>JAABKJ010007545.1:67767805-67871910 GCA_011634705.1 Andricus grossulariae | reverse complement strand
GGCATTAAATTTGAACCTTATTAGTTTTGGACATTTTCAATTTTAAAATTTCAAAATGTAAAAACACAAATTCGGTAGCTTTAGTGGAGTTATCATCTTTAGCTATTTGTGACTCTTTCAATATAAATTTAAAAATCGCAGCCTTTAAAAATAAAAAATAAATTAAAAACTGTTTAAATCTTGGAAATCCTTTCAAAATTCCGCAAATCTTATGAAATTCCTTTTGAAACCCCTTGAAATATTATAAATAACTCTCTTCTAATGTTTACAATCTGTGTAAATTTAATAAAAATAACTGAAAAAACTAAAATTCCATGAAATATGATTATATTTCCAGATAAATTCTTTTCGACTTTCTTGGGAATTCCTTCAGATATGTTTAATCTCTTGAAAGTTCCTTGAAAAGCTTAGAAATTACCCTGAAATTTTTAAAATTCTTCAAAATCTTTTAAAATGCTTTAAATTTCTTTGGGAAACTTTTAAAATACCATAAAATCCTTAAAATCCCTTCAAAATCTCGAAATCTATTAACAATATTTGAAAATATTGTTAAACTTTTTGTATCCTTTAAAATCCCTCGATTCTTTGAAAAAAATTAAAATATTATAAACTCCGTTAAAATCCCGTAAAAGCCTGTGCAACCCATTCAGATCCTGAAAAATGTATTCAAGTATCTTTTTGAAAGCTTTTAAAATCCTTCAGAATAATTAAAATCTTCGAAAATCTTATGAGATCCCACAAAAATCTTCTGAAATTTTCACCATTCTTTGACGTACCTTGAATTCAAAAATATCCAAGAATATTTTGAATCCTATGAAATCTTTCAAAATCCTTATGTAGTGTAGGAAATTATTTGCAATCTCATAAATTTTGTGTTAATCTCTGAAAAGCTCTATAAATAATTGAAATAATATTAAATCCCCTGACTAACGCTTGGACAAGCGCTTAGACTGGCGTAAAATTTTGAAAATTTTTTAAAACCTCTCAAAATGTTGAAAAACTTTTAGCATTTTTAAAAATAATTTGGTAGTTAAGTATTTAATATTTCAATTAAACATTTTCCTGGTATGAAAGCTTCAATTTTTTAAACAACCGTAACTTGTTCCTATTAAAAAGTAATTCATCCGTCAGTGATTATCGAGTAATTATGTAATGAGGGGTGTCACGTGGATTTTGAAAATTAAAGAAACATTTTTTGCAAACTTTTTTTCACACTATTATATATTTTTCCCCATAATGTATCATTAAAACAGAATACAAACCATATTAATTAGACCTACTCAACACCTTCTTAACAATAGAAATACAGTTAACAGAACAGAAATACCGTAACCTGAAGGTAAACGGCGCATGTGTGCAAAGTGTCAATATAGCGTTTTACATACAGAATTAAGGGAGTGTGTACAGAGAAAAGCGACGAATATATATGGAGAAAAGCGACGCATATACGGAGAAAAGCTACGCATATACTGGGAAAAGCGACGCATATACTGGGAAAAGCGACGCATATACGGGGAAAAGCGGCGCATATAGCGGGCAAACCTATAAGCGTCGCGTTTATCCATATATGCGTCGCTTAGCCTCAGCTTATGCGTCCCTTAGCCTCAGTTTATAGTATATGATACGTATTGAAATATATTGTTTTTATTTTTTGAAAGTCAGAGGAATATGGGCTCGAATCATTTGGGCAGTGTTGTCAACATCGAGAGCCGATTCAAGTTTTGAAGGATTCTTCAATATCTTGAATGAACGAACTTTAAAGTGTGGATTAGGTTGGCCTGTAGCTGCTGAGATTGGTGGGTAGTCGTTGAAGAACAGGTTATTTAGAGTCTGTTCCGTAGTTCCAATTGGTTCATACACGTCGGCTTTTCGAAAATCTTCATTTACACGTATTTTAATTCTATCCACTTGGTGTAGGTGTCCATTTGCAGGCACAAAGAATGGACACAACTTATTTCCTTCTCCTACTACACGTTCCACCAATCCAATAACGTACTCTCGATCATTCATATATACTATTCCTACTTCATATACACCTGGCGCTAATATTTGGCGCTGTATGTGATAATCAAAGAAATGAGGACAAGCAAGTTCCGGAAGAGATTTCTCTGTTTTGGGCTTCCCACAACATGGCAACATTGATTCTGGAAACAGAAAGTATAAGTAGGAAATTATTTATTGTATTAATTGATTAATTTACCAAATTATATGTTTTATCTTTCAACAAAATTAGTGAAAGTTTGCGCCCCGCTTCGACATAATGAAGGGTTTCGTAGTTCCCAGTGGCATGCAATAGAAACGAAAAGATTCAAAATAAATTATAGAAGGCAATTCTTGCTGATCTTAAATTTTTACGTTCTCATCGGAGAAGGTATTACATTTGTGTAAAATTGGACCCCCCATCCCCCCGTTTTTGCAAATTTCAAATTTTCCACGTTTTGAAACCCCCTGAACCAAAAAAACAGGTTTTAACGAATGTGTCTGTCCGTTTGTCTGTCTGTAGATTTTTGGTTTGTTAGCACGAAAATTTTCGAAAGAATTGACATATTGGATTGGGCTTTGTTATACTCTTGAAGTGTCTTAAAATGAAGGTCAAGTTCGTTAGCCAGACATTTTAGATGAAAATTCGAAAAGTGAGAGCATTTTCAAAATTTTTGAGACTACTTTTTTCAAGATTTAAAAATTCTATGTACGGTTATTAGTAGTACTCAAAAAGATGAAGAATTTATCCTGATGACTTTATTTTTGATAACAGAAAAATTACCGGAATAGCATTTACAAAATTCCAAAAAACAAACGAAAATAAACAATTTTGAGCCAAACAATACACGACATGAAAAAATGTCGGGGAAAGGAAAACGTTGCATTTTGGACACCCTTCGAGATTATCACAACTTTTTGAATTTCCTGACGAATCGAAAATTCAAATGTTAACCGCACAAAAAATGATAAAAAATAAAATATTCCATTTTGCGGTCAAACTATACAAGATACGAAACAAGATGATTGGACTGATAGGACTGATAGGATGCGTAGTTTTTGTTTTAATCGTGAAAAGTAACATTAAAAATACAACAAATTGAATTTTTAGAAAAACGGTGCAAGAAACTAACAAAAAATTATAAACAAAACTTGTACATACAAAAAAGATCTATAAATTTGTCATTGATCATTTTTTGATGAAGGGCGGAGTTTTTGTTTTAATCGTGAAAAATAAGACTGAAAATAAAGAAACTAAATTGCTGGAAAAGCCAAACAAAAAAAAAATGTTGTTCAAACAGAAAAGATCTGAACCTTTTTTATAAGAATACATCAAAAATTAAAAAATAAACTTTTTGGGAAAACGACGCAAGGTACAAAAACTTTTTATTTGATGCTATCCAGTTTCAGAATTAGAATAAGCCATGGCTGTAAGATTTGAAATAATTAAATTATGTTTACGAATACAAAAGGTTTCATAAACAAAGATTTAAGAAATTTTGTACAAAGTTTGCGAACATTTCATAAAGATTTCAAGAAAATTAAAATATTTGAAGAAGGCGTGTACACCAGGTTTCAAAGATTTCACAAAGATTTCGAATATTTCACAAAGATTTTAAAACTTTCAAAAGATTTCAAAAATTTTGAAGATTTCAAAAAGGCTTATAGTTAACCAGATTTCTAAAATTTCGAAAAATTTTAAAGATTTAAAACGATTTCAAAATTTTTTTGAAGATTCCACAATGATTTCAATTATTTTAATGAATTGAAATAATAACAAAAGATTTAAGAAATATTTCACAAATATTTCAAAAATGTCATAAATGTTTCATAAAGAATTTAAAAGAATACAAAATTTTCAGATCTCAAAAAGTTTACAGTATACCTGATATCAAAGATTTCAAAACGTTTCAATGATTTTGAATGATTTCCAAATTTTTTAGAAGATTTCAAAAGATTTCACAAAGATTTTAAATATTTAAAGGATTTATAAGGATTTCAAAAGACTTGAAGAATTTGAGAGATTTCCGAACAATTAAAAGATTTCAAACGATTTTCTAATTTTTTAGAAGATTTCAAAAGATTTTACAAAGATTTTTATTATTTTAATGATTTTCACGAATACAAAAGACTTCAGGAAAATTTCATAAGAAATTTAAAGATTTATAAGGATATTTCAAAAGTTTTCCACAAATTTGAGAAGATTTCAAAAGATTTCAATAATTTTAAGCGAACACAAAAGATTTCACAAACAAAGAATAATTTCAGAAATATTTCGAAGATTTCATAATGATTTCAATAAATTTAACAAAGATTTCCAGAATTTCGAAGATTTTACAGAAATTTTTAACCATTTCAAAATATTTTTGAAGATTTTTAAATTTTTTAGGAGATTTCAAAAGATTTTACGAAGATTCTAAATATTTAAAGGATTCATAAGGATGTCAAAAGACTTAAAGAATTTTAGAGATTTCAGAACAATTGAATGATTTCAAACGATTTCTAAATTTTTCAGAAGATTTCACAAAGATTTTTAATATTTCAA
This sequence comes from Andricus grossulariae, assembly GCA_011634705.1. Classification (NCBI taxonomy): domain Eukaryota; kingdom Metazoa; phylum Arthropoda; class Insecta; order Hymenoptera; family Cynipidae; genus Andricus; species Andricus grossulariae. The sequence goes on along the minus strand of JAABKJ010007545.1, from coordinate 67,867,385 downwards.
TGATGTCCATAAATACAAAATATTTCAGGAAAATTTCATAAAAAATTTAAAGATTCATAAGGATATAAAAATATTTCAAGAATTTCAACAAGGATACAGTACACCAGATTTTAAAAAATGTCAAAGATTTCAAACAATTTCAAAAGGTTTCCACAAATTTTGGAAAATTTCACAAACATTTAAAAAACTTCAACTTATATTACCGAATTCACAAATATTTCAGAAAGATTTCAAAAATATTTCATAAATGTCATGAATGTTTCATTAAAATTTCAAAAAAATACAACATTTTCAAAGATGTCCAAAAGTTTACAGTATAACAGATATCAAAGATTTCAAAACATTTTGAAGATTTCAAATGATTTCCAAATTTTTTAGACGATTTCAGAAGATTTCACAAAGATTTTAAATATTTAAAGGATTCATAAGGATTTCAAAAGACTTGAAGAATTTGAGAGAATCCAGAACAATTCACAGATTTCAAACCTTTTCCAAATTTTTTAGAAGATTTCAAAAGATTTCACAAAGATTTTCAATATTTCAATGATTTCCACGAATGCAAAAGATTCCAGGAAAATGTTATAAAAAATTTAAAGATTCATAAGAATATAAATATATTTCAAGAATTTCAACAAGGATACAGTACACCAGATTTAAAAAATTTCAAAGATTTTAAACGATTCCAAAAGATTTCCACAAATTTGAGAAGATTTCAGAAGATTTCAATGATTTCAATCAAGCACAAAAGATTTCACAAACAAAGAATAATTTCACAAACATTTCAAAAATTTCATAATGATTTCAATAAATTTCACAAAGATTTCAAGAATTTCAAAGATTTTACAGAAATTTTTAAACATTTCAAAATATTTTTGAAGATTTTACAAAGATTTAAAATACTTTAACTTATATTAACGAATTTACAAAGATTTCAGAAAGATTTCAAAAATATTTCATAAATGTCATAAATGTTTCATAAAGATTTGAAAAAAAATAATTTTAAAGATTTCAAAAAGTTGACAGTAAACCAGATATCAAAGATTTGAAAACACTTCAAAAATTTTAAATGATTTCCAAATTTTTTAGGAGATTTCAAAAGATTTCACAAAGATTTTAAATATTTAAAGGATTGATAAAGATTTCAAAGGATTTGAAGAATTTTAGAGATTACGGAACAATTGAAAGATTTCAAACGATTTCCAAATTTGTTAGAAGATTTCAAAAGATTTCACAAATATTTTTAATATCTCAATGATTTCCGCGAATACGAAAGATTTCAGGAAAATTTCATAAAAAAATTTAAAGAATAATAAGGATATAAAAATATTTCAACAAGGATAACGTACACCAGATTTCAAAAATTTCAAAGATTTTAAACGATTTCAAAAGCTTTCCACAAATTTAAGAAGATTTCAAAAGGTTTCCACAAATTTGAGAAGATTTAAAAAAATTTCAATGATTTTGAACCAACACAAAAGATTTCACAAGCAAAGAATAATTTAACAAATATTTCAAATATTTCAAAGATTTCACAATGATTTCAATAAATTTCACAAAGATTTCAAAGAAATACAAAATTTTCAAAGATTTCAAAAAGTTTACAGTATACCAGATATCAAAGATTTCCAAACGTTTCAAAGATTCTAAACGATTTCCAAATTTTTTGGAAGATTTCAAAAGACTTAACGAATTTTAAAGATTTCAGAACAATTGAAAGATTTCAAACGATTTCCAAATTTTTTAGAAGATTTCAAAATATTTCACAAAGATTTTTAATATTTCAATGATTTCCACGAATACAAAAGATTTCAGGAAAATTTTATGAAAATTTTAAAGATTTATAAGGATATAAAAATATTTCAAGAATTTAAACAAGGATACAGTACACCAGATTTAAAAAGTTCCAAAGATTTTAAACGATTTTAAAAGGTTTCCACAAATTTGAGAAGATTTCAAAAGATTTCAATGATTTCAAACCAACACAAAAGATTTTACAAACTAAAATAATAATTTCACAAATATTTCAAAGATTTCATAATGATTTCAATAAATTTCACAAAGATTTCAAGGATTTTACAGAAATTTTTAAACATTCCAAAAGATTTTTGAAGATTTTACAAAGATTTGAAAAACTTTAACTGATATTAACAAATTCACAAAGATTTTAAAAGCTTACTTTGGAAACTTTTGACCAACAAAAAATGAAATAGCTCATATTTTGCATGTACAAAAACGGTTATTTCATTATTTGATGTAAAAAAAGTAGACCTGGAAAACCTGGAAAACACCTTGAATTTTTTTTCTAAGAATCGCTTTACAATTTATTTAGATATATTCTCTTCAAATATCCTAAAATTTTTTGAATGCTTTCAAATTTTTACACATACGTCAAAATATTTGCAAATCTCTGCAAATCTTTGAAATTCATTGAAATTATTTATTCTCTTAAAATTTCCTTGGAATTCTTCATTTTACCCTAAAATATTTCCCATCATTTAACATCTGTTTAAATCCTTTGAAAATTCTAACTGTTCAAATTTTATTAAAATCTTCAAAAAAATAAAATAAAATTCTTTGGAATTACTTGAAATCGATAGAAATTCTTTGGAATCTTTTAGCATATGCTAAAATATTTCAAAAAATTTGAAATATTTTTAAATTCTTTTGAAGTTTTTTAAGCTCCTGAATGTTCCTTATAATCTTTGAAAATAGCCTGAAATCCTTGGAATCATTTGAAATTTTTTGAAATTTATTGAAATTTTTTGGAATCTTTTAAAATATCCTAAAATCTATAAAAACCTTTTAAAATATTTGGCCTTGAAATATTAAATATCTTTCAAATGGTTAAAGTCTTTTAAAATCCTCAAATTCTTGTCAATACGTTTTCTGAAATTTTATTAGAATATTACAAAATTTCTTAAAATCCCGTGAAATTACATGGAATCTGATGATATTCCTTCAAATTTCTTGGAATTTTGTTAATCTCTTGAAACTTTATTGGAATCTTCAAAAATAGCCTAAAATATTTTAAATCCTTTGAAATTTCTTGAAATTCATTAAAATTCTTTGAAAACTTTTTGAACATTCTAAAACCTTGATAATTATTTACAATCTTTGGCCTTGAAATATTGAAAATCTCTCAAAACCATTAATTTTTTTTAAAATCTCTCAATTCTTGTAGATCAATTTTCTGAAATTTCATTAAAATATTACAAAATTCCTTGAAATTCCTTAAATTTTCTTCTTATCCTGAAAATTCCTTGAAATCGTTCAAAATACACTAAAATATTTCCAAAAATTAGAAATATTTTTAGATCCCTTAAAAGTTTTTTTAACCCTTGAATATTCCTTGGAATCTTCAAAAATAGCTTAAAATCCTTGAAATCGCCCGGATTTTTTTGTTCGTTTGAAAAAAAAATTGATTTTCAGAGGTGGCGCAACAGAGTGGGGAAAAAATGACTTTTTTGGTTCAAAATAACGTACAGCCCACAAATATTGACCGATTTGGACAAAAAAAATGAGAAAAAGCTGATAAGAATCCTAAGAGAGTTGTTGAGCTTGATTTTTTAATAATACTTTCAATTTTTTTATAAATGAGCAAATATGGCGAAAAAATGGCCATTTTTTCTATTTGACGTTTCCGGTGCTCATCATAAAGTAAAATTAGCTAAAGATGTTCAAATATTCTGTAATAAACAAAAAAAAAATGTATCAACAAATTATTTATTGAAATAATGTTTTTCTACGATTTTCCATAATCTTACGTTTTTTTAAGTTAAATGCCAAGACATTTATATAAAAACAATATAATAATAAAGAAATTTCTTCTTGAGATTATTATTGTTTCCAATATAAACAAATTTGATGAACAAATGCATTACTCAGCCATTTTTCGATAGAAAAATTAGTTTTAGTCGATATTAATTTTTTTGTTATTCGGAACTTTATCATAATTTTAGCAACATTCATAATTTGTTGATTGATCTTATCATTTTTTTTAACAAGTTTAAGGAACAAATTAATTATTCGGGCATCTGTGGACGGAAAAACTCTTTTTTTTCGATGTCAGTCTTTTTAATTGGGAACTTCATGATAATTTCAGCGAAACTCGTAATTGGTTGATAAATTTTATAATTTTTTACTAACAAATTCAATAAATAAATGCATTATTCGGGCATCTGTCGATGGAAAAATTGTGTTTTTTTTCGATTTCATTCTTTTTAATTGGGACCCTAATGATATTTGCAACAACATTCATAATTAGTTGATACATTTTTTTATTGAACTTTTATTTTTAAAAATCATAAAATTGACCACAAAATTATGAATTTTGCTGAAATTATCATATAATTGCTAACCAAAAAAGTTGTCATAGAAAAAAACGAATTTTTCTTTCGAAAAACGCCCCATAATTGTATTTGTTTAAAAAAATCATAAAATTTATCAACTATTTATTCATGTTGCTGAAATTGTGATGGAGCTCCTAATTACCAAAATTGATATAGGAAAAAACCGAATTTTTCCATCGAAAAATCTCTGATTGTTGCATTTGTTCAATAAATTCGTTTATAATACTAAGAATAATAATCTCGAGAAGAAATTTCTTCATCATTATATTGTTTCTACCTAAATTTCTTTCAATATAACTTAAAAAACGTAAAATTATGGAAAATCGTAGGAAACATTCTTTCAATAAATAATTTGGTTATAAAATTTTTTTTACTATATAATATTGAAAATAATGTCACTCTATGGAACTTAGGCGATTTCAACAATTTTCCTGTTATTGACGAGCAACGAAAACGTCAAATAGAAAGTTATTTTAAATAGAAAGTCATTTTTCCCCCACTGTGCGCAAGCCCCATGAAGTTGAAGACGTATTTCCAATAAGAAAAAAAAACACCATTTTGTCAATTTTATTCAGAATCGTCAATCTTAGGTGACTTAAATTTAAACTCAACATTTCTCTTAATTAGCCACGTAATACGAATTCTGAATAAAATTTACAAAATCCTCTGTTCTTCTTATGTGAAATTCAAAATAAAAAAATTGGATTTATTTTTTTGTGGATTCGGACCAATTTCCGGGCGATATGCATAAAATTCGAAGAAAAAAAAATGTTGGACCACTCTATTGCTTATGCTAAATAAAGTAGAAAATTTTTTTAAGATTGTGATTTTACGATTTTTTAGAAACCAAAGAAGATGGAAGAAAATGTCGAAAAAGTACATTTTTTTAAAAAAAGTTATATTAAACAGAATTTTAATTTTTCTGCCACTTATTTAAGGTCGTTGTGCCAAAATCAGATCTCTGAAAAAATATTTTTTCTATAATTTTAAGAATTGAAATATTATCAGTCATTTCGTATGAATGAAGAAAATTACTTGTTATAAAAAAGTTCAAAACTTACAAAAATTAAATGTTTTAACAAATTACCAATTTTCAAAACATGATGGAAGGTGAATAAATCATGGTTTATTTTTCTTGACGAAAATATTCCCTAGAACTCTACCTTTTCCAATTTTGAAAATAAGTTCATAATCTTCAAATACAATTATTTGCTTGAAAATCTTTTTTTTTTTAATTTTTCGAAACTATTTCAGAGGTAGAAAAATTTAGTTGTTTAATTTTAAACCAAATTCAAAAATATTTAAAATATTTTGAAAAATTTTAAACAATTTCGAATATTTTAGGATATTTTGAAAGATTACAAAGAATTTCAATAAATTTAAAGAAATTGCAAATGATTTAAAAGGTTTCAGGGTATTTTCGAAGATTCCAAGGAACATTCAAGGGTTAAAAAAACATTTAAGGGATATAAAAATATTTCTCATTTTTCGAAATATTTTAGTGTGTTTTGAAGGATTCCAAGTAATTTTCAGGATAAGAAAAAAAATTCAAGGAATTTCAAGGAATATCATCAGCTTTCATGTAATTTCAAGAAATTTCAAGAAATTTTGTAATACCTTGATGAAATTTAAAAAAAAATTATCCACAAGAATTGAGAGATTTAAAAAGAATGAATGATTTTGAGAGATTTTCAATGTTTCAAGGCCTAAGATTTTAATAATTATAAAGATTCTAGAATGTTTAAAAAGTTTTCAAATAATTTTGATAAATTTCAAAGAAATTTCAAAGGATTCAAAAGATTTTAGGCTATTGTTGAAGATTCCAATAAAGTTTCAAGAGATTGACAAAATTCCAAGAAATTTTAAGGAATATCATCAGATTTCATGTAAGTTCCAGGAATTTCAAGAAATTTTGTAATATTTTGATGAAATTTACAAAAATGTATCCACAAGAATTGAGAGATTTTAAAAAAATTAATGATTTTGAGAGATTTTCAATATTTCAAGGCGAAAGATTTTGATAATTATAGATATTTTAGAATGTTTAACAAGTTTTCAAAGAATTTTAATAAATTTTAAGAAATTTCAAAGGATTTAAAAGATTTTGAGCTATTGTTGAAGATTCCAATTAAGTTTCAAGAGATTAAAATAATTCCAAGACATTTTAAGGAATATCCTCATATTCCATGTAATTTCACGGGATTTCAAGAAATTTTGTAATATTCTCATAAAAGTTCCAAAAATTTTTCTTGAAATTTATTTAATTTCATTGAAAACTTTTTAAACATTCTGAAATCTTTAAAATCGTTGGCCTTGAAATATTGAAAATTTCTCAAAATCATTAAGTTGGTCTAAATCCCTCAATTCTTGTGGATGCATCTTTTGAACTTGCATCAAAATATTACAAAATTCCTTGAAATTGCTTGAAATTACATAAAATCGGATTATATTCCTTGAAATTACTTGAATTTTTTTCACATTATGAAAATTCCTTGGAATTCTTTAAAATTGACTAAAATATTTCGAAAAATTAAAAATGTTTTTAGATCCCTCAAAAGTTTTTTTTAACTCTCAAATGTTCTTTGGAATTTTTAAAAATATCTTGAAATCCTTGAAATCCCATGAAATCTGATGATATTCCTTGAAATTCCTTGAAATCTTTTTAATCTCTTAAGACTTTATCGGAATCTTCAAAAACAACCTGAAACTTTTTAAATTATTTGTAATTACTTGAAATCTATTGAAATTCTTTGTAATATTTTAAAATATTCTAAAATATTTTAAATTGTTTAAAATTTTTAAAAATCTTTTCAATATTTTGGAATTTTTGGCCTTGAAACTTTACAAAATCTCTTTAAATTGTTGAAATCCCTTGAAAGTTTTTCAAGCATTTTAAAGTTCCTAGGAGTCTTTAAAAATTCATCGTTTCAAATTTCAAAACTAAATTATTCCATGTCTAAAATAGTTTTGGAAAATTAAAAAAAAATATATTATTTTCAAGCAAATAACTGTATCTGAAGATAATCGAATTATTTTCAAAATTGGAAAATGTAGATTTGTAGGTAATATTTTCGCCGAAAAAAATAAACAACGATTTGTTGAACTTGCACCATTTTGTAACAATTCGTAATTTGTTATAACAATTACTTTTTGTATGTTTTCAACTTTTTCATAACAAGTCATTTTTTTCTTTCATAAGTCATGACAGATAATATCATATCAATTCTTAAAAATGTTGAAAAAAATATTTTTCCAGAGATCTAAGTTTTGGCACGACAATGACCTTAAATAAAGTGGCAAAAAAAAATTCTGTTTGATATAACTTTTACAAAACAAATGTACTCTTTCCACTTTTTCTTCCATTTTTTTTTTGGTTTCTAAAAAAGCGTAAAATCACGATTTTTAAACATTTTTGCTACTTGATTTAGGATAAGCAATAGGGTGGTCAAATTTTTTTTTTTGCATTTTATGCATATCGCCCGGAAATTGGTTTGCATCCACAAAAATGTAAATCCAATTTTTTTATTTTGAATTTCCGATAAGAAAAAAAGAAGATTTTGTAAATTTTATTCAGAATTCGTATTCTGTGGCTCATTAAAAAAATTGTGATAAAATTTCCAAGAGAGTTGTCGAGCTTGATTTGTAAATCAGACTTTCAATTTTTTATAAATAAGCAAATATGTTGAAAAAGTGGCCATTCTTTCTATTTGACGTTTCTAGTGCTCGCCAATAACAGGAAAATTGTCAAAATTGCCTAAGTTTTATAGAGCAGCATTAGCTCAAGATGTTTCAATATTACACAATAAACCAAAAAATTTTTTATAAACAAATTATTTCTTGAAAGTATGTTTTCTATGATTTTCCATAATTTAAAGTTTTTCTAAGGTATATTGCAAGAAATTCAGATAAAAACAATATAATGATGAAGAATTTCTCTCTTCAGATTATTATTGTTAATATTATAAACAAATTTATTAAACAAATGCAATAATTAGGGATTTTTCGATAGAAAAATTCGTTTTTTTCTATGCCCATTTTTTTAGGTAGGAACTTTATGATAATTTTAGCAACATTTATAATTTGTCAATTAATCTTATGATTTTTTCAACAAAATTCAATAAACAAATGCATTATTCGGGAATTTGTCGGCAGAAACATTCATTTCTTGCAATGCCAGTCCTTTCAGTTGGGAATTTCATGACAATTCCAGCAACATGCATAATTAGTTGATAAATTTTATGATTTTTTTTTTCAATTTAATTGAAAAAATGCAATTATTAGGTATTTTTGACAGGAAAATTCGTTTTTCTCGATTTCAACTTTTTTAATTTGGAACTTCATGATAATTTCATCAAAATTTATAATTTTTAGATAAATTTTGTGATTTTTTCAAAAACAAACTCAATAAACAAATTTATGAAATAATTATGAATTTTGCTGCAGTTATCATAAAGTTCCCATTCAAAAAAACTGATATCGAAAAACAATAAATTTCCATCGACAGGCCCAAATAATGCATTTATTTATTAAATTTGTTTAAAAAAATAGAAAATTTATCAACCAATTACGAATTTTGCTGAAATTATCAAGAAGTTCCCAATTAAAAAAATTGGCATCGAAAGAAACGAATTTTTCTGTCGAAAAATGCCTGATTAATGCATTTGTTTATTAAAATTGTTTAAAATATAAACATCAATAATCTCAAGAAGAAATTTCTAGATCATTATTTTGTTTTTATCCAAATGTCTTGCCCTATAACTTAACAATCTTTCTACACCTTATTAAGAAAGTACGCTGTTCCTTGAAGATAACTAATTTTCATTAGGTATGTATCCAATCTCCATTTTTTTTTCTTGTTACAGCTACATACCTCTCAAAGATGTGAAATATATAACCCATAGTGACCAAAACGTTGATGACTCATTGTATTGTATAATAATTTGATGAGTACCAGAACGGTTTTTAATCGTATTGTTTTCTATTTTAACAATAAATTTTATGGACAAATTTCGGCGTTTACCGTTATCCCCAGTTATTTCTACTTAGTTTTACAAGATGTTGGTATTTTTCTTACTGACAAGATTGAAGTTTTTTTGAATTTGTTTAATAATATTGAAGATTGTACATAATTCACCCATGAACGCGAGAATGATAATGTTATTAACTTTTTTGATTTACAAATTATTGCAACTCCAAATGGTGATTTATTAACCAATTGGTATAAAAAACGTTTTTGTCCTGGAAGATATTTCAACCACAATGCACATAATTTATTTTCTCATAAAATTGGTTTAATAAAAGGTTCAGTAGATAGATGTGTTAAATTAAGTGATACTCAATTTGGAAAAGAAAATTTAAATCATATAAAAACAATTTTGATAAATAATAACTATCAACCTGACTAAGCTAATGACATCACGATAGAAGGCATTCATAAGATTTACAATGATAGTAATGAAAAATAAAAAAAATGAATGCAGTGCTACATACAATGGATTTTATTTAAATGTTACCTTGCCTTACATTCAAGTTCTATCTGAACGGCTTAAGAATTAATCTAAAAAATTTAATATTAATAATGTTTATTTGACAAACTCAAATACTTTAAATAATTATTCATCAAAGATGAAAGACAGTGATGCCATTGAAATGTTATCTGGTGTTATTTATCTGATTAAATGTAAATGTTGTGATTAAGTCTATATAAGTGAAACTGGCCGGTAATTAAAATCTAGAATTGCTGAACGGAAAAGAGATTGTAAAGTCAGGAATATTAGCTACTATGAAGACACTTATCAACGACGTATTATTGATTATATTTATATAAACAAAATTCGTAATATTTCAGTCAACCTACATACTAAAATCCTAAACATTAATGAAATTGATTAATGTATTGAAAAATAATATAATCTTTTTGGTTACAAAATTTGTCACATTTTAAATCTTAAATTCACTTTTGTGCGCTTCCTCATCAGTGGTTTCAATGAAAACTCGTCCAATGTTTATCAAAGTTCATTGCGGATACTAACTTCATGTATCTCTGAATTCTTTATTTCCGTTTGTCCTTCCTAGCCTTGATAAAGTTTCTCTTTACTTAATTTAAGATGTAGTTTTCAGGTGAGGGAAGCCTCTTCAATTTTTTTGAGGCATAAAAAACAATTATCATGTTTTTAAAATTGTATAAAATTTGACTAGAAAATTCCAAATTGACAATGGTTTTATATTCTTCTCGATGCTTTATGTTTACTCATCGGAATTAATCTTATTGTTTAATTAACTCAGACTAGTTTATCTGAAGTACAATTTTCATATTAATTTACGAAATTATTAATTTATTTCGTGTTCTCTTTAATGTTGCTTATTTTGAATATAATTGTATTTAGGTTTAGAAACCTGTTGAAAACGGTATTCACTCTACTGAAACGTAAAGGATTGAGCACGGTGTTTTAAATAAAAATAAATTCTTAATTGGAAAATGTTTTCGGTATAATTTCAATTTTTAATTTATGTGGACCGTAAAACATAAAAAATATACAGTTTGAAATTCACTTGACTATATTGCTTGAAGAAAGAAAAGGACACATTTTTGTAATTTTCATTATTGTAGCCAACTAAATTCTCGATTCAAGAATACCTAATACGTTGTCAACCAACATTTTCTTTACATTCTCATCCTATAATGAGAAGGTATTAGTTTCATGTAAAACTGGACTTCGTCGGTTTTCATCAAATCCTCACGTTTTGAGACCCCCTGAATCAGGAAAAACGATTCTTACAAAGGTGTCTGCCTGTATGTCTGTATATCTGTCTGTATCCTGTAGGCACGATGATGTATTCGGTGTCGTTATAGCCCCACGCTTCAACTTTGTATATTGATATCCGAAAAACATTGAAAAGTATCGGAAAATGAAAACTTGCCAACAAATTCATGTTCAGCATCTTTTGAAGTAAGATTATCTTAATCTTACAACAAGATAACCCTGATTACAGTCGACGATGATATAAAAAAACACCATTTTCCACAAGCGTCGGAAAAAGGTTTTGACCTTCGAAAAAACTTTTTATGTAGTAAAATGTGTCATGTCACGCAGAACGCCAGGAGACACTGTCGATAAAGTAAGGGAATTAGGGCCCACTTTAAATTTGAAAAAAAAAAAACCAAGATCACACAGTTTATATTTTTCTTTTAAAAAGCAAGTGTCGGCTTAGCTACTCTTCCCTACAACATTGATCTATTATTTGGAATTCACAGGTTTTTCAAATAAAAAGTTTTTTTTCAACCGAGGATAACAAATATTTGAAATATTACAATGAGATAATTTAAACTCAAGATCTGTGAATGATATCTATTATAGAAAAAGCTTCTATGTTTAAAAGTTAAAGGTATGGTAGAATAGTAAAAGATAATAATCGTTATTGAACAAAAAACAACTTATGTTCTCAACTTTTTTTTGAATATATATTTCAACATAACGTTTGGAGCTTTTTTATAAGTATACACTTTTTCGAAGCACCTAACTTTAGCTTAAACATAGAAGCTTTTTTTGGATTAGCGATCATTTGCACATATTAAGTAACATCCATAAACTGCAGTACGAGTCCTAGGGGGGGTGGGTGTCACGCCAAAAACTACGGTTGGTATCTTTTTGTAAGGTGGGGGGGGGACTCCAGTAAAAGTAACATTACGAACTTAGATAAGGACTAGTATGATTCTTGATGATAAATCTTAATAAGGTTTTTGTTCAAACTTTTGCTTTGGTTAAAAATTCTACTATTTGATGGAAAGTTGTACTGTTTTAATTAAAATTCATCTTTTTGGTTGAGGATTAACCCTCTGGAGGAAAATTTAACTATTTAGTTCAAAAATGTTATTCTCTCTTCGTTAAAAATTAAATTTTTTTAAACTGAAAACTCGAGTATTACATTGGCAGCAGGAAGTCTATCTTTCTTATTTAAAAATTCAACTAACCGGGTAAAAATTAATCTTTTTTAGTCAAAAATTCATATATTCTGTTGAAAATTCATGTTTTTTAGTAGAACATTAATCTTCTGAGTTAAAAATGAATGTTTTCCGTTGATAAGTTGTCTCTTTGATTTAAACTTTAACAATGTTGTTGTCTATTTGTATTCTTTCATTGCCGACAAATGTTTTTGGATTAAATTGAAATCATTTTTGGATAAAATATCGTCTATTTCACTTTTCATTCAGACTGGATCCTTTCTTTTTAAAATATTCAACTAGTAGGTTGAAAATTCTTGCATTTTATTGAAAGTTCATCTATTTTGTTGCATATTTGTCTTCTTAGTTGAATCGAACAGTTTGTTTTATTTTGAATTAACAATTTCGTGTTAAGATATCAAGTATGACATGTTTCTATAAAGAATTCATCTTTTTGGTTTGATCATTAACCTATTAACCATTAACTGAAAATGTAACTGTTCCACTTTTTACTGTGAAGTTATTGTTCTTGGTTAAAAAATTAAGTATTTTTTTAGTATTTTTCAACCATTTTGTTGAAAATTTAATTATATATTCAAAAAACGACTACTTGGTAAAAAATTAACTCTTTTGTTGAAAGTCCATAATTTCTGGTGAAAGATGTACCTTTTTTTTGTAAAATTCATTTATTTGGTTGAAATTCGTCTCTTTGGAAGAAAAATTAATCTTCCTGTTTGAAAATTGATCTTATTGGCGCTAGATTCAACTATTTTGTAAATTGTTCTTCTTTTTTATCAAATTTAACTGTTAAGAAATTAGCGCTTTGTTAAAAATGTAACTATTCTATTGCTGGTTTGAGTTTTTTTCTCGAAAATGTAACCATTTAGTGAAAATTAAAAAAAAAATTCAAATTCATCTATTCTGTTGACAATTAAACTATTTATTTCACAAATTGATTGCTTGGTACAAAATTCACTTTTTGTTGAAAATTCAGTTTCCAGTGGAAAATTCAACTGTTTTATGCGAAATTTATGGGTTTTGTTGAAAATTCGTCTTTCTGACCTAAAAATTAATCTTCTTTTTCAAAAAATCAGCATCAAAATAGATTAACTATTTTGTTGAAAATTCGTGTTTTTAAATTGAAATCAACCAGTTGAAAATGTATTGTTTTTTTTAATTAATTTTTTGAGCTAGAAATTGAACTATAACATTTTCAATTAAAAACTTATATTTGTTAGTTAACAATTCAACGTTTTGTTTTTAATATTTGTCTCTTTGGACAAAAAATTATGTTGTGTGTGAAAATTCATCATTGTAGGTTCAAAATGCAAACATTTTGTTAATAATTTAATTATTTTGTTGGAAATTAAGTTCCTTTGGGCCTTCTTTGTTGTCAAAGATATGCCAGAATTAGTAACGTAGTTCATGAATGATCCCATAGTTCAAAATGATGTTATTGCAATATTCTAAGCGTTTGTCATCCTGAGTAAAAAAGACAAACTTTTTGGCTGCGAAACCTGTGAATTCCTATGGATTTTTGTAGTTCTAAATCCTGGTAGTTAATTAAAACTAGAATAAAATACAACAATATAGAAAGTACGAAATTCGTCCGAATGAATAGACAAAAGACCCACCAGGGAATTAGTCAATATTGCAGCATTTCAGGATTTTCAATATTTCAAGTTATTACCAACTACTTGAAAGAATTTGAAATATTTTAGATGATTCAAAAAATTTCAACTAATTTGCAATTGATTTTAGAAGCTTGAAGGGATTTCTAAGAATTTTCATATATATTTTAAAATTCCGTGAAAATTGTCAAAGCTTCAAAAATTTTTCATAAATTTTAAAATCATTCATGTAAAAGAAATCATTTCAAACTTACCGAATTCATTGCATTTTTTCTTATTTTTAAATTATTTCCAATTCACTAAAATTTCGTTAAATTGATTTAAGTTCTTTTGAACTAACTTTCATATTCTTAAACTCTTATGAATTCGATTCTTTTGAATTATTTTGAATTTGAAAAAAAGGAATATTCACATTAAAAATGCATACTAGTTACTATTTGTTATTTTTGGTGTTAGAAATGAGTATCTTTTTTTCACTTTTGTGATTTGAATATGTCACTTCTTTTAGGTAAGGTAGGCTGTGGCTGCCCTAAGAATACTAAATTTGAAAAACTAACTAACTAACTTATGATTTAATAACTTTTACACTTTTATTTACTCTTTCACTTTTTCGCAATTCACCTTGGTACGCTTTTCTATAATTTTAATCGTCACACCTCTTTAGGAAAATCAATGTGAAGTTCGTAAAAGTGAAAGTGAAAATAAATGCGAGACAGTTACATGATGGCGCCTTTCTTTTCTCTTTTTCTGTTTTTTAATACCATATTTTCTAAATGTTTTGTACAAATAAGGAATAACAACTGGCCACACTACAAATACTATAAGACCGTACTTTTGTGATTGAACTTCCTTGAATGATTTTAAAACTGTTCTACAGAAAAAAGTACATCTCCACATGCACCGAACTGAACAAAAAGGATTATATGAAATTAAAAATCAAATGCTTTGTCAATGTGAGTGGCAATAAAAATATCAAGAAGGCCTTCTTCACTTACTAAAGGCTTTCAAACCTAGGGCCATCTTCTATTTCCTTAGAAAACTTTTTATACTTGCGGTTCAAACAAAAATTATTATCAATATTATTATCTCCAGTAATGACTCCAATAAATAATCAAAAACTTTAAATTAGTGAAAATTTTACTAATTAACTTATACACCGGATTGTTAACTAATATTAGAGTAATATTCTATCATTTCACGAATGAAATGGTAAAAAATCACAAGTCTATTTTACCTACGAAAATCATTAGGTACAAATATTTTCTAATTCTTTGGTAATTTCGGTAATTGAATAATTAGTAGATTTTTCCTGTCGATTTTTGTCGATCTCAAATCGAGATTTTGTGGAATTATTTTCAGCCTTGAATAAGTAAGGTAAAATAGATGGGTATGCAAATAATTCTAGTGTTTCCAAATAGCCTGTTTACAAGTTTGACAATACTACATTCTCATTGTGTCAATAAAGTTGAAAATTCTACAGTTTCGCGTTTCATTGATAGAGTTTTCTATTTGTTTCCCTTTTTTCATTTCAAATAGTAAAATATCAATAGAATAATTAGCGAAATTTCATTGATTTAAATTTAAAGAGTATTAAAACTTATGCAATATTGACCCAATCATGGCCCCAAAGAAAAGTATTTTTTTTTAATACATAATTCCCATGAAGACGACCGGCAGTAATCATTGGAAGTTTTTCAGATCTATCAGCTTTTATTTCCACTGTATCAGGGGAAAAGTAAAAAATGTATGAAATATAATAAAGTGAAACCAAATTCATAAATTAAAATAATCAACGTTTAATACAAGTGTGACCAGTGATCCTTATAGTCATTTTTGTTGGTAATTCAACAAAGTTTGTGAATTTCAGTGCTTGATCAATAATTGGAAAACCATACTTAATGGTTGACTTTAAAATTTCGGGAGATTGATGTTTTCCGTTACATTCTGAAACTTTTTCCCCCGGTTTTTAGCATCTTCATAACTAAATGAATCTGCAAAAATAAACAAATATTGTATTGTTTATTTTGTCGGCGGAGTGACGGTATTTGATCTACTAGTCTCTATCAGGATGTTGATTGAAAAACGAGCTTCCACTCAACGACGTTGAGCCTCATCAGGAATACATATTTGGAAGATATATCTTACCTAATGAAAAACAGGATTTTACATAGAGATATTTTTTATATACAGGAGGAGATATTAAAATTATTGTTATAATAGTCTACTTACGAGCATTTGAAACATTTAGTTTTTGGTTAAGGTTATTGGAGTTTCAGTCAGTTTGAAAAAAAGATCCCGAGTGTGAAGTTGAGAATAAGAAAAATTTAACATTTTTCATGTATAATGAATTAGTCTAAAAAAGAAAATCAGTTTCATAAAAATGTAAAAACACACTCTCCTGGACATGGAGTGCATTTTTCGTGTTAAAATAAATAAAATTTTTTGGGCAGCCCTCCTTATCACCATGACTGCATGCCCAGAAGTGAGGTTATGTTTATCGTTACATGATGATTTTGAAATGGTCGAACATGAAAGCCACCTATCCTGTGTATTTAAAATATTAGGTATAGTAAATAAATACAAAAAACGTATTTTCAAAGAAATGTTTCAAATTATAAAGCATAATAATTCTCTAAACAAACATTTCAACACCGATTTCCTTAGTGATATATACGGTAGTTTAATATTAAGTACTGTTAATATTCAAGTTTCCTCAATATATAACGTTGCGAATGTTTCCCTTCAATGCATCTAAATCTACCAACACAGGATAGGTACCTTTAATGTTAGACCATTTGAAAATCATGTAACGATAAACATAACCTCACTCCTGGACATGCAGCCATGATGATAAGTACTGCTGCCCAAAAAAGTTGATTTATTTCAACACAAAAAATGCACTGCATGTCCAGGAGAGTGTGTTTTTACATTTTTATGAAACTTTTTATTTCAGCTATTTCATTATGCATGAAAAATGTTAAATTTAACTTATTCTCAACTTTACACTCTAGATCTTCCTTTCAAACTGACTGAAACCCCAATAACCTTAACCAAAAACTAAATTTTTCAAGTGCTCGTAAGCAGACTATCATAAAAATAATTTTAATAGTTCCTCCTGTATATAAAATAAAACCTATCTCTATGTAAAATCCTGTTTGTCATCAGGTAAAATATGTTTTCCAAACATGTATTCCTGATGAGGCTCAACGTCGTTGAGCGAAAGCTCGCTTTTCAATAAGCATCCTAATAAAGAATAGTAGATCAAGAACCGTCATTCCACCGACAAAATAAATTAAACTAACACTAGTCAACAAAACAAACATCTTTTTAATAAAAATTGTAAAGCTTTATTCTAGGAAGCCAATACCTGAATTGTAACTTTTATTGTTTGCATATTTTTTCAGAATTAATGCTTTTTATTGTTTATTGATGAAACGTATGTTCTTATTGATGCGCATCTATTTAAATTTACATTTTCTAGGAAATTACATCATCAGAGATTACAAAAAAATACATTAAAATTTTCCGTTTATTCTCAGGTGTCGCTGAATCCTTTTAAAATCCTGCTAATGCTAAAATCATATAAAGAAAAATGATTGATAACCTATTTTGAATTTAAGCTTCTAATTCTGTCTTGATTCACTCGAAGATCCGTCAGTTTGATGAATGAATTTTAAAGTCTATAAATCGGATGCTAGTATCTTGAAAAGAAAATTTGCTCTTGAAAAAACGACTTTATGTGAGCCAAGATTATTTATCTCTGCTATCGTGTTCTCACAAAGTTTATTATGCATGTCATTGTGTTGCGCATTGGGTTCCACATATGTTTTCAAATTTCATCGCATTTAAAATTTAGTGATATTATCAGTAAAGCCTCCCGGAAAAATAACTTACATTGACTTTATGCTCCACGTTCTACATGAAAGATTCTGACTACTACGTAAATCTTATAATACAAAATTTATATTCCTAATGCAGAAATAATCTCATATTGAAAGCGTTTGTGAATGTAACTTCTATAAAATTGAAAAAATTCCAACTAAATATTTTTAAATAAAAACTATTTAAAATTTCATAATTTCTTACTATTGAGGATTTTCGTGAAGAATAATTCTATTTTAATGCTGTGGGTTAAGAAATAATAATTGGTAGTTGAAAACATGGGTCTATTATACATAAATCATCTCCTATGGATCGGCAAATAAGTATCTCTAATAATGTGTGTTTCCGAGCCACTCGAATGTAGCTGCTCACAATTGTTATATTTTTTCTAGGATTCCAATTTAAGGGGTTAGGGTCAGTCACAAGGCAAAAAAAAAACGATTTAAAAAAAAAATGTTTGAAATCAGGTTTTATTACTTATTAACATATATTCTACAGTTTGAATAATACACATTACAAGAAGTTACAGTAATTTTTTAAGACAAAAAGATTGATAAACAAGGAAGTTAAGTTTAATCTGCCAGAGGTAAAAAAAATGTTTTTTGCGGTGTGCATCGTAACTCATGACTGGATCATTTGAAACCAAAAAAATACAACGGAATTAGTTAAAAACGATATTCTCTTGTACTTGAACGAAAAATTAGATCAAAATTATAATTTTCAAGAAAACGGTGGATCAAATATTGACGATTTGAGGCACCCTGAGTCAGAAAAAATAGTTTTTCGTCAATGTCTGTCTGTCTGTCGTCATCGTCGTCTGTCTACCAAGTAACATTTAAAAAACTAATCAGATTGGATTGTGCTTTTGCCCACAGTTTCAGGGTAAAAAAAAAATACCGAGTTCCTAAACCAGCTATTTTGGATAGAAATTCAAAAAGTTAGAGAATTTTCAAAAATGTTATGCCATTTTTTTCAAAATTTAGAAATTCCATGGACGGTTATTCATAGTACTCAAAAATCAAAACAATTTATCAACACGACTTTTTTCGATGAAAGGAAAATTGTCAGTTATAGCATTTTTAAAATCCCCCCAAAAAAAGCGAAAATTAATATTTAAAGCTAAATAAAGCGAGATGTGAAGAAAAGGCGACAAAAGAAAAACGTTATTTTTTGATAGCCCTACAAGATTATCATTACGACTTTTTGGGTTTTCTTAAAAAATCGAAAGTTAAAATTTTTATCGCACGAAAAATAATAAACAGTCAAAAATTCTATTTTGCGGTCAAACTGCGCAAGGTACAAAAAAATTATTCGAAAAAAATTGTCACTCCAAAAAGGAGCTGCAAACTTGTCATGAATCATTTTTTGATAAGATACGTAGTTTCTGTTTCATTCGTAAAAAAACATCAAAAACCAAGAAATTTAATTTTTGGACAAACGACCCATGCTTTGAAAAATGTGAATAGACAAAAGTTGTTCTGCCGAAAAGATTGAAAACTCATCCAAATTTGTCATTATTAATATTTTTATAGGACGCGAAGTTCCAGTTTCAATAGTAAAAGATAACATTCAAAGTAAAAAAATTAAATTTTTTGAAAAGCGACGTAAAGTACGAAAAGAAATTAATCGGCCAAAGTTGTTTACCTTTCTTTTAGTCGCAAAAAATAAGATTAAAAATTCATAAATTAAATTTTTGGCAAAGCGACCAAGAGACAAAAAAAAAGACATAAAAAGTTGGTTTACCAAAGAATATCTTCAAATATGTTATAAACTCTTGTTATTGAAATATATTAAAAATTAAAAAATTAGCTTACTAGAAAAAAGGACACAAGCTACAATAACACTTTATTTAACAAAATTTTCCGCCTTAATTATATCTACAAATTTTCTCAGGACACACCTCATGCTATGATGCGTATTTTTATTTCAAATCGTGAAAAATAACATTAAAAATAAATTAAAATCATGGATAGACGACACAAGTTGCAATACGATGTTTAGTAATATTTTTTTTAAATAACTTAAGCTTTTTTCAAATTATAAGAACAAGCCAATGAAAATACGTATGTTTCAATGCCAAATCATGTAATGAATTGTAATAAGATAAATTTTTTGAAATGATGCATTTTTCAGGGTATCTGAGAATAAAAATTAGGGCAAAATTAGGAGCAAATATTGAAGTAATGATGAAAAATAAAATGTGTACATTATTTTGCAATATCTGGATAAGCAGACCCAGACCGAGGTACATAAATAAATATAATATACATTTGATATAATAAAGTTGAAAATAATGTAGAAAAGTTCGCATTTTCGATAAAACCGCAAGATAAATATATTATTATTATTTTTATATATTATTTTAAAAATGGCCGCTGCCTGCTAAAGTTATGCCAGTTGCGATCGCAAACAAATATCTAATTTTCCTGTTTGGTAATGCTCGTAATCTAGAAAATTTGAATTTAAAGTTTAGTTATCTGTTTCTTGTTGAGTACTATCAATTAATTTTTCTTAAATACGCTGTGCGGTCGCACCTGTGTGTTAGTGTATGTAAAATTGTATTGCAACATAACCTAAAAATTACCTGTTGACTAGTGGTTATTAACACTTTTGGATATTTATTAGTGTTTTTAAAAATATGACTGCGAAGGAAAAACCCGACAAATTACTCATACCCGCTGAGAAAATTTGTCGCGGATGTAAAGGCATTGTGATAGATGCGGTTTTGCGCTCAGGATGTCAAACTCCTTACCATCCTGGTTGTGCTCAACGCGCAACGCCTCTTGACGATGGGTCCTATGCCAAATGTTGCCGTCCAAGATCTCGCACTCCGACTTCGCCAGAACTACCTTCTGCACCTATTACCCAGATTACAAAATGCCTTCACATTGCGAGCATTATGGGTCGTACGCGTGCGGATAAGGTCGCATTACGTGAGTTCATATCACCACGCAGATGTGTCTTCCATGTGGTCGCATATGTCTCGCACGACGTGCGAGTCACACATGTGCGGGTGAAATGCGAGCACGTAGTGCGAGTAAAATGATTTTTACATTACGTTGCAGAAATGAAAATGATAACTTGATAAATACCATTTGAACTTGGCACTGAATCATAAATAATATCAATAATATGATTTTTCGAGCCAAATTCAAATGGTCTTTACAGAGTTTTTATTCTCATGTCCTGGTGTGAACAATATAATTGAGGTTATTTTATTTGTTTATTTACTTATCACAGAAATAAAACGAACAGGGAGTGAAATAATACCACTGGAATTTCTTCCATCAATTAAATTTTTGAAATTCTCCACAAATATCCGTCGGGATCGCGTACTAAGAAAACTTATAAAGCAACCATAGCACAATTAAAACCCAAGAAACCGTGACGTTGCCCACCATCAGTAAAGTGCCAGGTTAGTGAGGGGTTGAGGGGTTCGATCCGGTGGCGCTGGTACTGAGGGTAAATCAACATGGCTTTGGTGACTGGAGGGGGAAAAAAAACTATTTAATGAAATAATAAAATCCATACTTTTTTCATATTGACTTTATTATTCTATTAAATAGATATTGAAAAATAAAAACTAATTTCCAAAATATTTTTTCACACTATATAAGTCAATGAAAAATTATTTTTTAGGAAGATACAAAAAAAATAAAGTTCTGCCCTATGCATTATTAATATTGACAATTTTACCCGATACAAATATTTTTAATTTGTTTGTTTATACACTTAATTTATGAATGAAAATTTCCGCACGGTGTGTCGCGAGAAATCACAAATTGCGAGGCATATGCCTCGCACGTACGTGCCCCTTACAAAATGCGACACATGTGCCTCGCATTCTGCAGGCACCGCGTGCCTCGCACTCAGTGCGAGTAACGTGCATCGCACGATTGCTATCTGGGTAAATACGTAAATACGCTTTCCGAGAAATTCGACAATGCCATTTTACGAATTGATGACACAGAAAAGCGAATTGTAGACCTAACTGTCAGGATGGATGCTGCTGAAGGTACGATTAACAAATTAAATTCTGTTGACACCTCCCACCCATCCACTGACATCAAGTCACTCACCCGTCACTGTCTCTCTGATATGGAGCCGAGATTCTCCAGGAAAAATAATCTTATAGTCTATGGAATTCCCAAGAAGAGTAATGATGATGGCTCCACTAGCGAAGAAATCGCTATGTCCACATTTTCCGAGATTTTGTCTGAAATAGTTCCAAATAATATGCTCATAAATTGTCGTGCCTACACAATTGGTATTTTCTCGCAGACGCAATCAAGGCCTCGGCCGATGAAGCTGATATTTGTGTCATCGAAAGCAGCGCGTGCGCTTCTTTGGTAGTTCCTTAATACAATGAAGGGTACCAGCAACATGAAGGATGCCGGCAGAATAAATCAACTGAAATCTATTTGGACAACACCCGACAAAACAAAAGCTCAATTGGAGAAGTTATCATAAGTCAAGAGAGAGCTTGCCTCCCGTCTGCAAATGGGAGAAGTAGATCACGCGGTGAAGTATCGTCAAGGGATTCCAGCTGTTACAAAGGTGAAACAGCACACGAACGTAACGTTGCCAAACGTCACTTTAAGCAAGTAGGATCACGTGTCTCCCCTACCACTATCAATCCCCCTGCTGCCAACACACGCAAGATGACCGGCACCTGTAACTCTCCGATCACAGTCTACTACCAGAACGTCAGGTGCGTGCGTACTAAAATAAATTTCTTGCGCAAAATATTCTGTTAGTTCTTGCAATGTAATACATTATTCTGAAACATGGCTTCACACTTATGTTGATAATGTTGAGTTGGGCTTCTCATGCTACGATATCTTTAGGTGTGATAGAAGCGTTCTGACTAGCGACAATGCGGACAATGTGGAATTTAAACTCCAAACAGGGTCCCAGCTGCTGTCCAAAACCTAGCTGGGTCGTCACACCTTGGTTCGGCAGTAATTTAAAACATTGTGTTATTGTCAAGAAAATTGATCATGCTAATTATCAACATTCTCGCAATCTGAGCGATTACCAACTATGTTCAAATCTTCGAACGCAATGGAAGAAGCTTTCGGATACTTGTTATAAAGCTTTTCTTGCGAATACTAAAATTGCCAATATATCTAATCCCAAATCTTTTTGGAATTACATACATGCTATTAGAAATTATAATAACTTGCCTAACGAAATTTTTTTTAACAAGGAGCCCACGTACACTAGTAAGGGTATACTGGACTTTTTTAGACATTTTAAGTCCGTTTATAAAGAACCGATATCTAGCGATGTTCATTTTAAGCAAACTGATGTTATAGACCTCTCCGATTTAAAAATCAGTAGGAATTAAATTTTATGCAAGCTTTCGAAATTAGATCAGAATAAAGGGGCCGGACCTGATGGTATACCCCCCTCTCTTCTGAAGTCGTGTCGCTCCGCGTTTATTACTCCATTACAGCTTATTTTCGACTTGTCAGTTTCCTTGCTTCCAGTAACACCATTTTAGAGGAGCAACACGTCTCCATGAGAAAGAAATCTACGGTAACTAATCTTTGCATTTACACGCATTACTTATCACAGAAGCTTGAATTGGGCTCTTAAGTCGACACGACGTCGTAAACAACGTCTGAACCGACGTCGTGTACTACGTATGCAACGACGCCGGAAACTACGTCGGAAATTGGGATAGTAAACGACGTATATTCCGACGTCGTTCCATACGTTGTTTACGACATCGTTCCATACGTATTTTACGACATCGTTTCATACGTAGTTTACGACGTCGTTTCACACGTAGTTTACGACGTCGTTTCGAACGTAGTTTACGAGGTCGTTTAATACGTAGTTTACGACGTCGATTCATACGTGTGCTACTTAAGTGTGCTACCTGATACTTAAAATATTGTAAGACCAATGACATCAAATGAATAATTTTACTAAATATATAATCTTGTTTCATTGCAAGCGATAACCAGTGTCTAGAAATGATATTCTAATCAATTTTAATTCTAATTATCTTTTATTATTGGTTCTAATAATTATATTGTTATAGGAATAGTTTTCGTGATGCCGTAAACCACGTCGGAAACGACGTCTTAAGCCACGTATGAATTGACGGCGTAAACCACATATGAAACGACGTCGGAACCTACGTCGTCACCCTTCTAGAAATAATCAATTGAACACGATTCAGACGGTACCTAAAATAGAACAAATTTTTCTTCGCGTCCTCGCGGTGTGTTGTGCATTTTTTATATCTTTATGTACTGTTTTTAAGTGTTTTTAAGTTTTTAAAGTGATAAAGTCTTATTTTCAGAAATTAAAAATTCAATGAAGTAGGTAAGAAAATTGATAAACAAAACTTATAAAAATGCAGAATCGCACTGAAATCGAGCTGAATTAACTAAATGACATCTTTTTCAGGTAAATGATAAGTAATAATACATTTTAAATTACTATAGGTATATTTTAAACTATATAAAATTTGCATTTTTTGGGGATATTTCGACATTCAAAATATTTTTGGCACTACCCAATTCGAATATTTTTAATTTATTACTTTTGGAGAATATTCTTTTTATATGGTACAAAAAATCCTGCGTACATTATACCAGGGAACATTTTTTTTAGGGACCATCTCAGACCATTAATTGTGAGGAAATTACAAATTTTCTCATTCTAGGCCTGTTAATATGTCAAAACAAATTTATTTATTTTTTTATCAATTTTAGGGGTTATTCCTCTATAAATAACAGATACTTTCTAGAGGTGAAAGAATTCTTTAGCCTAAAATTTGTATTTATTAAAAGTTAAGAGAATTCATGTTCAGACCTAATACGGCTTAGCACTCTCAGCTCGCGAAAATGATTACAAAACATTTATTTAATTTTTTTAATGAACATATTCCTTAAAACATGTTTCTTCGAAAAAAGTAAATGTTTTCAAATAATTCCCGCGAGACGAAAGTGGTGCCATCAAATTGCCGCTTCATAAACTCAAATTCCTACTACCGATTGGCCTGATTGCGATCGATTCGGAACGATTGAAACTTTGCAACACTCAATCGTTCCCAATCATGCACACACGATTAAGAAACACGATTAGAAACAATTCAAATTTATTTCTATCGTTCTGAATTGTTTTCAATTGATTATTTCTAGAAGGGCACATTTATTGAATTTTGCTTATTTTTGCTCTAAATAGGATGCAGCTTAATATTAAAAAATGTGTATTCATGTCATTTTCTAGGAAAAAGCACTTTCCTAAGTACAACTATATTTTTAGGGGGGGGGGGGTGCTAGACAGGGTCACACGTGTGCGTGACATTGGGGTATTCCTTGACGAGACATTATCTTTCGATGCTCAGGTTTCTGCCGCTGCAAACAAATTCCTTAGATCTCTCCGAAATATGCCGTTCATAAGATCAGCCTCGAATGCATTCAGAACCGATTCCTTCGTTTCGCGGAAGCTGGGCATGGCTATGAACAGACGCGATGACGATTATGACGGGATTAGAGCGCTACTTAATACCCCTAACATTTTTTCTAGATTCCTTTTTGCTGATTTACGATTCCTGCACAATATCTTAAATAATTCTATTAACTGTCCGTAAAATCTCTTCGATCTAAAACACTTTTCCATGTACCTCATCATCGCACAAACTATGGAGCAAATTCGGCATTGTCTAGGATATGTCAAGAAGCGAATGACATAAATAAAAAGTTCAACAATAATATTGTTTTTGTCGAAAAAAATTCGACTGATTTCAACCATTTGTTGCGCAAATCAACCAGTAATCGCGGCCAGCATGCTCGTTCAGCTGATCTAGATTTAGGTTTGTTTTTCAATTAGTTTATAAGTTGATTTGCAATAAAGTTCTCTGCCCATGCACTAGGTTCGCTAAATATTTTTTGAGCTCTAATAGAAAAAACACGGTGTAATTTTTTTGTTTTAAGAAAAATTTCTATAGGGGGAGACTTTGAAAATTTAATTAATTGGCTCAGATAGGACACTAGAGTAATCTAAGTTTCATAAATTAATTGTGTCTTACCCCCTGAGATTTTTCTTTAAATGAAAAAAATTTTCCCGCATTCTTTATTTTCTATAAAAAAAAGTATCTTAGAACCCGCTCAAGGCGATTAAAGATAAAAAATGTACGTTTTTCATTTTCTCTTGTAAACTATGGGCTCTAGTGAAAAATAAATATGATAAAGATATTTCATTTTTTTGCAAGGAACATTTTTTAGTAACAGATTTTTTGTCTCAAACTCTTCTTTCGGACAATACACCACTCAAATGTCAAGAAAATGGCATTTTTCACTTTTTTAGCTGAACTGAGGGTTCAAGTGAAGAAATGAATATGACAAAAACAATTTACTTTTTTATAAACGACATTTTTTGTTCATAACACTTTCGCTTGCAACAATATTGCTTGCAACACTTTCGCCTAAAACTCCTTTTTTGGCCAATAGACCACTTAAATGTCGATAGAATTACATTTTCCACTTTTCAAGCTAAACTGCGTGCTTTAGAGAAAAAATTAACTTGAAAAAAATATTGGACTTTTTCATTAAAAAAAAAAAAATCATTTTTTGTTTATAGTACGATTGCGTAAAATCCTTTTTTGCAACACCCACCTCAAAAGTTGACGTCTTCATGCTTCTAAATGTTGCCTAAAGGACCTTATTAGAGCATACCGTGTGTGACACAATTTTCGCGCATGCGCAGTTTGAAGATGGCTTACTTTAGGCACTGGTGAAAAAGCTGCGTATGCGCACTTTCGAGATGATGTAATTTAGACACTGGCATAGGTATCTTTCAACACTGATGTTGGTATCTTCTTGAAATAAATTTAGATTTCACTTGAACAAAGCTTTCAATGATTGAAGTTTTGTTTTCAGGGTTTTGTTGCCGTTTTCGTCCGTCGTACAAAAGAGCATGAGCGACAACATTAGGCACAGCAAAAGGGCATAAGCGCAAAATTTTTTTTTTCATAAGATTTTTTGTTACATAATTTTTTTTTCAAATTTTCTTTTTGGCAACAAATTTTTTTCAAACATTTTATTTCACCACAATTTTTGTCCAACAATTTTTTCTTGACAAGTTTTTTTTCAAACATTTTTTTTCACAAAATTTTTTTTTCGAACATTTTTTTCACCAAATTTTTTTTCAATATTTTTTCCAAAAACATTTTTTTCCAAACATTTTTCTTCTAAAATTTGTTTTTCAGACATTTTTTTCAAAAAAATTTGCTTACAAAATTTAAAAATCATCTCTTTTAAGATTAGTATTTTCCGTTAACTCCTCCTAATACAATTTTTTCGGACAAGCGTTGCAAAAAATAACGTGTGATACACCCCTAGTAAAAATGCCTTTCAGAAACCAAATAGAAACCTAATAGGATGTGGCTTCTGTCAGGTCCTATTACTTTCGAAAGTGGGTTTTGTTCCTGGTACGTGGTTACAGCTGAAATTTTACCGCGATTTCGCTGGGAGCGAGTGCAATTTTTAAGATTAGCACCTGCTCTCGGCAAAATCCTGCGGTTGTCCTTATGACAAACTTTTAACTATACATATATATGTATATATATATTTTTGAAGTGAGTGGTCATAAAACACTCTCATATTGTATTTTAAAATATTTACATTATCAATTTTGCATGATTACAAAAATCAATAATGCACTTCGCTCTGTACTTGGCTTTATTTTTTTATTTCACTACTTTAATCACCTGTAACACAAATAAATAAAATATTAATACTTATGTACTGGCAAAACTATTTCACAGGTAGAGCTATTGGTGAGTATATTTCTTATTTTGATTAAATATGGTAGTTAAATATTTATTTGGGAAACTGAATGTTTCATTATTTTTCTGGTTTTCAAGATATTCAAGAAACGTATTCTAGTGTCTGACAACAGAAAAATATTACGAATTTAGAAAAATATTAATAATTTCGTTACTACAAAATTATTTATCTTCTACTTTAGATAATTGAGGTTTCAGAATTATGAGACATATATCTATACAATTGCCGGAAATATTTCTGAAGGTCGTGAATAAAGTAAAGTCAGCTAAATCAAGTGTGTAAGTAACTCAAATTTTTTCATTTCAAAGCGGTCCCATGTAAGTGAATACTTTATTCTGGTAGAGGTGACTTGGCCTGTTTACAATTTTCTCAATATTGCTATTCTTTGATTTCAATAAAGTTGAACATATCACACGATCGCATTGGCTTATTAAACACTTCTATTTGTGACGATTCTTATTTCAATCATCTTCTTCTAATTAATATATAGTCATAATATTAGTAGTTTTCCACAATTGAACTAATAAATACTTCGAGCAATCGAATTAGTCATTTTATAGACATACTAATCTTTAGTGGCTCAGTATTCTCTAATTGAATAACTATAGAATTCGACCCCGAACTTCGCTAGTAGACAATTAATTTTTTACTGATTTAGATCTAGAGAAAATTTGACATTCTTAAATGATTTCAATAAAATGTTGGGTCTATGTCATATTTTGGTAAAAACTGAAATAGGTGTGGATTTTTTCCTCTATAGATTGAACCAGAAGGAGAACTTGAGCCATATAAAATGTGGTGAAAATCAAAAAAAAAGGAATAACTTCACGCACGAATAAAAAAAAGAACTATAGCGTAATTATTTAAATCAATTCTTTTCTTACATTTTGCCTTACATGACATTTTTTGCTTGTGATATGTTTAGTTTTTCATCACTTTAATAACTTTTATGTTCATAAATGCAATTATATTATCCAGGTACAAATATTTTATTGTTTTAAAGAATTTTTTCAGTTACGTTTAAAGAAAGCTATATGAATATTTAATAAATTGTCGATATTAAAAAATTGTTCTGGTTAAAAATGTTTGAAATTCAAATTTTCAAGAACACAAACGTATTTTGAGGAGTGCGAAAAGGAACGTAGAGAGCTAGGTACAGGGGCTATACCACTAGTCGATTAGAGTGTGATGGACACGTTTGTTCTGTAGACACGCAGCGACGCTAGGATGCCGGCCTTCTTTTCTACCCGCTAGTAAAAAAAAGTGTTGGACAGGTTGATAATTAAAATAAATGGCTGTGTAATCTTTTCAAGATGTTTTTTTTTATTTAAGTCATAAATTTTCCCATAAGTTTATTATTACATGTGCATAAATTTTCTTTCACACTTGGGATGATTACAGAGCAATATGTCGATGGAATTTTTCTTGAAGTTAGATATTTGTACCAAACTGAATATTCTGCACGTGGCTTTCTCGACATTTATCAAGTCACGTACATGTTTATGCCAAGTGCATTTTAGGGGGACCTGATAAAACTTAAGGTGGAATCCGTACATTTAGATCTTTGGCAACAGTACATAGAAAAATGTTCGGAGATGCCGGCTCAGGAATCGAACCCCAGACCTATAACGTGAAGTCCGAGCGTCTAAGCGCTTGAGCCACCGAGATTCCAAAAATATTTTGATTTAAAAAAAATGAGAAAGCTCACAGTCCAATATGTTCAAGACATTTTTGTTAATAGATAATTCATTTGCTTAATGTAATTTAATCATGTGTAATGTAATGTAATATAATCTATTAATAATTTAACAATGTGAAATGTAATTTAACATAATCTAATAATAATATAATCACGTATATGTATGTAATTAAAGTAGAATAATAGAATTATTATTATTATTATTATTATTATATAGAAGGATAATTGTGTTCAAACGATACGCTGTAAAAACTAGAGACCTCCTTTTCTAAAAACGAGGGGCTACTTACTAAGAAATCTTAGATTGCTGCGCGGGACACCTAAAGAGAATTCTTGGAGGAACTCTTGAAAATCTCTCAGCAAAATAGCATTCGTGAGAAATCTTGGAAATGTTTCGCTAAGTGTGGGTAGCTGAGGTGAGGTGGTGTGCAGCATTCCGAAATACACTCCTTCACGTGGAACGAACAGCCGACTGAATCCGAAAGCCGCCAAGTTTAGCCGAGTCTGTAAAATCCCACGTGAGTTCTGATGGCGAGCAGAGTCGGAAATCTTGGAATTTACGGCAATATAAATGAAATCTGGAAAGTTTCCATAAGAATTCAATACGGATTGTTGCATTCACAGTTTTAAGATTTCCAGATTTCATAGTGAGTATCCCCTCGTCTAAAAAGTTAAATGAGCGCAGGGCCGACGACTTATGTATGGAGTGTATGGAGCTCTCCGTACCCTGGATTGGAGTGTGTATGGAATTCCATACACTGTAACAAGGATATAAAATTGTTACCACTGTCCTGGGTGATGGTTAAGATCGAATGGATTAGCATTGAGATCTAATTGAGCTCTTCGTGGAGGTGATGGTTCACGTTGAGGTGCTCGTTCATGTTGACGTGCTGGTGAGTGCATTTCATTATACTTTTTCAGTAAGTACCTAGAAACCCACCTGCGTGCATTTTCATCAACATTTGACGTGTATCTGATATTTGCATCTCTATTTTCCCTCTCAGGACTAATACCAGGTTGGGCTATTTGAATCACGGCAACATTGGGATAGCAGTTGTGTACGTTTTGATTTGGTGGGAGCTTAATCTCAACTATATTCAGGTGAGAGGGCTGGTTACGTTGGTTTGAAAATTCAATATATTTGTCACTAGCTGATATGTCAGGTAACCTGTTAGCGGGTATTATGGCGAAAAACTTGCCTACTGCATACGCAGTGCCGAGTCGTTGATCTTGTCCGTTGCTCATTCTTTTATGAACTGAGATCAGGTCGTTAGATGTAGCCAGTGTAAATATCTCAGCAGTTTGAGGCGTACGTGTTCGCGTAGCAGAAGGTCCTGGCGGAAGTGCTGGCGGAGCTCCTTGTCGGGAGTTGTATAAGCCTGCACGCTTTTGGCGAATGTGACATGATGCTTTCTCTGCAAGAATTATTATACAACTTAATCTTTTAGCTTTATTATATAATGATGGTCGTGTGGCGTGGCCATAAGTGTGATTTACCTCGGTAAATCACACTTATGGTGGGGCCTTGCGGTGGTTGTTTAACCTTGTTACGTTCTCGTGCAATGAGAAGGTATTGTTTTCATGTGAAAAAGAACTATCGCGGATTTCTTTAAATCTCCACGTTTCAAGATCCCGTGAGTCTAAAAAAAACCCGGTTTTACGACGGTGTTTGTGCGTCTGTCGTTATCGTTGTTGTTTTTATACCGGATAACTTTTGAAAGACTAGTCGGATTGGATTGTGCTTTGGCACACAATTTTAGTGACCAAAAAGAAGGATCGAGTTCGTTAACCAGCTATTTTCGATAAAAATTCAAAAACCTCGACAGTTTGCAAAATTTTGAAGACCATTTTTTCAAGATTTAAAATTTTCTATGCACGGCTATCCGCAGCACTCAGAATCTCAAGTAATTTATCATTTCGGCTTTCTTTCGATAAAAAGAAAAGGATCAGACTTATAGCATTTTCCAAATACAAAAAAAAAAAAAGAAAAATGTTAAGCGAAACAACGGACGATATAAAAAAAGTCGAGAACAGGCAAGCTTTGCTATCTGAGAGCCTACAGGAATATTCTAAAAACTTTTGGAACTTTATTGAAAAATCGAAAATTCAGATTTTGATCGCACAAAAAAAAGTAAATATCACAAATTCAATTTAACGGTCAAAATATGTAAGATAAAATAAAGATGAATGAAAAAAAATTATGCACCTAAAAAAGATCTACAAATTTATCATTAATCACTTTTTTGTAGGAGTTGTAGGTTTTGTTTTATTCGTAAAAAACTACATTGAAAATAAAACAATTAAACTTTTGGACAAATGACACAAGCTACGAAAAAAAAATCAGACAAAAATTGTTCACCTAAAAAAGAGTTACAAATTTGTTTTAATTATTTTTTCATAGAATGCGTAGTTTTTGTTTTATATGTAAAAAATAAGATTAAAAATAGAAAAATTAAATTTTGGAAAAAACGACACAAGAAACGAAAAAAAAATATTAAAGACAAAAGTTGTTTAACCAAAGATGATCTAAA
Organism: Andricus grossulariae; assembly: GCA_011634705.1. Taxonomy (NCBI): domain Eukaryota; kingdom Metazoa; phylum Arthropoda; class Insecta; order Hymenoptera; family Cynipidae; genus Andricus; species Andricus grossulariae. The sequence continues at coordinate 67,835,542 of JAABKJ010007545.1, read as the reverse complement.
ATTTTGTTATAAACTCTTGTTAAAAAAATATATCGAAAATAAAAAAATGAACTTTCATTAAAAAGGACACAACCTACAATAACATTTTATTTAAGAAAGTTTTTCGTCTATATTATAGCTCCAAATATTTCTTTGAACTACTTTGCGCTAGCATGCGGAGTTTGAGTTTAAAGCGTAAAAAATAAGATTGAAAATAAACTAATTGAATTTACGGAAAACGACACAAATTCCAATAAAATGTTTAATGAAAAAATCGTTTTTTTTTTATAGGGTCCGCAATATTTGTTAATTATAAAAACAAGACAATGACAATGCGTATGTTTCAATACCAATGCATATTATGAATTGCAAAAATATAAATTCATTGAAATGATAGATTTTTTAGAGTAGCTGAGAATTAAAATTAGTGTAAAATAAAGCACGGCATTAGTTTTGGGTAAGTTACTTTTCTTGGAAAATAGTTACATTTACGTTACAATTACTAGGTACTTTAACTTCAAGTTACCTAAAAAGTAACTTCTTTCACTTTCTTAATTTTATCATGTAAAAATTAAAATAACTAAGATGATAATTTATAAAAACTTAATTGTACAAGAAACAGGCATTAGTTGAAGTAAGATTCCAGTCACATTTTTTAATCAAACAGTTGTATTTTTGGGCAAACAAAATGACATTTTTTTACTGGAGGAAATAAATTTCCAAGCCAAAACAACGAATTTTGAACAAAAAAGCTACCTTTCAACCAAAGTTGAAATTTCATACAAAAAATATTCATTTTGAACAAAAGATTGTAATTTTTAACCAAATAGTTGAATTTTCCAACCCCTCCCCCCCTCCCCAGAAAGAATTTGAAGGAAAATAGTTAAATATTTAACCAAATAGATGAAACTTCAACTAAAATTATGAACCTTTACCCGAACGACTAAATTAGCAAAGTACATGAACTTTCTACTAAGGAGTTACATTTTCAACCAGAAAAGACAAATTTCCCAGAAAATAACAGAACCCTCTTTAGAAATTTTGTTACCAACTGAGATGAATTTGTCAATCAAAATTGAAACTTTTGAAACAAAGAGTTGAATTTTCAGCAGCTTTCAGCACTTTTCTAGATAGATAAAATTTGCAATATTCAACACTTTTTCCACTCCTCCCCTTCCTCATCATAGACCAGGACACAAAGCTTGAGCCCTTCTCACACTCTTTCATGTTAAAAGTTCTTCTTTGATTTCATTTGATAAACGCCTACACAGGAAAGAGTGGATCGTTAGAAGAACTCATAAATCAGTACATAACTAATACATAAATAAAAAATAGCTTAAACACTGTAATAATATATCAAGTGTAAAATGGAAATCACTATTCAAAGATAAGACTAAAGTCCACTCTTGAAATAAAGTTTTTCTGAATTAAGGACAGAAAGTCGGATTAATGGAAGTTATCCAGGTTTAAAGAAATGGATTTGGAATTTGACCTCAAGAAGTGGCGTAGCCAAGGGGGGGTTACCCCCCCCCCTTGAGGCTGGAAGAGGCATATTTACTTCCTTTTTGTAAACCATCTCAGTTCTTAGTTTATCCGATACACCTCCCTAAACTACTTCCCCGCCCCCTGACGCTGGTAATGAGCTGTCTCCCTAATAGAAATTTTCCATAACCCTCATAAAACTATTCATTTCTGAAACACATAACGTGAACCGTACTAATATAAATTTTAATCCTGAAAATATTTCTATAAAAAATTTTCACATAATAAAACCGTTATAAAAATTAGCATGTTGAAATTATTTTCCTAAACTCTGAAACCAAAATTTCTCGCAAATTATTATAGAAGAGCATGAACGGCAGGTAATTTATGGTAGTCATTGTAAAATGAAATTAGTACCCATTTTCGAAAATGAGTTTCTCGGCACATAGTTCAATTAAATAGATTCTAATGGAAAGCAGAAAAGTGTTCTGTTTGCTTGCAAGTAGCCACTTTTAAACTGTCAGTCATAGGGAATGTGTCGAGGAGGATCAGTAGAGTGAACACCAGCATAGCAGGCGGATATGTTAATACTCAATATTTAAAAATTAAAATAACATCAGTTTTTATTTGCACGCGACACAATGTCATGCAAATGACCTGCTGGCACTTCCATGTGGGACTACGTAACAAAAAAAACCGCGTCCTCAACCAATCAATGAGAAAAATTTAAATTTGGAAAATTCAGACAATGATCATGCAAACGCATTTGTCAATGATATTGGATCATTTAATGTCAATGAAATTTCATCGGAGAAAAACATTGATGTTTTGAAGAACGTGTGGACACCAGGAACAAATTTCAATTTTCCTGCATCAAGAAATAGAAACCTTTATTATCTATATAATTGACTTTTTCGTTGGCAGTGGCTTGCATATTCTGCTGAAAAAATGGAGCTTTCTGCAAATTTTGTGCATTGTTCGGCTCCAAAGATGGTGGTATTGGCAGACAACCTTCAGGTAAGTTAATATATATCTAGTATTCGTTCAGTGTGTACCACAATATTATTACTCTTTAGGAATTTATTTGGCGGAAATGTTTTGCGATGTGCGATGAATGGAAATTGTTGAAATTCGTAATCAATTAAAAAAAATACAAATAAGTATTTTCAAAATATCACTGGAACATTCATATCAGATTAATTTTTTTCACTTTTCATTAATATTTTCATAAATGATCATAAAGAACCAGTATGTTTAATAAGGACGCATTCACTGGTTATCTCAAGCTAAAAAATGAGCATTGATGAACCTGATTTATAAAATTGAGAAAAATATTCATATACTTAATCGTCACTAATTGTGGAAGAAAACTGAAGTCGAATTTTCCAAAAAAAATGTGAGGTTAAAATTTTTGATTTATCAATAGTTATTAAGGTCGATTATAAATTCCTGGAGGTCAAGAAATTTTTCCTAATTTTCGGGGATTTTAGTCAATCATTTTCTAAGAGATAAGTCCTATTCAATTCACCCCCGTTTTCTAAAACCATTCTTAACAATTTCGATTCCTGCGTCTTGGCGATTTTTTTCCTAGTGCATTTTTGTCACTGGAATGTTTCAAAATACTATAAAAAATCCTCTTTTATTCAAGCAGGTGTTAGGAATATTTTTCAAGCGCGGGTAACTGAGCTGCATGTATGTCGATTCCAAATTAATTATACTTCTTTAGGATTTCAATACGCTACTTTTTCGCATTCTAGCGATTTTGAATTTCAGAATTTTTATCCTTTGACCTATCTTGACAGTTATTTAGAGCGTATGCTTATACTTTTTCGTTTTGAATAAAACTTACAATTCTGATTTAATCCTAATGTTGTAGGCCTCATTTTATTCTTTCAAGGACTCTCTATAAATCATTTTAGCACGTTTTTATTTAAACATATTTATTAAAGAATTGTGCAATTCTTATTTTTGTAAACAATATTATTCTCGAATGAAATTTTGTTTCTAAAAATATACTGAAGATATTTGTAGAGTATCTTTTAAGGAATAATATGGTCTGTTTTTTATTTAGATTTTCAATTTTTTTATGAACAAACAAATATGACGAAAAAATTGCCATATTTTCTATTTAACGTTCCCGGTGCTCTTAAATAATAGGGAAATTATTACAATCGCCTACGTTTCATAGAATAACATTAGTTATAGATTTTTCATAATAATAATAATTTTAAAATAGTTTATGAACAAATTATTTGTTAAAAGTGTGTTTTTAATATTTTAAAATAATTTAACGTTTTTAAAGTTATATTGCAAAAAGTTTGAATGAAAACAATATTGTACAAATAAAATTCCTCTTAAGATCATTCTGGTTATATTATAAGCAAATCTAATAAACAAATCCATTATTCAGGCAAACGTCGACAGAAAAGTTATTTTTTTTATTAATAACGAAATGGAACGAAACTTTCGGTAGGAGCCCTGATTATTTTATGATTTTTCAAAATCAATTCAATAAAAAAATGCAATATCCAGGCATTTGTCGACGGAAGAATTAGTTTTTCTCAATGACAATATTTTTCATTGGGAACTTAATGATAATTTTACAAACATTCATATTTAGTTGGTAAATTTTATGTCTTTTAAACAAATTCAATAAGCAAATGCATTATTTGGGCATCTGTCGACAAAAAAAATCTCTCTATTTCAATATCAATCCTTTTAAAATTAGAATTTTATCAACATTCATAATTAGTTGATCAATTTTATGATTTCTTTCAGCAAATTTTTTTTATTCAAAAAATTCATTATTTGGGGATTTTTTTAGAAAAATAGTTTGTTTTTTTCAAATTCAGTCCTTTTAGTATTAGTCTCTTATTACTTTTATTCTTTTAATAAGGCTGCTACTTCAGGATCGAGCAGAATTACCTTTTTCTTCCACTTTTGTCTATGATAAACTATTTTCGGATCAGTGGAAATTGAAAGGACTGAAATGGAACAATAAAAATAATGGTTTTGATCGTGAAATACCAGAATTTTGCATTTGTTTATTAATTTTTTTCTAAAAATCATACAATTCATCAAATAAGTATGAGTGTTGATGAAATTACCATGGACTTCGCAAGTAAAAGGACTGACGTGGAAAAAAACAAATTTGACCGTTGACAAATGCCCGAAGATTGTATTCGTTTAATTCAATTTGTTACAAAAAAAATAAAATCAATCAGCTAATTATAAGTGTTGCTGAATTTATCGTGAAATTTCAAATTATAAGGACAAGCATTGAAAAAAAAATTTGAGTCGTCGAATGCTCGAATACTACATTTATTGATTAAATTCATTTTAAAAAATCATAAAATTTGTCAACTTAATATCAATTTTGCTGAAATTATCATGAAGCATCTAATTTAAAGAACTGACGTCAAAAAAAAGCAACAAATTTTTTTGTCGAAAAATTTCCGAATTCATTTCTGTTTGTTTATATTATTAATAAAAATGATGGTAAGAAAAATTTTCTCTAACATAATATTGTTTCATCCAAATTTCTTGCAACATAACTCAAAAAATGCGATTAGATCAAATATATCTTTGCGCAAATACTTGCTGATGATGAAATAATAGAAAAATTTAAAAACAATTTGAACATTCATAATGCTTTGTAATGTTAACGCAAACTGTAATATAAGGTCGATACTTCGACATTATTTGCACGAATTATTTAAGGCAGGAAGAGTTTTAATCGAACTTTTACTTTTGAAGGTAAACTCTGCACTGTTCCCTTCGATAATTGGAAAGATGCACTGGAACGATTCTCTAAACATGAGAAATATGAGTATCACAAAGAGAGTATCAAGAATGCGGACGGCCTCTGCGACTTTATATCTGGAAAAAATGAAGGAATTGATGTGCGATTGGACAATGAAAAGAAATGCCAAATATTAGAAAACCTGAAGAAAGTAGCACCCCTGGAGTCTGACTATGTCTATAACATGTTTTCGGGGTCGCTGAATCCAAATGCGGGGTCCGTTTTGCTCTATCACGTCAGTTTTTGTCCCTAACCTCAAAAAAACGTGAAAATCGCTGATTTAAGGTGAAACATCATTCGTACCTATGAAAAGTGGTCATATCTTATGTTTTCGAGGTCGCTGAGTATGAATTCGGGGTTTTTGTGGTTCTGCGACGTCACAATTTGTCTCTAAACTAAAAACAACGGTTTATTGGTAATCTTAGGGGAAACATATATTTTTTCAATGCGAAGTGGTCATATCCTATGTCTTTGAGGTCGCTGAGTACGAATTCGGAATTGTTGTCGCGCATTGAAAAAATACATGTTTTACATGAAATTATAAATTCACAGTATTTCTTTAAGGTTAGGGGCGAAGCGTGACATCATAGAACCACAACGACTCCGGATTCGTACTCAGCGACCTCGAAAACATAGGATATGACCACTTTTCAAAGGTACGAATCATGTTTCACCTGAAATCAGAGATTTTCATGTTTTTTAAAGTTATGGACGAAATCTGACGTGATTGAGCCAAATGGACACTGCATTTCGATTCAGCGACCCCGAAAACATATTATAGACATAGTCAGTCTCCAGGGCTAATTTTCACGATTTTTTGTGTGGAGCCGTGTAATGATTTAAAAAAAAATGTTAGAATGTAGTAATAAGAATGCGCAGTACATAAGTCCTACAATATAAAATGAAATTTTTGATGCGTGCAATGATGTTATCGGCAATCAAATTGTGAAAGAAGGTAATTCTTCAAGCTGTTTTGCGATCCTGCCTGATGAAATACAGGGCATTGCTTACATTGAACAATTGTCTTTGTGCGCTCGTGATTTTGATAGTAATAAGTGTATAGCAAATGAACATTTTCTCCAGTTGGTTCCCCTTCTAGACATGAGAGGAAGAGGTATTGTTCAGATAATTTTAGACAGTTCACGCTCGTTTTGTGTAGATATAAGCAAAGCTCGCGGTCAAGGTTATGATAGAGCTGCTGCTATGAGTGTAAAATTTAACATTGTAGAAGCTGCTGTCAGAGAAAATGCGAACAAGTAAACTTCTAATTAACAATGCATAAAAGGCAATCTGACTATCCACTTTTTTGCGCGTAAAATGAACCACAAAACATGCAAAAATAATATTTTATCATACTTTGAAGCTCAAAATACTTTCAGAACAGGGGGAATAGAGTGAGATTATACGTAAATAGGGAAATTAAAGAGAAATACATTTTTTTAAACGAAATTGATGTATGAGTATCATATTTAGTTTAATATGAAATACCTAAGATTTTCAAGTCAAAATTTATTTCATTTTCAACAAAATAGTTCAATTCTCAAATAAAAAAGAAGAATTACAAGGGACGAATTTTCAACAAATATAATGTAATTTTCATCAAAATAGTTGACTTTTTAACCACATAACTGAATGTTTAATAAAGTAGTTAATTTTCAATATAATATAGTTAAATTGTCTAGCAAAGAGATGAATTATCCAATAAAATGATGAGCTTGCAAAAAAATTAATTTTTAAGAGAGAAGTTCAATTTTCAATCAAGTTTAGAATATTTAATAAAGAATATGAATTCTCATCGAAGAATATATCAATTGATGCTTTCACCAAAAAAATATTATAATTTTTAATAAAAAACAGTTAAATTATTCCAAAAAGATGAAATCTCAACCAAAGAGTTGAATTTTTATCCAGGAAAGATTTTTCAGTTCACATTGAAAAAAAATTTTAACCAAATCGTTGAATTTTCAACCCAAAGATATGAATTTTTTAAAGGATTAATTTTCAACCATACAGTTGAATTTCTTATGCAAATAATAGAATTTTTAACACAAAAAGACGAATATTCAAGAAAATAGTCGAATTTTTGCACAAACAGTTGTCGTTTAAAATCGAAAAGATCAATTTTTAACAAAAATTGGAATAGTTAGATTTTCAACTAAAAAAATTAATTAACGAAAAACCAAATCTTCAAAAAACATTAAAATTTTCAGCCAAGAAGGTGGATCCTTGACTAAAGAAATTAATTTTTAACAAAGTAGTTCAACTTTCAACCCCCTTTTTGAATTTTCATTCGAAAAGAATAATTTTTTAACAAAAAACAAATATGTTTACAACCAACTACATAAATGTTTTGCCAAACTTTTCAATTTTAGAATAAAAGCTATCAATCTTCCACCAATAATGGAATAGGTACACTTCCATTTGCTCAACTTAATTTTCAACCAAAATAAAGTAAATTTTCAACAACAAAAAAAGTGAATTTTCAACAAAAAAGTTAATTTTTAAACCAAAGAGATGGATCCTCCACTAATTACATAAATTTTTAACAAAGTTGTTTCACTTTCAACCGAGTAGTTGAATTATCAATCGAAAAGATCAATTTTTTTACCAAACAAAGAGTTTACAATCGACTACATAAATTATCAACTAAATTTTCAATTTTCAAATAAAAACGATAAATTTTCAACGAAAAAAGAAATATTTACATTTTCTGTTCAAAAAATTGATTTTCAACCAAAAAGATTCTTTTAACAAAATAGTTAAATTTTTGTACAAAGAGATTGATCCTCCACTGATTATATACTTTTGTAATCAATAAGTTCATTCTTCAATCAAACAGTTAAATTTCCAATCAATAAGAATACTTTTTTACCAAAGAAGTCGAATTTACAACAAAATACACACATTTTCAGTGAATAATGGAAAAGCTACATTCTCAGTTGAAAATATTTATTTTCAACAAAATACTTCAATCTCCAACCAACGAAGTAAATGTTCAACAAATTGGTTCAACTTTCAACCAAGTAGGTGAATTTTTAACGATAAAAGATGGATTCTTAATAGAAAATTTAATAACCGAATTTTAAACTAAAAACTATTGATTTCCGACCAACATAAGAATAGCTAAAGTTTCAGTACAAAAAATTAATTTTCCATAACAGAAAGGCTTTTTTATCAAAAGAGTTCAGTATTTAACAAATGAAATGAGTTTTCAACAAAGTATGTAGTTGCATTTGCTACTAAAAAAGATGAATCCTTTATGTAACATTTAATTGCTGAATTTTCAACTAAAAGCAAGCAATTTTCAGCCATAAATGAAACAGATTTTCAGCGAGGAGAATAAATTTTCAACTAAAACAGAATAATTTTCAACAAAATAGTTCAATCTTCAACTAAATAGTAAAAGTTTGGCCCAAAAGAGATGAATTCTCAACCAACAATATATTACACTTTTCAAATTAAAAGAATAAACTTTCAACGAAAAATAGTTGGATTTTTTATAGGGTTCTATTAATTCAGCTTGCATTTAAGCAAAAAATAAACAAGAAAAAGGGGAAGTTTCTGAAACAAAGGTGGAATTCTTTAAAAAAGGGGCATAGAGGAAAATAAAACAGACAGATTATGGACAATTAAATAAATATTTAGCAAAAATATCTCCTTCTCAAACTGGACTTTCATCGAATCTAAGCTAAAGCCATGTGAAGATTATTAAACCATGTTTCCAATATGAGTTTTGTGAGTGGACGCAGAGTTTTGATCAGTTCTATACAATATACATGCATTAGTTAATAAACAAATTCAATTCTCAAATAAAAGCTTTTTTTTCGGAAAATATAACATTAAAACTCGTGTTTCCGTTTTCTTTTCGCGTTTTTTTTGTATCGCAACTTTTTCTATCATGTGAATGATAGTGATAAAAATTAAACGATTTGAAATTACAAAGTTTAAAATTGTATTGATAAGAACTCAAATAGATAAGAAAAGAATTATCTGAATTAATACCTGAGTAACTAAATAATTTCTAAAAATTTGAATGGTTACCATTTTAGGGTTCTGAATGTTGATGTTGAAGGCTCCATTTTCAATTTTTCCCTTTTATAAGCTTTTATTTTATAATTAAAATTGAAATTATTGAATTTTAAAAAGTATAATCAATATCTTGAAATTTTTTATTTTTATTTGAAATTCAATTGCTTTTACTTAAAACAATTTAAATTTTCAATGATTTAAGTATAAAAATGTTTCATTATGGTGGTTTATAATTCAAAATTTCTCCCTTTCGAAATTTGAAAATAATGGTGAATTTATTTCTTGATCTTAGAAGAACTAGTCTAACCAATTTTTTTGCAATATGATAATTTATTGTTCTTGTGATTACCATTTAAAATTCTATAATTCCAGAAGCTTTGACTTCGAAACATTCAATTCAGTTTTCAATTTCAAATTGTCTAATTTAAATTTCTTTGAAGAAAAAATGGTTGAAATTCAAAAGTTATAAATTGTGATCGCTTTTAAACAAAAATAATATTATTCTACTTCCTTCGAATATTTCAAGGTTTCAAATTCTAATCTGAATTTCTTAAATTTTGAAGATTTGGAATTGTCCTATTTTCAAAAATTTGATCTGAAATCATTCAATTTCGAGATTCTTCAATGTGAAATCAAATTGTTCTATTTTGTATTGGAAATTATACAACCTCAACTCCTTTCTAATGAAATTCTTCAATTTAAAAAATTTTAGTCTGAAAGTTTTAAATTTTGGGAAATTCTGATTTGAAAAATTTCAAACACTGAAAATTTCAAATTGTTGACTTTTGAACGCTTTTAATTAGAACTTATACAAACCCAATTTAAATTAATTCCATTCAAAATATATTTTTTCTTTCAAATTATACCTAATCAAAAATTGTTCGATCTGGAACGTTTTTAATTCAAAATTGTTCAATATTTTTTTAGGTGTTCGTGAACCTAGGTTACTTGTTTTCCCTGGAGAGGTAGTAAGGGGTAGTATGAGAGGGACAGTAAGGGAAGGGAATGTAAGAGGAAGTAGGGAAAGAGATGGTGAGTCGAGTAGAGAAGTAGGGGAAGGTATTAATGGAGAAGTGTTTCAAGAGTGGGGATTACTGCCGTACGAAACAAGAACGCTTAACTACATTTGGGATTTGTCACCTGATTCGCATTTATTTTCTATTTCAATATATTAGAAACGATTGTGAATTGGGGGGGGGGGTCTGAAATGTAGCTGCGGCTTCCTTTTTGTTGCACGGCAGAGTGGAAGTGAGGGTAAGGGTAGTAGGGGAAGTACATAGGGAGAAGTGGGAGAAGGATGAGGAATTTAAGGGGAAATTAAGGGGCGGGATGATAAGGGAAGTGAAAAGAGGGTAATTGTGGTAGGGCAGGTGAAGCAGGGTCATGTGGAGGGGGAAGTATAACATTCAGAGGCCAATTACACTAGCAAAAATTTGCAACCATTAAAAATAAATTAATTTCAGGTCAAATTGCTCAAATCTCTGTAGGCTTTGAGGTACACATGCTCATCCTGACACGCGCGCTCGATTTTCGACATACCATTTTTAATGTATATTAATTCTCTGAGCTATCTGTCCTGCGATTTTTGGACATAAATTGCGATAAATACATTAGAAACGATAAGTTATCTTGAAAAATGGTTCAAAAAAATGTCGTAGGAAATTTTAAAAGCTGAAATTCCTACAAAAACTTTTTCCATATTTCGGTAAACAATTTTTTTAGGTATTTTAAAAATATTAATTAATCTAATTGCTTCACAAGTCTTTTTCCTGTCTTTTGTGCCCTTCGGTTCCAAATTTAAAACTTCAGTTTTTTTCATAGTATTCTCGATGAATAAAACCAAAATGAGAAGTCGTATTAAAAAACATTTCTTACGGCTTTTCATGAGCTAAAATTGCTCTGTGAAATTTTTCTTGTATTTTGCGTCGTTCGGTTCCAAATTTGATATTTTTTATTTTTTCATAGAATTCGCGTCAATTAAAACCAAAAGGACAAATCCTCTATGTGAAAAAATGGTTATCAAAAACTTTGCAGCACTTTTCAAAAGCTATAATTCTTCTATGAGACCTTTCGCCATACTTTGCGTAGCTTGTCTCTAAATTTTAATGTTCATTTTTTTTCACAGTATTTTCGGGAAATAAAGCCAAAATATTAGGTCTTATCAAAAAATGATTTGGGGACAAATTATAGGTCTTTTAAAACCCAAAAATATTCTTCTGTTCACCTCGTTTACGTATCTGTCGTCGCTTTGGTTGAAATTAGAATTTTCGACTTATTCAATTTTGATGCTCAACACCAAAAAGACGGGCCCTGTCAAAAAATGGTGAAATAAAAAATTGCAGATATTTTGATAATTTTTAATTTTTGTCTTGAATTATTTTCACATATCTGTCATATTTTGGCATAAAATTGAAATATTCGATTTTTGGATAGCATTTTCGATGGATAAAACTATAATCGTTGGTCAAGAAATGCTGGTTAACGAATTCGTTCTATCCTTTAGATCCCTCAAAACGTTTACCAAAACTCAATTTCACCCGTTCATTTTTTCGAGAGTGATCGTTTCGACAGATGGACGGACGAAAGAACAAATTTTGTTTTTCCGCTTGATGGGGTTTCAATACAAGGAAGTACGTTAAAAAACAAATGGGTGAAATTTTTAGCGAATCTAGTACTTGATCATAAATGATGAGAATGTAATAAAAAGTCACTTGCCATTATCCTCTTCAGTTGGAACTGCAATTCCCAGCGATAAAACCGTACCAAGTAATAAGAGTCTCAAATAAAATTTTGTGCCCATTTTGTTGAGAAATTATGCAATCACACGATAGACAATATTAATTGATGAAATGGGAATGAAAATCTTGCCTTTTATAGGGAACTTTGTGTGTGGCTATAAAAATGTCAAAGATTGTCAAACATGTTTCCAGGAAATATGTTTTATCTAGAATGCTGATTTGAGAAATTAAGCTAACAACAAAACAATATATTCTGCCCTAACTTCTCTCTAGAATCAGTAATTATATGTTACGCAAGTTCAGAAAACATTTTTTTCTCAAGTTTGCTTCATCAAACTATCTTTTTGGATCAAAACGAAACAAATCCAAAAAGTAAATAATATGTTTTATAACCCACAGATATGAGTTACTCCAAACATTTTTATTTAAATTCCAGCCAAAATTCTGCTTGGCAATGTCACCGATTTAACTGCCGTTTTCTTTCATAATTGTAAGGACCCAGAAATCCCAAAGATAAAATACTAGGTTTTTCGAATCAGAACGTCACGTGATTTTTTTTTCAATTTGGTGTTTTCGTTAATTTCACTTTTCTTTTCAAAACTGTATAGATATGGAATTCATAAACGATTTTTAAGTCTAATGACTGTATTTATCAGTTTCAGAGATTAGTTTCAGGGAAAATATTTAATCACACGTATGTCAAAAACTAAAAAAATAGGATCCTCTTTAAAGTTATCTATAAATTCACTGAATTTCACCAAACTTCAAAGAGCTGCCAATTTCTAATTTTTAACTTCAGCGATCTCGCTTTGTACACAGTTGTAAAATATCTTTTTATTGTTATGGGTATAATACTGTTTTATTGTTAATAATATTTTAGTTAATATTTTGAGGAGAATGTACATATTATTGTATTATTTTGTGCTTTTGTTATCTCGAAAAAATGCTGTTTATTATTAGATATATAAAAATTATCTTTTGATCAAATGCTCTATCTACATATAATCTAAGCAATATCAAAATACTGGAGATATATTATGATGTTCCAGCAAATGGCGGTTTTGTCTAGTTTGACTGAATGCAATGATAATACATTATATAGATTATTCTGAAAAATAAATTTTAGTTTAACGTATCTGAATTTTTTTGAATAAAATATAATTTTCATACGCAAATAACTTTTTGAAAGACATCCGTTTTGTATAATCTCAATTTTGCAAAATTTGGCATGAATCAATATTTTCCATACAAGTATGTTTTGATGTTCGACTTTTCCTGAATTAAACTTTTTTTAACAGTAAACTATTGCAAAAGTATGAGTCATACTGAGTCGATGCAAATCTCGCTTATATTGTTAATGTAATAATGAATAATGAATCATCGTGAAAGTATTAAATTTAATTATTATTCATTTTTATGAAACAATTATTGCCTGATTGATATATACAATAATGTTATTATAATATTACATAATTATATTATGATTAACCATTTTTATTTTATAATTATATATATATATATATATAGGGAGAGGGAGAGGGAGAGGGAGAGGGAGAGGGAGAGGGAGAGGGAGTTTGCCTACGAAACCCTTCTTAATGCGGAACATTTGTTTGCTTAATTATTATCTAATATTATTTATAAATTCTATTACTCACTGTTCCGGCACCGTAGTTATTGAAGATACGATTATCTTCTACTTTCAAAAAATTGTAGTTGAAACAATGATTTTTCACCATGGCATCTAATTTTTTTCACCTGCAAGTACAAGTTAACCCGTAATTTAGCGTCTCTTTATTTTTATTTAGCACATGTCAGAATTTCATCCAAGTGCGATTGTCCATGTGAAGGAAATAAAAGGAAAGATGAGCTGAAAAAGTATTTGAAAAAGAAAACGATGACTTGTCGGGACAAGGAAATGTTTGTGAAACACTGAAAAACCATCACTCCTTTGACTACTACCTTAATGGGTTTGGTACCAATTTTACTCGGCGAAGAATACAATTCCAGACGATTTTTAAATTTTGCCGTTTAAATTCTTATTTAGGAGAATAAAATTTTTTAAAGTATATTGTACAAGTTTTGAGAAAAACCATTGAGAACAAAAAAAAAGAAACATAATTCTATTTAGATTTAAATTATCAAAGCATCGTAACAATACTTTATTTTATGTCTGCCAGGGTTCATTAGTTTGTTTGCGAAGACTTTCATCATTTGGCTTTGTATACTTAAAATTGCATAATTTTGGAACCTACACAACTTTTGATAATAGTTTGTAAAACCTGCTGTAAATTTTTAAAACAACGAATTGAAAAAGTTCGAATGGGTAGGAATGTTTAAACGGGAATTAAAATCTTTATGCGATTGAGCAACTTCTTTTTATGCGTAAAGATTGTACAATTTTGATCTTAATTGTTTGCTTTGAATTGCTAGAGATCATACAAGTACCTACCAAGAATTCTAGCTCGAATTTTAGAATCACGGAAAAATGAGGTTTCGAGTTATTGGCAGTAATTACTATTTTTACTAAGAACACTGAAAAAAATAGTTGGTTCGGACAACTAATAAATTTGTAGGGCCAACTACTTTAGTTTGTAATATATACCTCTGCTGTTCAACTGGTTGGGGCTACTACTTTTATTCGCAAGATTGGTAGTATTTGTCCTTACTACTTTACTTGTTGTCGCGAAAACATTCAATGGTACATACTCTTTTCAGGTAGTAAGACTTACCACTTTAATTAGTAAGTCTTACTTTTAAATTAGTTAGTCTCACAAATAAGCTAGTGGATCTCACTACGTAAAGTAGTAATCCTCACTATTATAATCAGTAAGTTTTACTATTTAAAATAGTAGTCCTTACTATTAAAATTAGCGAGTTTCACTATTTAAATTAGTAGTCCTTACTATTGAAACTAGACATTTTTTCTAATAAAATTACTGACTCGTGGACTATTGCGAAGTTAGTACTTCTCAATATTGAAATTATAGTAGATTTGACTATACTTTCTAATTAGTGGACACAAGAGGTCTTTAGAACTTCCTATAGAAACCAGTTCCTGATAAGACGTCATGTCAAAATACACTCTGATGCCCATTAGGATGATAATGACAAAACTACTATAATTTCTATATTTAAAAGTACAGACTTTCAGTAGTAGTAAGTCTATTTAAAATTTTAGATCGATGCGACAGTCTTCACTGTCTTCACTACTCCACAATACACAAAAAGGTTAGGATGAAAATGGCGACGATCGAGAACATGACGCCATATTTCGGTGCGAATGTTGGCAGCACTGCTCAGGTTTCAGTTTTGCCAATGTCGCCAAGGAGGAAAACTTGTAACTTTTACTACTTTTATTTCTTGGAAAATAAATTGGTGGCAAATGTGACCACTTTATTTGATGCGACTAGAATTACTATTGATACTAATATAACCTACATAGGATTACTAACCGTTACTTGTTGCTGCACTAAACTGGTTAGATACTTTTACCAACGGAGTAGTTGTCGCAGCTAATACCATCTCTACTAATGAAGCGGTTCTTGTCACAACTAACCATTTTTTTTCAGTGAAAATTGATCATAATCGTCGAAAGTGCTATTGTGATTTTTAATTTTTTCCACTTTTCATGATAAACATGCAAATTATAAACTACGACCAAACAATTAGCTAAACATATTGTATTTCAAGTTTTTGCCAACTTTGTCCAATTACTCTACAAATCATAACTATGACTTAATAAAAGAACTGAAAATACCATTTGCATGAACAAATGAAATACTTTGGGTTATACAAACTACCTAACATTATATTTGTTGACAAAAAACAATTGCAAAATTTACCATTTAAATAAATTGTAATAAATGCTATGGGAGTAAGTGTTCCCATCGCGAGTGGATGGTGCCTGCTTTTCATCACTCATGAATGAATGAGATGTAACAGCAACTGGTTAGCATTTGAGTCTCGAGGAGAGCAGGTATATAGAAGATCGGTCCTTTAGTTTGTGTGCTGATCCAAAAAAAGTTCCCGGGATTGAATCCTTTGAGGATCGATACCTTAAAGCTGCCGGTAGGTTTTACTCCTGATGACAACTCAACCGAAGATACTTTCAAACGATCCCGAGTGGAGTGGGCTGCAGTCTGAAAGAGCGAGGTTTAGATCCAAGTTTTATCTTTTAGAGATTTTGCTCTTAGTGCATTCAATGTAGTTCTAAACTCAGAGTTTCTGAGTTTGAGATTTGCGGAATTTAGCAATTTCTCACCAACGCCAAATTATATTCTATGCCTGTTTAAAACATAACCGAATATTATTATTTAATAATGGGACGATAATACAGTAATTTATTTAATAATTACTAATATATAATATATTAATAAATTGTTAAATTTATAAACAATTACTATTCAATTACAATTACAATTGAATATAAATTTCTTCATATTGATATTAGTATTGAATAATGTAAAATATTTAATATTCAGAAATGTAAATAAAATTAAGTAAATCCTAAATATCTAATGCATGTGAAGTAATATGCTATGCCTGTTTGCAGCATAACTTAATATTTTTATTCAATAATGATCCAATAACACAGTCATTAATTTATTCATTATTATTATGTAAGGGGACGTTCACATAATGCGTCACACGTTTTTGCTTTGTTTGAATGAAAACGAGAATAAAATAGCCTTTACATCTGCACGTCCATAAATATTAAATGATAAAGCAGGAGAAATATTCAGAAATTAAAATAAAATTACGTAACTGTTATATATTGACATATGCTGATGGTTGTAAATCGTAGGCGTTCATTATTTTATTCCGTTTTTCGAGAGATTTACAACTAATCACGATTTGTAACTTTATACGTAAATTATTATTGAATTCTCAATTTTGAGAGTGTAATGTAATCGTCAAAAATTTTTATACTTACTTCTTCACGGATCTTTACGTTTCGGCACTCCATATTATAGGCACTCTTTCTTTTGAAAAATTTGTCAAATTGAGTTAACTTTGATACACTCTTCGAGGATCCCAAAAAGAAGATTAAGTTCGTTAAGCAGATATTTCGCACAAAAATTACAAAATTGCTAGCATTACCAACTTATGAAAAAAATTTCAAAAAGAATATTAGAAAATGTGGTCAAAGTTTCTGGTACAAGATAAAAAGACTCGCAAATTATTCATAAAAATTACAAAGGTTTATATGTTTTTTAACATGTTGGAAATTAAAAAAAAAACAGAAGAAAAAACTATTCTTTCTGATAGATTAAGGAATTTTTATAAAAAATTTTAACACATATTACAACACATTGCAAAACTGCCGCAAAGCAATTGTTGAATTATGCCAAAATAAAAAAGTGAGAGCATTTTCAAGACATGAAAAAATTATTTTTAAAACTTTTAAAAATTTGGGTCAAAGTTCCTGATGCATGACAGAAGCACTTGAAAATTATCCTGATAGCATTTCTTATTTCAATGAAAAATAATAAAGTTAAATGCTTTTTCAACATTTTTAAAATTATCAAAAAATAGAAAAAACTATTTTTCTCACTAAGATATTTCAATACAAATTTGTACTAGATATAAAATATGTTTCAAATCTATCGTCACGCAATTTTCCGATTACGCAAAAATTCAAAAACTTACAGCATTTTCAAAATTTGAAACATTTATGTCGACGTTTCGTACAAACACAATTCAAAATGCATTAGTAAACCTCAAAATTATGAAAATTTCACAGTTTTCACTATTTATCACGATTCAAAAAAATATTGTATGTAGCGCTATCCAGTAAATTTTGTTTTCCACAAGAGGCATCAGAACTGGCAGATTGTGATTCACTAAGAGATCGAATCCCTTGAGAACAGTATTGACGTTTTAGCTCCCAGGATTCAGCTCCCAAGAGGTTTGAAGCCTGTAGCGATTCCAACAGTTCACTCATTCCAGTCTTTCCATTCTCTGATGATCACATCTATACTGGAGTGGGAGTAGATTTCGTTCAGAGCAAACTCTTTCTCCTCGAGATTCATTTCAGATACACACGTGCCTGCATGAATCTTTTCCTAAATTGTTTGAGGAGGGGAAACTCTAACCTTTGTGGGATTAGATGACGCCTATTTCAACCCACAGTTCTCCCACAGAGTATATATAAATTTATATATATATATATATATATAAACTCATTTAAAACCTCAATCAATTCTCCTTTAAAAAATATTCGTCTTAGTAAATTAACTAAATGCCATCAAAAATGATAACCGATTGGTTTTAGCAACTTCCTTTGAAACACCCGCATTACACGTTTAAATTACGTTAAGAAACTTACCACATTGTGTATTATTGAATTAAATATTTTAATTATGAATTGTGACAATGTTGTCATATGCTAAAAGCACATAGGTTTTAAAGTTTTTGGAAGTGCTATAGGTTTAAAAACACTTATACCACTCTTAAACCCACTTTAAAAAATTATGTCCTTAAAAAATATGGAAACATTCTGAGAAATTATAATTGAAATAACCCAAAACTACGCAATGCGGTAAGTTTCGTCAAATAATATAAACTTGCAATATATTGGAATAACATGCACACATGTAAGAAACCATGTAAGTTTGAGATTCAATATACAGGGTGTCCCGGACTCAAGTGTCCGGACTTATATAGCTGTATAAAAATTAAAAACATAAATTGAACATTCCTTTTCCAAAATTCAGTTGAGCTTTTACTTTTTGAGTTATAAAATATTTAATCTGAACCAATCAGGAGCGCCATATAAGCAGTCGCGCGTGCGTGAGCGGAGGTCCAACGCAGTGTTATCAAAGCGAGCGAAGACGTGGGGTTAGCGACGGGAGAACACTACGTTGGCCTCCATTGGCTTAAATATTTTATAACTCAAAAACTAAAACTTGAACTGATTTTTGGATAAGGAATTTTCGATTTATTATTTTAATTCTTATACAGCTATATATGTCCGGACACTTGAGTCTGGGACAACCTGTATAAAATTATCTGTAAAAGTCCGGATGATCCTGTGGTTCCAAAGTGAAATGCATCGACAATGAACTGAAATACGCTTAATTTGAAAGGACAATGGCTAATGATTCCTACCTCAGTTACAAATATTATAATAGCACATTCTATGCCAATTCATTCGTACTTTTAATTAAATGAAACTGACCTCGTTTATCTCCACGTAACCATCTTCTTGAATTTTTATTTTTGCTCCTGTATTGGTATTATATTTCTGAACCTGCACTGGTTTTATACACTCCTAAAAATATAATTATCATATATAATATTTTGATAATTATGTTAGGGATCACAGCGCAAAGGGAGCTTAAAAAAGGGGAAATTGGGTGATTTTCCAACGAAAAAGGGAAAAATAGGGGAAAGATTAAATACTTATTTTTGATACGCTTAACATCGTTCTCATAAATATTTCTTTCCAAGATTCGTCATTTCTTCCTTACTATAATTAATACTTTCAATGTAAATTTAAAACTACACTCTACAGTAGTGCGAAGTAAAAATGCTAAAATTAATCGAATCGTTTGAGCTGAGGGATAATAAATAATTTGTAGTCAGACACCCAAAACAAGTTAAGAAACAAATTTTGAAATCGGTTAATATCTTCTGTTCTCTTTTTTAAATTTACAATATTTAAAATTAATAACGTCCCAAAATCGCAAGAAAAATATGAAATCACAAAAATCCTAAATCGCGACCAAAGTTTATTTCCGAAAAAGCAAAATGATAAAATTTTTCTTTGGTTCAAGCTCAATACATTTCAGGTTCAACACATTCAACTTTTTTTTAAATGTGTGCTTCTGTTCCAGAAGGTGTGCCTTCAGAAAAATGTTTGAATGAAACAAACATTTGTTTCAACCTATATCAAAGCTAGAATTTGTTTGATTCAGATAAAATTAGTTTGAGTTAAACAATGGTGTGTTTGAATCGAATAAGTTTTGTTTGAATCAAACAAATATTGGCTTTAATCAATCAAATATTTATTTGCCCTTATATCAAAGAAAGAATTTGTTTGATTCAAACAAACGTTTTTCTGAGTGGGTTAGCACCATTTTATGGTAATTCTAATCACAAATTGTTTGGAATAAAAAAAACATAGAAGTACAATTTAAAATACTTTCATTTAAGATATACACTGCCGTCGGAAATGATAGAAACGCCCCCCACTTGAAGGCAAAATGTTGATTTTATAAAAAGATATTGTAAAAAGGGCATATTTCGATGTTTTTGAAAACTGGAATAACTGACAATTTTTTGGCTATCTTATAAGAATATTTTTAGATTTTCCCCCCTAGATTCTGTCCTCGGATCAAGCTTCGTATACAAAATTCGTAAAATTTCAAATAAAGACCGTAACCTACAAATTGTGTAATTTATATCTAAAATTCGAAATATTAATATTTTTAGAAATATTAACATTTTTAGAAATATTAATCAATTTTGTTAAAATATGACTGAGGTGATGGTGGTATGTTGGCGCACATAAAAGAAAAAGTAAATTTAAAAGAAAAATATAAAACTGTAAATAATGGCAAAATATGCTAAAGGTAGCTCGACATATTGATTATAGTAATTGGACAAAGATTTTTCAATTAAAAATACAAAAAAAGATTGTTAGTTTTTCCGTAAGTACTACAGATGCGTCATAGATAACTCGTCACTATTTCGGTGATATGTGGCACCACTATTATTGTTTGATATTGCAATATATATTTAAATTATTCCTTAAAGTACATAAGCTACGTTTAAATGACATAGCTCACTTGTAATAAGTTATTTTAATTTCAAGTCAATTTTGATATAACACATGGCGATAATGAACAACTCAGATCAGCACATAACCTGACATGCGATTTGAACTGTTTTCCCACTGTTTCTTACAAACTCGCATGTGATTCAACGTATGCGACAAATCACACGCCAACGTGTTATTAATTAATGAGTTTTCGCATAATTTTATTGTTCTGAAATTAAATAAAAGTTACCGAAAAACAATCCTATGAATAACCTTGTAATAATTTTTTGTTTGAATAATTGACTGATTGTTAATTTATTATCAATCACATATCATGCAAGAATTGATATGATATAAGATATTATATGTATATTTTTTTATATTTATATTTATGTATATATTATATATTCTATGATATATAATATAAGAATTTATATGATCCGCAAACCTAACTATTACAGTTTTGTTTTTGTAAATAAGGGCGCCCCAACTCAGCCACCGTGACAACTTACCCTCTTCTCCCACGGGAGAGGAGGGTATATATACGCGTATATATTGATTTTGGTAAAATTCACAAATTTGGTAATTTTACGATTTCTTTGTACAAAGTTTGACCCTAGGGTAGAATCTAGGAAGATAATTCCACAAATATCCTAAAAAGTTAGCTAAATGCTATATGGAGGCTATTTTTCTAATAGTAGCGTAAACAAATTAAAATAAAAAAGAGAAAAGGAGAACTTTGAATCCTCTTCCTTCTTTTCTGTCCTTATTTCTATCTTTGTTTAATCTTTCAATTAAAAATATTTACAATAAAATTTTTTGCCAATATGTTGTAAATATTTTAAATTTATAGATTGAAAAAGGTAGAAATAAAGGCGAGAGAAAGAAAATAAAAAAGGGAATTTGGAGGTTCTTTTTTTTAATGGAAATATTGGCATGTAGGTTTGTTAAAATTTTACCGTTTTAGATTTTCTTGGTGTTTTGATTTTTTTTTATACCAAAGAATTTTTTATCAGAGTTGGGACATATAAGAAGAAATGAAATTGTTCATTTGTATTTAACTTAATTTATTTAAGGGGAAAAACGTATAATGTTGATAAAGTTAGGAAGTTATGTACAAGTCCTAAATCTAATATTGCTCCATTCTAAAACGCTGCAATTTTAAATTGTGCAAGTTCCGTTTCTCTATGTAAAGTGTGCCCATATTAATTAGCTTTATTCGATTACTGAATCTTAAGTATGAACGTACGACATGATTTAAAATGTTTGGCTTCCATGAAGCCAAACTCAGTGTAACAGTTACATGAAAATTTGTAAAGTTAAGGTTTACTTTCGTAATGAAGTAAGGGCAAAAAAATTAGAAAATTAGATAAGAAGGAAAAATTGTTAATTGGAAAAATTATTTAATATTCTACATTAAACAAACATTTAATGTTCTTTCTAATTGTAAGTTTCATATTTCTTACTTTAAATTATAATTAACATTGTTCACAGCATACAATTACGACGAACAAAACTTAAGACTAGATTTGTTTTTAATAAATTTTCTTCTGACGAAAAGTCGATAAAAAATCAACAGTTTTTAGTATCAAGAGAACAAATAAAAGACAAATATATCATTCTAATATTAAAATATTCATAGTAGGCTGAACCACAATATCTCAGTTTTATTTATGTAGGTCACTTCCAAGATTTTTTCATTTTTCTTTACACTTTTTCATTGTGCCCATTTAAAAAAAATAGAACAATGGATAATGTCTCACGTGATATCAGCTCATTGTTTATCATCCTCATGCTCTGAGAAAAAAAAATAATTTACGCCCGAAAAGACCTGCATAGCAACAGCTGAATTTAATTTAAATTATTCAACTGCAATTATCCAACGTATTATGCAAAAAATAAGCGCAATTATCTTTCTAGATATTTAATTCTTTATTTTTTATATTTTAAACCTTCCTTTATTAGAAATGAAGGGTGTCAGTAGCGACCTAGATAACAAAAACTTGTCCGATAATGGGTTTTTTGCATACAAAAAATCAAATACACGTTATAATAAAAAGATTTTCACGAATTCTCATTTTAAATAAATTATTAACAAAATATTTTTATTTTAACAAAACTTTTAGGGCCGTATTTAAGCCTAGTAATAATTTTTTTCTTCCCTTCGGCATAGATATTTCTTGAAATTATTATCGATTACTAAAAAAAAATTCTTCTTTTTATAGTCCTTTCACCGAAAAATCGACTATCTCGGTACGGTACCGTCATAATACATTTTCATTTTCTCGGAACAGAATAGTGTTATGCATAAAGCATTTATTATTCTTGTTCAACGTCCCCATATCTTGATAGCAGGTTTTTATTTTTGTAAAAATTAAAAATTCTATTTTTAATCCCTACCTTAAGCTGATTATCAAAACCTGTGAAATAGTAGCCTAAAAATTCTTTGATGATTTACTTGGAATTGGCTAACTTTTTTATTTAAACCATTTTTCACCCGCATTCAAAAACCCAATTTTATCTCGAGAGTAAGTTTTAATTTTTTTATTTAAACTGAAGGTGACATTTTTTATCGCAATCCGCAACCGAGCCTACTACAATTTGTGGTCAGTGTCACTTTGAAATTGGCAACTTTCGCATACAATTTCTCGAAACCAGATAACTATTTATAATAAAATTTTTGTTTTGTCTTATAATGGTGATTTCAATTTTATAGAATGCTTTTTTTTACTCTTTTTTACCTCTTAAAGTATTTATAAGGAATAATTTATCTCAAATAAATGTTAAATTTAATCCCCCCTTGTACTCTGGCCGGGAAATGTCCAAAAAAATGCCTTTATGCCCCAATTTCGACTGAAATTTGTGGTAGAATGAAGCATTATGACCTGTTTTTGCATACAGTTGAGAGAATGGAAGAAACGAAAAGTAAGAGTGGTTAATCGGAGGGAAAGAACAAGCAATTTTCATATATAACTAGATGAACTCAAGAAGGTGACATTAAAAGAAAAAAAAAAGAAAAATATTTCTAGTGTACTCAAAGTAAAGAGAAGTATTATTAAGAATTTAAATAATTTTGTTAATCAGATCATTTCGCTTTAATTGTAATAAAGGGGAGACCACCTTACAGTAGGTAATGATCCTACAGTAGATAATAAATAATTAAATATAATAAGTAAAATATTCAATTCTAATTTTAATATCTTAACACGTATCATGTCTTAGCTATTAATTACATTTTACATACACAGTATTTTAAATTAATAATTATCTACTGTATGGTCTCCCTTATTATAATCAGGGTAGCCGTTTTAATCAAAGAAAAAATTCCCGGTCATTTCCCGGTTCACGAAAATTGCCACGGTCAATGAAAATAAAAAATTCGAATTCTTGAAGATAATTTTTTTTCATATGAAGTAATAAAAAAGGAACTGGAAATTAAAGCACACAAAGGGGAACTCTTAAATTTTAACTTTTGAAATTAAAATTTAAAAATGGTTTAATTCAAAATTTTTTTATTCAAACGCTCAATAATTTACACGTATAAAATGGAAGCTTTTAACATTTTTCAATCGAAAAATTTGAAATTAAATGCCATGAAACTGCAAATTAAATGCTAAAAAGCAAGTCTCTATATTATGTTTATCTCTATATTAAATTTTTGCAAAATTTTTTAATTGATAAATCATACAGTTCAAAGATTCAGATTCAGTTCAAAAAATAATAATCCACGCTGTCATTTTGAATGCCCTAAATTGAAGAATGAATCAATAAATTTGAAAATGTTCAAAGTTATATCATTCTAAGCAATTTTAGGCAAGACACATTAAAAATTAAAGATTGATCAATTGGTACTTATACACGAAAATTGGTTTTTCTTTTGAAATATTCTCTTAAAATAATTTGTTTAAAATAAAAATAATTTTTAATTTTCCCAGAAATATCAAGAAAAACTGTTTATAATCTTAAAACCTTTCAAGTTCCCTAAAAATCTTTGCATTTTTTTAAATCTTCAAAAATCTACATCAGTTAATATTTTTGTTTGAAATCTTCGCAAATTTTTAATTATTTTTGAAATTTATTGAAACTTTCTAAATATATATTTTGTAAATGATTCGAATTTTTCTTTAAAAAATTCTGCAAAATTTAAAAAAAAATGCCTAAAATCTTCCAGATTCTTTTTTGAAAATTTCGGATATTTAAAAAAATATTATTTTAAAATTAATTGTTCAAAATAAAAAGTAATTTTCAATTTTCCTAGAAATCTTAAGAAAATTTTCTTATTCTTATGAAACCTTTCACAATTCCTAAAAAGCTTGTACATTTTTTGTTCAAAACCTTCAAAACCTAATTTTTTTTTTAGATTATTTGAAACCATTTCAAGTTTTAAATCAATTTTAAATATTTTCAAAAGTTCTAAATATCTCTTAAACTTACTCGATTTTTTTTCTAAATTAATAGGTGTTCAATTGTTATTTATACACAAAAATTCAACAATTTAACTTACAAATTAAAATTTTGTTAATATAACAATTGGAATGGTAACATTCAAAGTTTAAATTTATCTCTCTGAAAATTTTAACGATTCAAGGCTTTCTATTTCAAAGAACTCCGTTTCAAAATTGAGTTTTTAATATTCAATTTATAATTGTGCGTTTTTAATAAACAGTTAAATATTTCTAAATATTAAATAATTTTTCTTTTTCTTAACTAAACAATTTAAAATTAAATGTGTTAAAAATGGAATATTTTACACTGAAAAAAATATTTGAATAGAATATGAAATTTAGTAAAAGCTTTTAATTATGAATCTATTAATCTGAAGTTATTTTAAAATTGAAAATAGTTTATAAAGCTTCAATCGAACGTTTACAATATTCAATTACTACGGTTATCGAATTGAAACAATACAATTTTTAACATTTAAATCTGTAAATTATTTAATTTGGAATGGATTTATAATCGTCTTGCAAAATTAATTATTGGTAATTTTTAATGTTTAAAGTACAGTTCAATTTTTAAAAATCATTAATTAACTTATATTTACAAATGATCAACTAAAAACATTTTTTATGAAAAATTTTGTATTTCAAAGCTTTTTAACATTTTATTGTTTAAGTCTTCAAAACTGCATTTTAAGGTTCTTTAAACTAAAAATATACGCTTAATAATGAAGACCTAAAATGGCAAATTTTTGAAGTAAAGGATTTTAGAATTACGCATTGTAAACTGAATGGTGTCATTGATAAAAAATTTATAACTACGTTGAAATCGAACTTATTTTAAATTTGTAAATAATTTCTCAAAAAAAGAGAAACGATAACAAGATTATTTTAAATTGCATTATATCATCATGTGATATAAAATTTGTGATATTTCATGTGATTGAATAGATTTTTTTTCTGAAAATTTTTAAAATTCCCGACCTAAAAATAAATTCACTCTCATTTCCCGGTTTCAAAAAATTCCCGGACACCTTGTATAATATACACTAATGTCAAAAAAATTGAAAATGGTTTTATTTATACTAATATTAGTAAAAAAATACGAAGTTGAAATTAAAATTCTGTCGAAATAACCGGTAGTAAAGAATGACGAGTGAAAGTTTATTGCTGTCTCAATAGAAAGGATTATTATGCATACCAATAGCAAGTAATTTCACTTCTTGGTATTAAAACTTCAATTCTGATATTCAAAAAGGGTCCAGGAAATTCATCGTGTAATTCCACATAAAGTTGTACTAAGTGGTTTCATTACATCGCCATTTTCATGTTGACAATCTCGAGTACCGGAAATATGGTATAACGTATGAAATTGAAACATATATTTTTTAAGAACATGTGTGTGTCACTGACTCTATGAATGAGAGTGAAGAGTTCTTTTGAGTTACATAAAATGTATTGTTTTTTTCTGCATGAAATACGGCCTTACCACATTCATTAATTGCCTTATTGTCCAAATTCTTAGATATTTTAAACCTTCGAATTTGTTATAATGATACTTGAAAATAACATTGGTAAATGGAAGCAATTTCGAGATTAGTGTGGTTTTTATTATATCAGAAAATAGCAATTAAAAGCAACATTGCATTGTTAATTAATAATTAAAATATGTCAAATAAAAGACCAGATTTCTATGATTCCTATTTTAAATTGTACAATTTAATCACTTGAAAAAAAATTAATTTGAAAGACATGCTTTTATGTTTCGTCAAAATTTTTTTCATTTTTTAACAGAATAATGTGGAAAGGCGCTTGGAAAATTAGAAAGGTACCTTAAAAATATTCAAATCTTAACGCTTTCCCGGCATTTTTCACTTGTGGAGAATTATAATAAAAAATTATTATACGTGAAATAGTTCAATCTCAAATATGTAACAATATTAAATTAGTAATTTTGGATGTTTCATTTATTATTATTTTTTTCATTCTTTAAATTCTATGTATTCTTATTCAATCTTCTGAATTATTTGGAATGCTGTTAAATTCCTTCAAATCCTTTTAAATTATTTTAACTTCGTTGAAATCTCCTGAATTTTCCGAATTCCCGGATATATCTGAATTCATGTAAATTCTCTGAATCATCTGAATTCCTTAAATTGTCTAAATTCCCTAATTTCCTTGCAATATTTTGAAATCTTTGGTATTCTCTCAATCATCTGAATTGCTTGAATTAGCGTAATTCCCTGAATTCTGAGAAAATCTGAAGGAATTCAACGATTTCTGAGAAATCAAAATATTTAAGGAATTCAGATAGGTAGAAGAAATTAAGGACATTTAGAGAATTTCCTGAATTCCTTAAATATTCTGAATTCAGGGAATTTAAGGACTTCAGGTAATTCAGAGAATTTAAGGAATTTGAAGTATTTAGAATATTCAAGAAATTGAAGGATTTTAGGGAATTCAGAGAATTTCAGGGATTTCAGAGCATTCAGAGAATTGAAGGAATTTATAGAATTCAGGAAATTCAAAATATTCAAGGAATTCAGAGAATTTCAGAGCATTAAAGGAATTTAATAAGTGCATAAAATTGAAAGATTTCAGAGAATTCAGGGAGTTTAAAGTCTTCAGAAAATTTCAGGGATTTCAGTCCTTGTAGGGAATTCAAGAAATTTCAGAAATTCAGAATATTCCAGGAATTCTGGAGACTCAGATAATTTCAAGGATTTCAGAGCATTAAAAGAATTTAATAAATTCAGGAAATTGAAAGAATTGAATGATTTGAGAGAATTCAGGGAGTTTAAAGAATTCTAGGAATTTCAGGAAATCAGAATATTCAAGGAATTCCGAGCAGTCAAGGAGTTCAGAGACTTTGGGGAATTTCATTGATTTCACTGCTTTTAGGGAATTCAAGAAATTTCAGAAATTCCGAATATTCCACGAATTCTGGGTATTCAACGACTTCAAAGAACTTCAGGAATTCAGAATATTCAAGGATTTCAGAGAAGTCAACAAATCCAGAGAATTCCGAATATATCGGAAATTCAGACTATTAAAGAAATTCAAATTTTCAGGGAATTTCAGAAATTTCAAAGCATTTAGGTAATTTAAGAAATTCAGAAAATTCAAAGAATTTCAGGAATTCTGAACATTAAAAAAATTCAAGAAATTTAGAATATTCAAGAATTCCAGGGATTTCAGAGATTTTAAGGAATTTGGCAAATTTTCATTGCTCTAGATATAAAACTCTTAATTATGAAGAAAGGAATGCAAATGTTAAATTTTTTACTTTTTCATACAATAAATTAAGGAGGTTAAAGATTTCACTGTTGCTTGAAATTAAAAAATTTATTTATAATAGGTTTTAACAATTTAATTATCTTGACTGAAACTAATATCAGAAGTCAAAAAGGTTAAAGTTCTTTTTTTTTATTTCAGGTATTTTGTCATAAACAAATTAAAAACTTATTAACTGAAAAAAAATTTTTAAAACGTAGTAAGTATATAGACATCAAATTTTTTGTCAAAAATATTAGTTTCCAATGATTAATTTCATTTTGTTGTATAACTTCACAGATACAAAATTGATCCCCAAGAATTTCGTATATTATGAATTGAATATTTTTATTTTCCTTTTAAACTTGTGCTTCTAAACTTTAAGTGATAATACAAACCAATTTAAAAAAAGGAATAAAAAACAAAAGCATCTCTGAGAACCAACTTCATACTGCGAACGGAATATAATAGCTGCGAACAAATGTCGATTATTATTAATTAATATAAACAAAATCGACAAGAATAAAAGTATAGTGACGCGCTTGCTATGAAGTTTAAAAATATATAAGGAGTTAAATCGAGTAGCTTGTTACATGAGCAATTATTTTTGAAAAACCTGCCCGCTACGCGAACCTCGCGCTTCGACTTAATTACAATACAATGCTACAATCCTTTCTTCAGACTTTCTGCCGTATCTCGCATTATTATGCTAAAAGTATGATTTTTTTCACAGTACTTATTATGGATTAAACAAAAACTCCTGAAGTCTTCTTTTAGACTTTTTACGTATCTCGCGTCTTTTCGCGTAATATTTAAATTTTCGATTCTTGTACATCCATTTCAATAAATAAATTTAAAACGATGATTCCTATCAACAAATTGACGAGAGAGGTTTTGTAAGACTTTTTAAAAGCTATAATTCCTCCACAAATTGTTTTCCCGTAATTAGCGTTGTTTGGCTCAAAATTTTAATTTTGGGTTTTTTCATAGCATTATTGATAAATAAAACCAAAATGACAAATCCTAACAAATAATGGTTGTGGGAAAAATTGTAGTTCTTTTCGAAGGCAATTCATCTTTTAAACTTTTTCTACGCATCTGTCGTAGTTTGGCTTAAAATTAGAATTTTCGACTTATTCATAGTATTTTCGATGCATAAAACCTGAAAAACGAGTCCTATCAAAAAATTTCAAAAAGAAAAAAAATAGATATTTCTTCCTATAAGAAATGGTGTATTACTAAATAATGTTAAATGATTTTTAACGAATTGTGATATTTAAGAATTCATTTAAAAAATTGAATATAGATACAAGGAGATGATCAGAGCTGAGATTCTTTTTAAATCTCATACATTTCCTACTAAGCGTCCATTGGATGACTATTCATTTGCCAAAAAACATTATTTGCCAGTAGCGACCCTTTTTCGAAAAATCTACTTTTTTCACATATTTTCAACTGTTGCAAATTCAACTGTCGAAAACTCAATGTTCAATTTTCTTCAATTTTCTTTCATTGTTAATTTTCTTAAATTTAAAAAATTTAACCAATTGAAAATTGAATTTTCATATGTTAAAAATTCAACTATTGAAAAATAAAAAAAATTTAGAAAAGAATTTTCAAGAGTATAAGTAATCAAATATAAATATCAATCCATAAGTAAAAATTTCGATAAAAGTGGATTTTTTCAAAAACGGGTAACCACTGGTAAAAAATATTTGAGAAATTAATAGTCATCTAATGGATTCTTAGTTGGAAATTTATAAGATTTAAAAAAAAAATCTGGTCATCTCCTTGTTAGGTCGTTGGAAATCCATTCACGGCGATATAGAAAAGTGGGACAAAAATAAAATTGGTTAAATGAACAATTTTTATATGTTTGAAATCATTCTCATACTCAATAATATTTTCTCTTTAAAAAAATACCATAATTAATAATTAAATCGTGATAATTTTTCGTCCCAAAAATTACTTTAGCTTTAAGGTTTTATTTAGATCCTAAATAGTTTGGGTTGAAATCAGTCAAGTAAATATTTGTAAATTTGAAACGCGAAATTTTGATTTGCATTTGCTTGGAATTTACTAAATAGGCTTAGCTATAAATTATATATTTACGTTTGCTAAGTAAATATAATATTCAAATATTGTGCTCTCAAAAGGGAAAACGCAGGGGAAAGATTGTGATCCCTGATATTAAAAAAAAACTAAAATCCTTCTCTCATACTTTTTTCACGTATCTGTCGTCGTTTGGCGTAAAATTGGAATATTCGATTATTGCGTTTACGGACGGATGGACACGGACGCCATCACCAAAACTTGACTTCGGCTTTAGGGGGTCTCAAAAAGTGGAAATCGGTTGAAAAACTGAGATGTGTAATTTCAGACAATTCTGATACTTTCTCAACCATAAATAAAGAGATTGTAAAAAATGTATCATGAAAGTATTCACGTTTTTAGGGTCATTTGATGTTCACTTCACCGTAAGTTACATCCACCAGTTTTATGGTTCAATGACGTGCAAACGTAAGCACAATGTGTGACCTTATGTGCAAATGAATTATGTCCAATATCACGAAAGGGTTTCGGGTAGGGTGCATAATATTATACATGATGATTAGTTTGAACGTCATAAAGTCCATATAGCGACGGCTCCACTGGAGTGTTCCACTTCTGTTATAGTCCGTACACCAGTGCTTTTTTCTGTCCGTATAGCTGTATACGGACAGAAAAAATCGAATTAAAGTTTAAATGTTTTTAAAAATCAAAAATACGGTATAAAAAAATGAAAACGGTATCAATAGATAGCTTAACTTTTTACCTCAATACTGTTAACAAATATTTGAAATCGGGAATGGTGGTCCACCATTTCGCCATCTGGTGCGGAAAATCACAACTAGGAAGAGTACTTTCTAAATTTGAATGAGTAGAAATGTTACTAATTCATTCAGTACACCTAATTTTAATTGATGAATCAGTTATTTTCCGAAGTTTACTAATTTTAACAGTAAAATACCGTAACTGAAGTTAATCAGTTATATCGTAACTGCAGTG
This sequence comes from Andricus grossulariae, assembly GCA_011634705.1. Taxonomy (NCBI): domain Eukaryota; kingdom Metazoa; phylum Arthropoda; class Insecta; order Hymenoptera; family Cynipidae; genus Andricus; species Andricus grossulariae. Next base: position 67,803,988 of record JAABKJ010007545.1, on the reverse strand, counting down.
AATCAATTATGGACTTAGAATAAATTGGTAGAAGAACAATTTTTTAATAAAGCTTTCGTTTATACTTCAATATTATTTATAATAATAAAGTGTATTTTGAAATTTTCATTTTAATAAATGAATAAGAAATTATTACATGTGTGATTTTCACTATCATATTCGTAATCAGCGCGTCAAAATACATAAGTACACGGAGCCCGAAGAAAATCGGACATATGCCCATTTCGGAAGTATATCCGTATCTTGTCTGTCGTCGTCATCGTTGTCGTCTGCATACTGGATAACTTTTGAAAACATAATCGGATCAGTGTGTCGAAATAATCTCCAATGACAGTGGAGTTTCTGTTTCTTTGAATTGCTTTGATGGTTTCTTACCATCACTAAATCAGCAATAAATGTTTTGACTGATGAGGGCTGACATAGCAGATCTGTCATTGGAGACTATTTCGACACAATTCTACAAGGTCGTGACTTTATTATCAACAATAATCGGATCAGGCTACAATTTGGCACATAGTTTCAGGTACCAAAGAAAAAAGTCAAAGTGGTTAAACAGCTATTTTAGATAAAAATTCAAAAGGTTAGAGTATTTTCAAAAAATTAGAGACAATTTTTTTTCAAGATTTAAAAATTCCGTGTACGGCTATTTGCAGTACTCGAAAACTCGAACAATTTATCTTCGTGACTTTTTTCGATCAAAAGAAAATTATCAGAGTTATAGCATTTTCATAATTCAAAAAAACAAAATAAAATTAACACCTTGAGCTCTATTTGAAGCCAAACAACGCACGTGATGAAAAAATGACAAGAAAAGAAAAACGTTGCTTTTTGAAAAGATTATCATAACAACTTTTTTAACTCACTCGGAAAATCGGAAATTCAAAATTTGATGGCACAGAAAATAATGAAAAATCAAGAATTCCATTTTGCGGTCAAATTATGCAAGATAGAAAAAAAGATGAACCGCCAAAAATTATGTAAACAAAAAAGATCTACCAATTTGTTGATTACCACTTTTTGATAGGACGCGTATTTTTTGTTTTAAACGTGAAAAATATTATTAAAAATTAAAAAATTAAATTTTTGGAAAAGCCACGCGACGTAGGAAAAAAAATAAAATAAATCGACAAAAGTTGTACAGCCAAAGGGATCTATAAATTTGTTAATTATCATTTTTTGGTGGAACGCGTAGTTCTAGTTTTATTCGTAAAATGTAAAATTAAAAATTAAAAAATTAATTTTTTGGACAAACCACACAAGCTATGATAAAAATGAATAAACAAAAGTTTCTCATCTAAAAAAGGGCTACAGATTTGTTATTCATCATTTTTCGATAGAATGCGTAGTTTTTGGTTTAATTGTGAAAAATAACATTAAAAATAAAAAAATTAAATTTTTGGAAAAGCGACGCGAGATACGAAAAAAATAAATGGACAAGAGTTGTATACCCAAAAAGGATCTATACATTTTTTATTATTTATTTTTTGATGGAATACGTAGTTTTTGTTTTAATCGTAAAAAGTAAAATTAAAAAGTAAGAAATTAATTTTTTGGACAAACCACAAAAGGTATGACAAAAATGAATAGGCAAAAGTTGCTCATACAAAATAGAGCTACAGATTTGTTATTCATCATTTTTTGATCGAATACGTAGTGTTTGTTTTAATTGTGAAAAATAACATTAAAAATAAAAAAATTAAATTCCTGGAAAAACGATGCGAGGTACGAAAAAAATTGATTGACAAAATTTATACAGCCAGAAAGGATCTATAAATTTTTTATTATTTTTTTATATGAAACGCGTAGTTTTTTGATTAATGGTAAAAAATAAAATGAAAAAATAAAATTTTTGGAAAAAACGACACAAGAAATGAAAAAAAAATGAAGAGACAAAAGTTGTTCAACCAAAAAAGATCTAAAAATTTGTTATAAACATTTTTTATGAGAATGCACTAGAAATAAGATAAAAACATGTTTTTTAAATTATGAAAACAAGACAATGAAAATACGTATGTTTTGATACCAGTGCATATTATAAATTTTAATAATAAAATTTAACGAAATAATAGATTTTTTAGGGTAGCTGAAAATAAAAATTAGTGCAAACTAAGAGGCAAATATTAATCATGAAAAAAATTGCACATTATTTTGCAATATCTGAATAAAAATTGCCAGCCCAAGGTACATAAATATAATATACACTTGATATAATAGTGTTGAACATTATGTAGAAAATTTCACATTTTGGACAAAATCGTCTGCGCAGTTCTACAAAAAGACGATTTTTGAACAAAATACATGTATTATCAAATAAAAAGAAATTAATTGTCGACCAAAAATGGAATAGTCAAATTATCATATTAAGACGTTAATTTTGAACCAAAGAAATAAATTTCCAACTAAAATGATGGAATATTCAATTAAAACAATTGAATTTTCAGGTAAAAAAATAATAATAATTGAAAAAAATAATATTAAAAAAAATAGTTACAGTTTCAAAATTTTTTATGAATATTCAATTATAAAGCTAAATTTTTAACTATAATAATTGATTTTTCGAAAAAAAAAATAAATTTTCAACTGGGAAAATTAATTTCTACCAACGAAGACGAATTTTCATCTAAAATAGATCAATTGTCAACCAAAAATTGAACAATTAAATTTTCAGGTAAAAAAATTATTGTTCAACCAAAGAAATGAATTTTGAACTCAAATGATGGAATATTTAACTGAAATAGTAGACCAGGATGTATACTAAATTTTGCCCACGAAATTTCCTGACAATTTCAGCATTTTTCCCGCTTATACGAGTATATATAAGCTGAGGTCCCTCTTACGACAGAAGCATACATACAAATGTACAGTGGGTTGCGACATGCGTAATTTGCTCGATTTCAATAATAAATTTTATTTAAAAAATATATTTTTCAATTTTCTAATAATTTTTACGAATTTAAATTTTAAGTAATAAAGTAGAGCAAGTAACTCAAAGGAATGGTAAAAATTGATAAAATATAAGAAAATTAAATGCAGGTCTGTGCAGAAATGTGGCGGAAACACAAAGCCCGAGCGCGTAGCGCGAGTAAAATGCATTATCCAGTAAAAATTTTTATTGAAATTTCTTAATCTATGAGAAAAATAGTTTTGAATTTTGGTCTAATCGATCAATTTCATTAAAATAGTTTTGAAATATATTTGATACCTAATACCTATTTTGATAAAAATGTCTTAATCTAGGTTAGCCACCTTTCAACATAAATGGCCATTTCAAAATGAGCATATGTTAGGAAATAATGCCAATTAAAACTTAAAATAAATAGCCTGGAGACTGCTGAGAACAATGTTACACTGTTTATTAAGGTTTATTTGTAAATATTTAAAAATTACGTATATTTAAAGCGAATGGCCAATCATTGGGAGGGGGGAAGGGGCGATGGCCAACCATTTCACCCATTAATCTGTTAGGAAAATAGTTTTTACTATTTTTTGAAAAATTTTAAAATGTTTAGAAGCATTACACTTTCTCAATTTTCATCGAAATTAAAAATAAAATTAGGAGAATTTACAAGTCTTATTGACATATATTAGAAACTCTGACAAATATTTCATAAACTACTTAAAAAATTGAGTATTAAATTGACTCGATTGGACAAATTCTTCAAAATTTAGTGTGGCTACAACATTCAGGTAACCACACATACATAAAGCCAGGCACAGACAATATTCTATGATTTTCGGACTCTGTGAGTGCCGAAATGTAAAGATCCGTTAAAAATTACAGATCGAAAATGTTGATCGCATGCATTACACTCTCATAAATGAGTTGCAACTGCTTACTTTCAACACCTCCAGCACACGATACGTTTTGTAGCAAATGCAGCAAATTTTTGATTTGCGAAACAACAACAACAAAATTACCGGAAATTGTTGGAAATTTATCGTAAAATTAACAAAACATAGCGAACATTCCCGGAAACTATGAAATATAAGAAATTACGAGAAATTTTTTTAATTTTCGGTAAATTTATAAATTGCCGAAAATTTCCAGAAATTGAAGACACCCGAAGCTTTTTGAAAAAAATCCCAAAATTTCCACAATTTTTCGAAATATATGGAAAGCTAATAAATTACCGGTACTTGGAGGTATCAAAAACTTTATAAAATTTTTTTAATTTATGGTAATTTATCGGTATTTTATGGTAATTTATCAGTCATTTGAAGGCATAGGCGGTAATTCTACATCAAAACGCGCAAGCGTAAGAGCTATAAAAATTAAACTTGATCAACGAACGCAAGCGTAGCAGCTAGAGAAAGCCTTTTTATAACTGCTTATTACCACCGGTTTAGAATGAATCACTTCTCGCACGCTATACATGTCTCGAAAAGCGTACATTCCGAGCATGCGTTACAAAATTTTTTTTATTGAAGGCAACTGCGTGCTTATTTATCCTAAAATAAGAGAGAACAGCTGAAAGTATTGTAAAATAATTGACAAATATTTTACAAATATGTTAAATTTATCTGGCGGTGGATAAATTTGATTCTCGGTCAGATAAAAGAGCAGCCGTCTTTCTATCCTTGTGGGTTACACTACGGTCCAGCAGACCTTGAATTTTTGTCAGAAATCAAAAAGTCCCTGGATATAGCTCAACAAAGTTAAGGTATTTTTGGGGCCGCTGATTACTACACCGGAATCAAGCTATTAGTTTCTCGCGTTCACCTATCTTCTGGGGCCTACATTTGTGCACATTTTTCGAAACAAGAATTATTTTTTTTACATTCATTATTTATTTACATTCGGCAACCGCTCAGGATATGTCGTGGACATCAACCGCCTAGTTTATGCACATGCATAACAAATAGCTAATCTTTCGGTTAGAAAAAGGTCCCCTATCTTTGAAATTTTTAAAACCATTAGAATTAGGCGCAATAAAAAAAAATTACCTCAACAAAAATAACTGTTCTTACTTGATCCCAAACCAGGATGATTGGATTCACGTACTCAACCGAAACAAAAACCATGTGTATGATTAATTTGATTATGGAATATTATTTGGCAATTATTGATTGATAAAATACTCTTAAGTTCATGCAGCTTTTAAATAGCAAAATATCTGATAATTTAATCTCAGTTCTTTCCAATATGCTTGTATTTACAATTGTACGACGCTCGCTTGACGAGCTCTTTCGTATCTGATTATGACTAATTAGCAAATTTCTAACGCTACGGGGTTCAAAGCCCCGTAGCGTTAGAAATTTTATTTGTAATTTGATGTTTGAAATCAAGTATATGTATTCATTCTAACCAGGAACATTAACATTTATAGACAAAATACTCGCAATCAATTATTATTTATTTTTTAAATACCTTTTCTGTTATATATTCAGAGTATAGCAATAGTGGGCGTTCAAATGAAACTAAATGTTTAAAATTTACACTTTTGTAATTAAAAATAATATTGGGATGATATGCAGTTGTATGATGATCCTAAAAACAATTTAATGATTTTCTTATAATTTTTAAAAAAGTTTATCTTCCAAAAAATAGTGAAAATTCGTCCAAAGTTGTCATCAATAATGTTTTGATTGGACGCGCAGTTTTTGTTTTAATCGTAAAAAATAACATTAAAAAAAAATATTATTTTTTGAAAAACAACACAAGGTAAGAACAAAATTATTATAAAAAATTTCGTCACCCAAAAAGGATATACCAATTTGTGATAAATAATTTTTAGGTAGGACCAGTAGATTTTCTTTTAATCGTAAATGTAAGAATAAAAGTAAAAAATGTAAATTTTTGGAAAAACGACACAAGAGACGAAAAAAATGAAAAGGCAAAAGTTGTTCAACCAAAACATATCGACAAATTTGTTATAAACTTTTGTTATAAAAATGTATTTTAAATAAAGAATTTACTTTTTGGAAAAAGGACTCAAGCTACAATAACATCTTATTGAACACAATTTTTCGCCTAAATTACATCTATAAATTTGCTTAGAACCACCCTACGCTAGGATGCGTATTTTAGAAGGTACAAATGTGGGGAAAATCCAAAGTCCGAGCGCTAAACTAGAATACAATCCCATAATTTTTTCGAAAGTTATCACGCCTATATATGACTACAGATAGACACCCTCGTTAAATGCTCTTTTCTCACTCACTTGGTCTCACAAACGGGAGATTTGATGAAAACTGGCAATGTCAAATTTTAAAGAAGACTTTATTTGGATTTGCTTGGATGCTTCTCATTTGGATGAGAATGTACCAACATAATAAAAATTACTGCTAAACATGAATGGGGACCACCACTTTGCCATATACTCGAAAGACAGATTCCAAAAATATAATCTTTGACTCCGCCCTATTATGAGATAGTGAAAAGGACATTTTACTAATAAATTCTTTCGAAAATTTTCCAAATAACTTCTATTCTCACAGATTACAACATATCACGTAAATTTGACTCAAAACCAGCACGCGGGCTCGAATAGCCATTAAAACGTCAAAAAAATTGTTCATTAACTCCTAGCATTAAGATTTACAAAATTATACTACAAAAATCTAGAAGTTGTCAAACGCATTGTTTTACTCCTTAAAAAATATTTCGGTCCAGCATGCTTGATTTACGTGTAATACACGTCTAATTTTGCAAAATACCCTTGCTCAAATATATATATAAACAGATGCTTTATTTTACAGTGTGTAGAAAAAACTTCGTAATTTTCATTTTTTGCTTACAAAATTAGATGCAATGAGGGGACCTCCAATTCGACCAACAGGGCCTGCACGAATCGATCGAGCCATACCTAAAAATTTTCCTAAAAATACCTATGTTTTTGTACAAAACACAGATGGCGAAGTTTTCGCTGCACATCTGACAGACAGAGGTAACCGCCTACTTCCTGCCTGGGTTAGGGCTAGAAGTTACATAATGGAAGGAAAAGAAGATGTTCTTGTAGAAATGCCTAGTGGCGGTGATTTATTGGCAGATACGAGTGAAAACGACCTCGGCTTTACTATTGATGTTAATGATGAAATACCTTCGCAACCCCGCTGTTTTATATTATATCGCAAGAACTTAGTTTTAGTCACTACTCTCGTGCCATACGACATATACGAACCAGAGAGGCCTAGTGAGCCGCGCGTTATTGTACGAATGCCAAAAACATTTGTTCGTTATACAGGAGTGTTCCAGCGTTTATACGATCAAGCTCCTCAATGGCTTAGAATTGAGTAGAAAAATGGGATATTAAGAACTTCATACTAAACACTTTGATTTTCTTCTTCACACTATGATAAAAGGCAATATCCGTTTTTTTTGTCACTGTAAGCCTACTAGCATATCCTTATATCTAGTTGTAGAAAAATCTTAATATGAAAATTATGTAACATTCTCGAATAAAGACCTAACTGACTGGAAAAAGTCTCATCTAATTTTATTTCAATTCATTCAAAACCACCATGTTATGAGCTTACGATGCATCCTGAAAAATGAGCGTTAGATAGTCCTTTACCGAATGGTGACATATTATTAGTTCTAAACAACCCAACACTGACAGATTAATAGTTTCACAAATGGTCACTAAATAATGCACAATGTACTCTCTAATCGAACTGATGGGAAAAATAATGACACCAGATGGCACTCTAGCTCGCACCGATCCACATTTAAAATTTCGCGCCACGTCAGTCGTTCTAACAGGAACTTAACAACGATGAAGGGTGATACCACTTTATGTGGAACCGTTGACTCAGGATATACTGGTTATCATGCGCGGTTTTATTCACCAGACGGTATAAGTGGGGAACCACGAGTACACTGAAATTGGTAGGAGAACAACTGGAAGTCAAAGAAAGAGCAAAATATCTAGGAGTCATCCTAGATAAGAAGCTGTCGTGGAATGGTCTGGTGGAGCAGCTCGAACTGTCTACTGTGAAGTCGCGAGTGGAAAGAATCAGGGGACTGATTCTAAGAGGCGTCACTAGTGTCTCGAAATCGACACGCACAATGGCATTGGGGCACTAACAGATCGGGACCTCTCTATCTCATCATCAAGGCCGCGGCTGCGAAGGCGGCCTGTGGATTAAATACGGTTAAAGACGGAAGGAGCGCGACGGCAGTGCGGATCCCAACCGACATCGCGAGTAGGCTGACCCTGAGCATACTCAAAGCAACGCACCCACTCGCTATCTCTTCGACAAAAAGTATCGTGTTAGCCTATCCACGAAGGAGGAATAGGTTAGCAGCGAAGTACACCTGCCCACTATGGAGACGACTAGTTTACAGATAGCTCCAAAAACAAGGAGAAGGCAGGAGCTTATGTATATCGCAGAAGGATTGGAATGGGCTTCACAATTCCGATGGGGTCCTACGCCACAGTCCCACATTCTGAGATAATGGCATGCTCCAGTTTTGTATTTACGTATATTTATGACATTGTTTTCTCTTTAGCTATATAAATAAATTAAACTTTAACTAAAATTGAACTATCTTTGACCTCTCGACTGAGAGTTAGTGAGTAGACCTTTTCTAAATACAGTAAACTTTCTTTTATTCTACAGTTCGCTTATTCTACAGTTCTCTTATTCTATACCCCCTATACACGCTTATTCTGATTAGCGCAGTTTCGTAACCTCCCACCACGGTTCCTGTACGGGCTGTACCGCCACGCCCGCAACAGCAATTAAAAAAACAGGCTCGAAGAGCGGGAAGCCTTGAATTGAGTGTATTGACATGCCTTTATGGGAACGTAGACAACTTTTTTGAGAAAATATTCTAATCGAAAGAGTATTAAATGTACAAATAGTAACATTTCTCAAATGTAGAATAGATTTTCTCACCCAGATTCCATTCTTTTGTCGATTCACGACCTTTCTGTGTCACGAAATACAAGCACCTGTCCGAAATTTGAGGTTAGAGTACCACTAACCTGCAATTAAGGATATTTTATTATATTTCGTGAGACTGAAAGGGCGTCAATTGTTGTATGTCAAACATACGAATTGAGAACCCCGAGAATCCAAGCAATAGCCTACGTGATCTTCCACTAAAGTTTTGAAGATCCTACGTGACAAATTGCCGATTTTCGGGATTCGAAACGACGAGTTTGCCCACCCTAAATGAGTCACCGCTTGTTTCGGTCCTTCCGCCTGATCCTCAATCGGCCTGTTAATGTCCGGAAAAATATCCCGGCTGAGTGACGAAAGCCTGCGAACACGTGCCCAGGCCGTGGTTGCAAAAACATTGCGGCAGGCCCAGACACGTACGCCCACGTCCGTCTCTCTCCCTCCAACGCGCGCTTCCTTCCTACCTTCCATCACTATTCCTTTCTTCCTCCTTCTCTCTCTTTCTCTCTCAGACGAATGGCTCGTATAAGCCGGGAAGCTCCACCAGGTTTTAAATGAAAATTTTCGGAAGTTAATTAATTTCCCAAAATGTTCATCAAAAAACAGTGGCATTGCAGGTGAATTGGGGAAATGATATCATTTTCCGAGAATACTAAAACATCGGACAGAATGTTTGAAAATAATCCCAAAAGTTCCCAAAAAAAAATTAATAAAACATATTAAACGAACTCCCTTTGGACGAAGGTAGAAATTATAAAACATCGGATTGACGTACATGTACACATGTACCTATATCTACACGTACGTCAATAAAAAGCAATTGGATTAATTAAATTTAAGGGTTTTCCATTTTAACATTGTAAAATCTCTTTTATAGCTAATATATAATTCTAGGGTAATTTAAATTTAAAACGGAGTATGATGGTTGCTCGGTTTCACGAACAATTAGAAAACAATTAATTATTAATAATAAAAAGACCGAACAGCCTTTCTACTTGCCCTAACTTCATGGTTCCTTTGGAAAAATAAAGTTAGGATAATAATAAACATTTTATAAAGTTTTCATAATTTCTAATGAATAATTTATATTTTTAATTTTCAATTAAAGGTTTTAGGAAAATAATTAATTTTAAGTTAGTATAGCGTCGCCGCGCGGAGGCTGAAGCAGCGGGGCCTTGGCTGACCATCCCCACCGCTCGGTTGCGACTCCGTTGTCGGTCTCGCAGCCAATCGGTGGGCTCGAAGCCGTCCCCTCCGCCACAGGCAGCTCCGTGCGGAGGCAAGCGAGAGTCGGGAGCGACTCTCGTTAGTCAGTTCCTTTAGAATTTTTCCGGAGGTGAGACGTAACGGCTCTGTCCTCCTTCGCTAACAAACCTAACCAAAATAAAGTTATCAACAGCATCTCGACATCTCATTCTCCCGCACTGCGACCTTGTGTTTTTCCCCTCTTTCTCCTTTTTTGCCTTCTCGCTTCTCGAGAAGACCGCCAAATCCAGTGAAGTTATCCAGATTGTTTCCTTTTTTTGTGCTCTTCGTTCCACCGGGATTGTACATTGTACGAAGTGCGAAATTGATAGTTGGTTCTCGTGGGGTTTGATTTCCTCAAGCGAATTAAGGAGCACCATCCGCCAGTAATTCGGTGGTGCTTCTTTCAAGTCGCCCACAGTCCACGAGCCGCCAGCTCTACCTGTCAATATCCAGATTCGGTGTTGAGATATGTGGCTGAACACCGAAACGCTTGATGACAGGAAGTTCCTGATCACGTCCCCATTCTCGCACCCTCCGGCGACGGCTACAGCGTGCCGCTCGGGACAGTCGCCTGTCAGGAGGACAGCGTCGACTCGGACGTGATCTAGATTCATCGGCGGGAGGGTTCCCGCGTCGTAGTAGGAGTGAGGAGCGTCGGCGACAGGTTCGAGAAGAACACGACCAGAGGGTCGCCGCTTCCAGATCCAACGAGCATCGGCAGGCCAGGAGGGCCGCCATCAACACTGACGAGTCGGTCAGGAGGGCCGCCGCCAGACACGCCGCCCGGGAGGAAGCGACGCAACGAAGACACCGTAGTGACAAGTCGGCCAGAAGGGCCGCCGTCAGACGTGCCGTCCAGGAGAGAGCGGCGCAACGTAGATACCACAACAACGATTTGGCAAGGAGGGCCGCCGTTCAGGTAACCGCCCTACGACGCGCCGTGCAGCCCCGAGACCCGAGACAGCGTCGCCCGCGAACAAATCGGACAAAACCCTTGGTTCTGAGGGTACCCAGCTTCGGGAAGGAACACCGTTATACTTTCCCATCCTTAGAAATCGTCGGTCGGGCTTCAACGGTAGTCGTGGATTGTATCGACTCGCCTCCACGCCCACTAGCTTTGATAATTCCATCCACCATCGGACTTCAGTCCACGCGAAGCTTTATTAGCTTCCGGGTTCCAGCCACCCCTGGGGCTCCCCGTGCAGCCGAGGAAGCCTCAGAATCCCCAGCTCGACCCGAGCGTACGCCTTCTCCGCCTTGTACACCTCGGGAACGCGAGACACCGGTTCCCCGGGCGAAGGAGAGGGAAGAAGAAACACCGGACGCCGACGTTCTTTTTTTGTCGGCCGATCGAACACAGAAAATCTTCTCTCCGTCGCTCCTTCAACCCCCGAATTTGCGGGTCACAGATGCTTCACGTTGCCATCTTTGATTTTAAGAATAGGACGGTCTTCGCGGACTAAAAAAAAAGGTCATCACCAAGTGATCGCTTGTCAGCCCCCACCCCCTCCTTCCGGGTTGGTGAGTCCACTTTGGGCCTTTCCTGTCGAGGTCTTCGGACCTTTTCCTTCTCCAACCACCTTTCCTGCGCACCCTTCTTTCCCCAGCCCAACAAAAAAAATAAAGAAAAAAAAACACAAAGAAACGAGCCGAAAGACAAACGAGTGGTCCGCGACATGGACGGGCTGACCGCGTGGCAGAAGCTGATTAAAGGGGACATCAAGCGCGTCGCGCTTCCCCCGCCCGCGACTCAGCGTAACTTTCCGCCGGGCATGAGCGAGTTGGACACGTGGCTTGCCAACCACACACAAGAGAGCGTCGCTCGTACGCAGGCGAGCCCCGCACGCACACCACGACTCGATACTCGCCAGCCACAGAGGCGCAACCTTTCTCTCGCACCCGAGAGACCTCTGGTAGGCACTTCCCGACATAGCTGAGGTAGAAAACGCAGTCGACAAAAGAATGGTACGTGACTGAGAAAATAGATTTTACACTTGAGAAATATAACTAGTCATTCCTGTGTCACTTACCTTTAAGATTCGGAGATTTTGCACCAAAAAAGCGTATGCCAGTTGCAGTAACATGTACTAACCTTCCTGACGACTGACATTTCCAACTATCGACATCATGTCACAAAACTCACTATTGCGCGAAGTATTTGAATAGTTTTTTGATTCAATAATATTGATTTTTAGTTGGCAGATTGTCCTACGTCAACAAAAATGCTTCGAAGACACATGAAAAACACTAATGCATGCATGCAGACTAACAGTCCGCGACTTTTTCAACGGCGCAATAAGCTGAGACCGCCTGAAACGTTTTCACTTGGAATCATATTGCGTAATATACGCGACTGACTACTCGTGCATTCGGCTCTTCCGAGGCGAGAGTTGCAACCGTATCTCACCCCTTGAGCTGAGAAACTGCATGGGCCAGCAGTTCTAGGAATGTCGGGTGTATTGATTTGTATTATTATTTATAGTATTCATTCATTTGGAATCCACCTGCGCTTTTCGGTTGAAAAAGTTGCCTACAGGCGGCGCATCGATACAAGAACGGGACAGCCAATAAAAGTTGCTTGATAAAAAGAACCTACCCACTCGCGGTAGAGGTGGGGGCCTTGGTCGACATTTGTCTTAAGCTACTAAATGTCAAGTGGGGCGCCAATTCCGGCACACAGAAGTCAGCGAAACGGACGATTTGTTAAGTTTTTGAGAATTACCCCTCTTAGGTTTTCGAGCCTTAAAGAGTTCTTGCATCCATCACCTCAATTTTATTGCGAACATACGCATTCGGTGTCGCTCCTCCTGTTGTGTAAATAGATAATTTAGTAGCTAAAAAGACGCTGAGAGAACACATGAATCATGCCTGCGTTACATGAAATATTTTTAGCTGATCTGAATATATTTTTAGAAAATTTAAAAAATTGTAATTTTTCATCAAAGCCGAATATCGCAGAACGCCACAGCAGATAGGAGCTATTCTATGTCAAATGCATACCGATAATAAATAAATCATCAATACGTTTCATATTTTAATACTGTCTATGGTCATATCTAATTTAAGAAAATATATATGTTTTCCGGCTTAAAAAGTCTTTTTTCTTGTATATTGCATTCTGTAAAATAACCAATTTTTGGAAAACAACCCGCAGATGTTCAAAATTGAACAATATTTGATTGAATGTTCAGTAATAAATACAGTCAAACCGTGGATTTAGTGTCGGTTTTGGGACTGGAGGTGATCATAAATCCAGAGTCTGCGAACCTAAACAGTCAGGGACGTATGAACCGTTTCCGGTGGATTTTACTGCGTGGTAAAAAATATTATGAAAATTGTTTTTTGAATACAGAGGCAAGGGTAAGCTAAATATTCAACGGAAATGAGCTAGAAAGTTTGCTGTTATACGTTAAAATAAATGTATTTTCTGCTGACGTGCTTGAAAATTTTGCGGGCCGTTGAGAATCACGTTTCAAATAAGAGCTTTGTCTTGAATAATCGTTCCAGATACTCAGTCTCTCACTTGATTAAAACAATCAAAAATAGCAGCATCCAAAAGAACATCACTTTTTTGCAACTATGCATGCATAAGCAAAACTCCTCGCAAAACACTTCAAGTGGCTAGCACACGTTTTCTGAAATGACGCATTATGCTGTTTCATAACTACACATACAAAGAAGTTATTTAACAGAAAATCAACTAATTTTATAAATATTAGATTATTATCTGTCCATGAAAACTCGGTTTTCGTAATTTTCACCTCAACGCTCGACAGTTTGAGATTACAAAATACTACAGTGGGATTTCGATGCTTGAAGTCGATCGGACCTCTCTTTCTACCAAGTGAGATAGAGACGATCCGATTGTGTTCCAATGACAGGTCATACTTTTCGTTTTGAAACGAGCGTACTCTCTCTCTCTCTCTCTCTCTCTCTCTCTGTTGACGCAATACTTCTTCTTTGTTTTCTTTCCCGAATCTTAGAGCCTGTTGGATAGCTATGGTAGTGCCACCAATTCAGAAGAAATTTTAATTTTGAATAAGTATTATAAAGAAATCTCATAGTAAATATTATTTTAAAACCCTGGTATAACATTTTTAATTCAAATGAATTGATATTCACTGCTCTTTTTCATTAACATTGCTCTAATAACTTTAAGATACTACTTCGCGATATATATATATATATATATATATATATATTCGCGTGTCAGATGGTGCTATTGGCAAGGTCAAAGAGGTGCATTGCAACAGGCTCATTTGATCGCACAAAATAATCCTATCAGTCCCAACGGCTTCAGTTCGCTTTAGACATCGAAGCCCCACAGCTGGTCAACGCGAGCTTGCCATCATGCTTATTCTCTAATGTGTGCTTTCCGCTCCAAGCGAAGTACCGCAACGTCATGACGCAGTTACACATGTAGGTCGTTAGGGTACAGCGCCTTACCTCAACGCTCCTGCTTTGTCACGCCTCAGTGAAAACCGCACATCCAGCGCCACTCTTCTCACCCATACCCGTGGCGCAGCATTAATTCTCGGAAACACTTAATCGAGGATCACTCAATCCACGTTTCACTATAATTCTATCCTTATTCTTTAGTTTAAGACCTCCAGAAACGTAGGAAAATTGGCTTATACGGTTTTCCATAAAAAGTTATAATTATTCATAAAACAATGATCGAATACTTTTATAATGGTTATTATTACTTTCAACAAATTGATTATAATTATAAAACATTCATATTTAATAATAAATCAATATGTTGAAATATCATATTTAGTTATTGTAAAAACCTCTATAAAAACCGTCACTCAACTATAATTGCCTGAACCCTATTCTAGTTTTTAGCCGATGCTGTCTTCTTTTTTTTTACACCTGAAAACAAGCCCAAATTTGGTATTGTATTAAGACTGTTTTTTCTGTGTGTGTAAGAAGGGATACATGCATTTTGATCAATGCGCGATTCACAAATATATGGATATATCACGGTCTGTAATCAGTGGTTGGTTATTATACGTTAAATACATTTACCACTTCATTTAGATCTTCCTATCCTCTATATCTTAGAAGGGCTACCATGCATCTTTAAAATTGCGTCACTCTCCAAATATGGATATATCACGATTTCTAATCACTGGTTGGTTATTCTCCTTCACATACCTTTACCGATACATCTACAACTACTGACTACTTCGGTATTTAGAAAGGGATATAGTGCATTAGGAAACTGCATCATTCTTCAAATATGGGCATATCTGAAATCTGCGATATGAGTAGGATATTTATACTTTTCCCACTTTTTCACATAACCGATAGGAAATGCTTATTGGAACCTAGTCCTACACCTATTTTAATATCACTTGTCCATACGTGAATTTGAAGAAAGGCAAAGTACATAAACACTGCCGACTGTAAAGCAGAAATCAGTTTAGAGATGCACCACTAGCATAAGAAATTAGTTCAGAAGATTGGAAGCCACCGTTAGTTCAAGCTTAGAAATTATCTTCAGTTGACAATCAGTTCAGAAATTTACCACTACAATCATTTATTGGAATGTCACCTCTCGTCTCAAAAATAAACTTTCAATACATTTAGTGGAAATTTCCGAAAGAAATTTTTTACAGCATTAAGCTGGTCTTAAAGGAATCTTCTTGCATTCGAGTCTAAAATTGTTATCACGTTTCAAATATTTGAAATATTTTAAGCAGAAATTGCAATAAGAATTACATAATATATAAATATAACTTATCCTTTTAATTCGCCATATTTAATCATTTATTACTGGAAAGCTTATAAGTTTTTAGCACAAATATATGAATTTGATTAGAGCTGTATATATTATTATAATTATTAAAAGTTCATAGAATTGAAAAACGTGACACAGAAAATGTTTTTAACAGAACGCGATTGTGTAACATTTCAGTTTTATTGAAAGAATAAGACAGTATTGCGAAACTTGTAACTAGTGCTTGTAATTAGTATTTTGAATTGCGCGTCAAATGGAGTCCAACCAGCGCGCGACGCCAATAGAAGCTCAGTAGTTTAAGAATCCCACATTGGCATCGCTCCCACCTTGTCTGGTGGACGTTTGCAGACATTTGAAGACATTTGCAGAAGAATTGGCGTCATTTGCAATTCATATGAAGTCGTGCGCGCAACCTGGACCAAATTTACACTTTTTCACTTAATTCTTTAAAGAAAAAAAGGTTATCTCAATTGTTTTGGGTGCAAGTATCCAAATATTGTCCTGTGGCGTTTGGGAGGAGGACGCAAAATTATCAAGTCACACCGGACGCGACAAATACTAGTTGCGGCTCTGATAAGAATTGATGCAGGCCGTTGCTTGAAGTTTATATTGGTAATGTATTCTACTTATTTTTCCCTACTTTTTAATCCCATATGTTTCTTAATATACAATGGCACATGGATTGAAGCAGTCTGGATTTACAACGTTCCAGGAATTGATGCCACAGCGGTTTCGTGATGCGTGGAGCACGGAAGGGACTGCTTAGTTAAGCGTCATAAACAGCTCGAGGGCGGGGCTCTCTGCTCGTTAGTTGCATCAAATTATATCATCCGTCAAAATCTGACGTAAAAGATTCACGCGGTCCATGCCCGGAACCGTTCTTAATTCCAAGTTCCAGCGTATTTCCTAATTGCTTTTCCACTTATGTTCTCTCAAATGATTTATTTTACCTTTGAACAACCTTTCATGAGAGTAATGCATTGTGAAGCTATCCTTAAAATCACACTAAGTAAAAATGGTCTCATTTAATTTGAAATTAGATGAGAAAAAATGGTTGCGGCTAGCATCGCAAATAAAAATGAAGGGACAGGTGCAAATCTGACGTTCGTCGAACCTTAAAGCAAGGAACACGGATACTGAAAATCCTATGTAAATTTCCGTTCCGTAGTTGATAGCTTTTCCTCTGAAGACAGTGAAATTTTACTCATTTTTATATCAATTTATATTGATATTTTTTGATTTTTAGAGAAATGAATATTCAAATGCAAATAGCCATACTATTACTAGCAAATCTTCAGCGATACACAAATTTGACACGAAAGAGGATTAGTGACCCGCGCGGTTTTCGACGAAAGCCAAAAGAAGTCCGTGATTATCGTGGACAGTTCCGAAATTTCTGAGGTTATCACCCTAGCTTTCTTGAATGAAAAAAACTTTATATTAAGAACTAGATATTAGGCATGTGAATTTTCTTCTTTAATAGTAGATTATGTACCAAGGCAGTAAAGTTGAACTTTATACTAGGATGCAGAATTTAACGTTCGAGCAGAAGGCTCGGACGTTAAATTCTGCATCCTCGTATAAAACAACTTTACTGCCGTGGTGCATACGATACTTTATCTAAAATATGCAGAATAAGCGCGAATTTATCTGCCCAACATGTGGAAGTAAAATGGCGCTTATTGTACTGCGTATGCATGCGCACGGGGCGCGTTATTAGTCAAAAGTCCACTTCGTAATTTAACGTAGTTTTAAAATGAATTCTTCTCAATCTTTTCATTCACGTTTATCTCACTTCTTACCCACTTCTTCCTTCTAGCTGTCACTTTATGTGCCACTCGTCGCGGTACAATCAAGTGCTGTTTTACGGCCGCTCCGCGGACAGGAAAGAAGCGCTTACTATGCATATTCCAGATAAATTACGATAACAGCCAACATACATTTTGATGTATGTGGAGTCGCAAAAATATTGTTATATCTAGTGAATGAACGATATTCTTATTTTTTATTTCCATCCATTATAAGATCTACATTTCTTATTATTTACGAGGTCTGTCCGGAAAGTATCGGAGCTTGTGCTCTAACTTTACACCTAGTTGTGCTATTGTCAAAAACAGCTCATTCAGCAAGTTCTGGTGAAACACGACCTTACACAACTTCGACAGCCCCCATGCAGACCCGACCTGGCTCGCTGTGATTTCTGGCTGTTCCAAAATTAAAGAATTCTCTAAAAGGAGAACGATTTCAAGGCGTAGAGGAAATAAACCAGAATGCATCGAAGCATCTGATGGCTATTCCGAAAGGTGACTTTAAAAGGGTGTTCTGCTTTATGAGGCTCAAAAAAAGATTTTTCTCAAGAATTTATTTGAAACATATATATAATTAAAAACTAAAGGTTAACAATCACCGCAGGGTCCCACTGGGAGCAACTGTCATCTAAAAAATGAATTTTTAATTATAAATTATCAAAATTAAAAACTTTTCAATTTAAAGACTTGCAATTCAAAGTTCTACAATTTTAACGAGTTAAAATTGAAAACTCTTCAATTTTAAAGATTTCGAAATAAAAATTCTTAAATTTAGATGACTTTGACGATCAAAAGTCAAGTTCTCAATTTTGAATCTACCGAATTGGAGAAATTTTTAATTCTAAAACTTAAACTTAAAATAATTAGATAATTATAAATTAAGCATAATTCCTCTATTATTAATATTATTTGTAATATTCCATATCCCCCTAATTTTAATATAATACCTGCTGAAATTATTGATCCTCTAATTGGGACTCGAAGTTATAGAATTGCAAATTTTTCAATTTTCAAAAAATATATTTTAAGGGTAAGTAAATTTGGAACATTTTTTTTTAATAATTCAATTTTGAAGATTGACAATAGAAAGTTCTTCCATTTTAACGATTTGCAATTTTTAATTCTTTAACTTTAAAGATTTACAATCGAAAACTCTTCAATTTTAAAAATGTACAATTAAAAATTCTCAAACTTGGATGATTTTGAAAATCAAAAATCAAAATATTCCAAAAAACGTCTATTTTCTATGTTTTCGAAAAATCGGTATAACCCTTGGAATAATTAATATTTTTTGAATTCTTGAGCTCATGTTAAAAGAAAGTCTCCATCCTTAGTATCCATGAGAAGAAAGATTGATTTTCAACTAAAATTATGAATCTTTCAACCACATTTTCAACCACAAATGGAATAGTTAAATTTTGAGTTTAAAAAATTGATTATAAACCAAACTGATAAATTTTTAACTAAAATTATGAATATTCAACTGGAATAGTTAATTTTTCAACCAAAAAGTTTAATTTTCAACCAAAAACATAATTTTTCAAGGAAGTAGATTAATTTCTATCAAGCAACTTAAATTGTCAGTTTAAAAAATGAATGTTCAACCAAAGAGATGAATTTTCAATTAAAATTATGGAATATTCAATTGGAATAGTTATATATTCAGTTAAAAAAAAACTAATTTTCAAAAAAATAGTTACATTTCCAAAGTGATTAATTTTCCACTAAACTGATGAATATTTAACTGGAATACATGAATTTTTAACCGAAAAGAAAAATTTTTAAACAAGAAGATTAACTTTTAAAGAAAAAGATAATGTTCTACCAACAAAAAATCGATTGTTCAACATAATACGTGAATTTTCAACAAAATATTTGAATTTTCAATTAAAAAGGACAAGTTTTTATTCAAATTATTGAATTTGGAACTAGAAGAGATCAATTTTCAACTAAAAATGGAACAGTTAAATTTTCAGTCAAAGAAATTAATGTACAAGCAAACTCATGAATTTTCAACTAAAATGGTGAATCTTCAACTGGAATAGTTGAATTTTTGACCAAAAAGATTAATTTTCAACCAAGCAGATTAATTTATACCGAAAAAAAACGAATTTTCGACTAAAAAAGATCATTTTTCAGCCAAAGAGATGATTTTTTAACTAAAATTATATAATATCCAACTGGAATAATAGTTACACTTTAAATTAAAAAAAAAACTAATTTTCAACCCAAAAACATTTTTAAAAAAACAAGTTTTCAATCAAACAGCTCATTCTTCAACCAAAGAAATGAATTTTTAATTAAAACGATTATCCTTCAACCAAAAAAAAACTTAATTTTTAACAAAATAGTTTAACTTTCAACCAAATAATTTTATTTTCAACCTAAAAGATGAGTCGTTGAATTTTATGCTAAAAAGATGAATTTTCAACAATAAAGATTACCGTACCGACTATCAAAGATAGGAAAGATTAATTTTCCACAAAAAGAAAAAACGAATTTTCCACAAAGTACATAAATTTTCAAACAAATAGTTTAATTTTTAAATGCAAAATATCAAAGTTCAACCAAATAGTTGAATTTTCACAAAAAAAAAAGATAAATTGATTTACAAAAAAGTAGTTACATTTTCAAACAGAGATGAATTTTAAATTAAAATGATGAATCTTCAACCAAAAAGTTAATTTGTAACCAAACATTTGCTTTAATCACCAAACAGTTGAATTTTCAAGCGAAAAAAAAATTATTTTCAACTAAGAAAAATGACTTTTCTACCATAAAATATGAATCTTCCATTCAAAAAGACGAATTTTTAACAAAACAGTTGAATTTTCGATAAAAAAATATTAAAATTCAACCAAAAACAGTGCAAATTTCAAGCCAAAAAGTTGAATTTTCTAACCCAAAACATTGAATTTTTAACAAAACAGTTTCATTTTCAACAAGAAAGATAACTTTTCTACCACAAAAGATGAATCTTCAATTCAAAAGGACTCAATCAAGAAAGATGATTTTTAAACAAATAGTTAAATTTTCAACTGAAAAATAAATTTTTTAAACTAAAAATGTATTCTTAAAATGTTCAGTTTAAAAAGTGAATTTTTAAACAAAACAAAAAAACGAATTTACAACCAATTTAATTCAACTAAAAAAGATTAATTTTGAACCCAGTAGGTGCAGCATCAATCAAAAAGATGAATTTTTAACAAACAAGAATGATTTTCTAAACAAAAAGACGAATTTTCAATAAAATATATGAATTTTCTACCAAATAGTTAAATTTTCGGATAAAAAAAATTAACTTTTATCAATAAAAAATACGAATTTTCAATGAAAAAAGATAAATTTTTAACCATATAGTTAAATTTTCAACCAAAAAGATTAATTGCTCACCAAGATTAATGTTCTACCAAAAATACGAATTTTTAACAAAATTTTTTAACTTCGAAGCCAAAAAGACGAATTATTTACAAAACAGTTAAATTTTCAATCAGGAAATATGATTTATCAACAAAAAAGTTCATTTCTACAAAATAGTTAAATTTTTATTTGAAAATACTTTAATTTTCAAACAAAATTGTGAATTTTCAACAAAAAATGGCAATTTTCAAACACATAGTTTAATTTTCTACCAAGTTGTTGAATATTCAAGTTAAGAAGACGAATTTTTAACAAAATAGTAGAATCCTTAACCAAAACAGATTAATTTTTAACCAAACAGTTGCATTGTTCAACATTCATCCAAAATATGATTTTTTAACCGAGGAGATTATTTTTCTAAAAATATTTTAAAAGTATTAGAAATGAACTTCAATCTCTGTTTAAACAATTATTCTATAGTCCATAAAATATTTTTAAACAATTTCTTTTTTGGTTTTAAAATTCATCTCTTTTTGTACAAATTGCATATTTTTTGATAAAAATGCAACTGCATGGTTAAAAATTATTCTGCTTCGGTTGAAAATGAACCTTTTTGTTTAAAATTCACATTTTCGAGTTGAAAATTCAACTTTTTTGTAGAAAATTCGTATTTTTTACTAAAAATTTGCTTTCTTTTGTTGAAATTTTTTTTTAATGAGAATTATTTCATTTTTGTTGGAAAATTTATCTTTTTTAGTTGAAAATTCTACTATTTGGTTGAAATCTCCTTTCTTTTGTTGAATAATCGCCTTTTTGGTAGAAATTTAATCCACTTGGCTTAAAAATTGAACTATTTGGTTGAATGTTAAATTACTTTTTTTTTAAATAATTTTTTTAGTTGAAGATTCAACACTCTAGTTCAAAGTTAATTTCTTAGGTTAAAAATTTAAATATTTGGTTGAACATGTATTTTATAATTATACAATGTACATAATACTATATATTACATTTTTTGTTAAAAATTCATTTTTTTTAGGTTGAATATTTAACTCCTTGGTTGAAAGCTGAACTACTTTCTTAAAAATTGACTTTAATGGTTGAAAATTCGTTTTCTTGGTTAAAAATTCTTTTTAACTTAAATTTTAACTATTTGGTTGAAAATTAATGTAATGTGTTAAACATTCGTATTTTTTCGGTGGAAAATTAATTTTCTTGGCTGAAAATTTAACTATTTGGTAAAAATGTATGCACTTTTTTGAAAACTTGTCTTTTTTACTAGAAAATTTTTGGTTGAAAATTCAACTGTTTTCTAGAAAGCTCATCTTTTTGACTTGAAAATTCAAAATTTTGTATCACATTTTTTTCTTCATTAACTGAAAAATCTTTCTTGATTGAAAGAAAATTCGTCTATTTGATTTGAAAATTCATCTTGTTTTGTAGGAATTACATTCTTTTTTTTATTAATAGATGGTAAAAGTTAAAGTGCGATGTTATGCGCCTGAGTAAATAATTACTTATAAATAACGTTAAAGGTATAAAATGACATACTTCAGACCAAATAAAAAGACCTTAATGATGTTCAGAAGATCCTTTAATCAAACGACGTTTCGAGAGTCAAATGCTCTCCTCATCAAGAAACAGGAATCCAAGTCAAATATAGGTCCTTTATTTGTAAAAAATTGAAGAAAAAAAAAACAAAATGTCGAAGTCAAAGACTCATGCTCTTACATAAACTCTCATCTCAAGTTAGTTCTGTGAAGAAAATAATGCAATTGTAAATGAAGAGAAAGAGAAAAACCATTTATATACAATAACGAAACATATACATAACGTTGGCATGTTAAAAAATAGTAAGATCCATCAGTATCACATCACGGACACATTAAAAAATTCTTTTAAAAAAAAACCTTTTTATTGTTATATTGTTGAAATTAACCAGCAATTATCAGAAAAAGTTTATTTAGCAACAATTTACAAGCTAAAAAACCGCGCATTATGAAATGCCGTAAATGTTCCAGTACAATATTTCAGTTTCGGCTATCTTCTGGTTCTTCCGGAGGCACCTGGAATCTGCAGGGTGTTGGCCACCTTGCAGATCATGAATGATTTTTGCGCCATGGATGAAGAGTGTGACCCTTTGTATTATTAAGCTCCTTTCAATTGGCTTCTACCATTGAATACTCAACGAGTTATAAATCAACGGCATTGACGCCTGGGAATCAAATCTTGACGTTACGTTGACAGACCATACATCATTACCTTGTTCCAGTCTGGGAAACATGTGGCTATCGTGATTTTCCACTTGCTAGCAATGTCATGTGGACACTCGATTCCGCACGGTACGTCTATTCATGTAACTTGAAAGCCACAAGCAGCAATGGATGGAATTGCCTGCCACTGGCCGATTGTCAAACTTTCAAAACGATGTCGATAAAACCTTTCAGCATCCTCGCAACACTTGTCAACACCTCTTTTACTTTCCGGAGTTACCACCTACTTTTTTCTTTTTCCGAACTTAACAAAATCCATGAGGGCTTACAAAACTGTCGCTGGAAAACCCAGGAAGAAGACAAACTTTCGGAAACTTGTCAATACGTCCCGAACCTTACGTTACGAGAATGTCCTAGATACAAAAAATGGATACTGAAAATAGCGAAGCAGGCTATTCAGTGATAAAAGTAACGGGCGGAAATAGTAACGGAGAAGAGTGGAATATTCAAGGCAAGAAGATAAATGCGGAAAATGGAGGGACGATCTTCCGTGAAGAGATAAATTGTTTCTCTCGCGTTTCTCTTCCCTTCGATCGCACTTGCTTTTTACATGCCTGCATTCCGGTTCTCGTTGATCTTATCCTGGTAATCAAGAATCGTAAGAAGAAGCAAACTTTACTTGGTTACTCACTGGAAACAATGATGAGGTGGACCAAATATTTAGTTAATAAAATATGGTACTTCTGTTTTAGTAGTTGGCACAACAATTCCATTAGTTCCAGTGACTAATGGAAGCATCCTTTAAAAGGAAAACGATTTCGAGACGAAGCAGCTTTAGATATTCCGAAAGATGGCTTTAAGGAATATTTGCAGAGGACATAATTGTCATTGACCAGAATCAACTCTAACTCCAGGTATACCACAAGGTCGGATACTTTCCGGACAAACCTCGTAGCAGTACCCTATCTTACAAACTAGTTGGCCCAACTAACCATCTTTGTCAGTGCCTCAGGTTAAATCTGCAGACTTGACCGGTATCATGTGCGAAAGTTGCACCGGTAATAGGAATCGGACATCTATGAGTAGACGGGAAACACAATGTGCTACATACCACCGCATTGTTCCACTATTAGCGACCGGAAACGGGATCGCGAGAGCTTCATGCCGGTAATTTAGTGCCAACAGAACTCGCATTCACGACGGTTGCCTTTACCACTTCGGTAATTGTCGCTTATGCCATTGCAATTGCTTCCGTCTCCCCTAATTTCACGATAAGCCTATTTTATGTCTCTGAAAACCTGCTACACTGTTTCTCTTTCTGGTCACATGCCAAACAAGGTAGTTTTGTCTGTAATTGCGTAACAATAACACTGCAAGGTAAATGGTAGAATCACTAAATGATTTTACGGTTTTCGGTTTTAATGAGCTTTAATTTCAAAACATCAAAAAGTCATTTGTTTATCGTTGAAGAAGGTAACGAGATTCTGAGGATGTCTTAACGATCATCCGTAAAAGAAAGGCGCTACAGATAGAGAGGTAAGGGCAAAGAGTGGCATAAGGTGTGATCAAGCACTGTTACATAACCGAGAACGGAATGTGCATTTCGCATTCTTGCGATGAGACGATAGTTCTTCGCGTGTCTTGGGATCGATTAGTGCGCCGCTGACTTGTGGAAAATAACGTGCTATTACACAGAAAAACAAGGGATTCAATATTCTTTCAGGCCATTTTCTTAAAAACTCATTTTGAACATCAGTTATGTTCGTTCCCTTGATCAATGTCCAAACTGAAAAAATATCGATTGCTTTCAATATTAGTATTGCTCAATATGAACCAATTATGGTTCAATTTTGTTTCAGTATATATTGACGCCATTTCTTTGTTCTGAATGAAACTTTATTTTTTTTCTGTGTAGAGTAAAGAAAGAGGTTCATTTTTATTGCAAAACATTTTAGCTCAGCGATTATAATGCTCTATCTATTCGGATTATTTTAATCTGCTTTGTAGCTTATCTGTCATATGTACGCCAGTTTGAATGATAACAGAATGCACGGCTCAATATGTTCTCAAAACAGGGGAAATATGCCGATTTTTCACGAAAATAGGGGAATAATAGGGAAATAAATGCTTTCCAATGAAATTCATGTAGGTAGTATATATTGAATTCAATATGAGACACTTTAAACTCAAATAGTTGAACGGTAAAATAAAGAATTAGTTTTCAACTAGAAAGTTGCATTGACAAACCAAATAGTAAAAGTTTCAATAGAAGAGATGAATTTAACGAATAGTTAAGTTTTAGTTTAAAAAAATTAGTTTTCAACAAAAAAAAGCAAGTAGTTGAATTTTCATTAAAAAAAGATGAATTCTCAACTTTTGTTGATATTTCAACCAAAAAAGATTTTTATTTTAAATGAAAAACAGTTAAAATCAACCAAACAGGATTAATGCACAACGAAACATGCGATAATTGACATTTCAAAAACAACAACAAAATTAATTTAAATTTAATAACAATTGAATTCAACCAAAAAGCAGAATTTTCATCAAAACAGTTAATTTTCGATCCGAAAACATGAATTTTCCACCAAAAAGTTAATTTTCAACAAATAATGAAATAGTTAAAGTTTCAGTTGCAAAATTAATTTTCAGTCAAAAGAAAACTAATTTTCAACAAAATAGTTGAATCTTCAACCAAGAAAATGATTTTTCAACAAAGTTATTAAACTTTTAACGAAAGAGATGAATTTTCAACAAAAATGATGAATCTTCAACTGATGCAGTTAAATTTCCAATTAAAAAAATTAATTTTTCAATTAGAATGATGAATCTTCAACAATTTTTTTTTTATAAAGTGATTCAACCTTCATCCAAAAAATTGAATTTTCAACCAAATAATAAAATTCTTAACCAAAAGCATAGTCATCAGGAGAAAGCAATAGAAGAAAAATAAAAGGCAAATAAATTACCAATAAGAATATTACATCAGGGTAGCCCCAAACTTAATTTTCAAAATTCCCTAACTTTACTCTGGCCAATTTTTTATTTTCCTGACCATTAATATTCAAATAGCAGAATCTTAATCTTGTAACATTTTCAACTACTAAAAAACGATTCAGCAGTCTTTTTTCGTTCAGCAGAGAGCAAGTTTAAAAACCTATTTTCTCTTTAAAATGCCAGGATCATGAGCAAAATTCAAGGACTTTTCAGGGTTTTCCAGGTAAAAAAGAAATCAAGGACTTTTACTGGTTTTAAATAATTTCCAGGATGCTAGACACTCGTCAATCTTCTCAACAAAAACTTATATTAGAAATGGCGCCGCTTGAATTCGCCCACGACAAATACAATC
This sequence comes from Andricus grossulariae, assembly GCA_011634705.1. NCBI lineage: Eukaryota > Metazoa > Arthropoda > Insecta > Hymenoptera > Cynipidae > Andricus > Andricus grossulariae. The sequence continues at coordinate 67,777,420 of JAABKJ010007545.1, read as the reverse complement.
TAGTACAATTGAACCGGCGGGAAAAACACTTATCGATAGGTCAAATTAGTTTATATTCTTCAGCAAACCGTTTTCAATAAAGCAAATAAGAAATAAAATTCTCTGAAGACTTCTCCAGGTGCTCGGGGTTAAACTAATTTTAATAATCAAACTTGAGAAAAGTTTTTTACATCTTGTTAAGGAATGAAAAAGTTATGAATGAGTAATGCGCTAAGCGCCGGAGAACTCTGCAGTTCGCTCTGAAGATGAAGAACGAGATTTGCATACTAATTGTGTGGGGATTCGTCACTGGGTTCTTATAATTGACGAAGCATAAATCATAGAAAACGAAAATACCTCGAGTTCTGTACACTACGTGCCAGAAAAATATTTTCAAGCACGACAAAGATTGTTTAGACAAATATTATGCTTCATTCTAGATTCTAGAATCCAGATCATGCATTTTTTAAAATATTGTATTCTACGTCTCAATATATTCCTCATAGCGAATTTTTTACCTTTAAGCCCAAATACATTGTCAATCTAATTTCAAATGTCTTACATTTTCATAAATCAGTATATTAGTATAATTCTGCTTCATAGGTAATTTTCTCATTAGTTCAGTAGTGATAATGAACAAAGAATAGTCCAGAACAAAACTTTTTCTTTCACAGTGAACATCTAAACTTTAAGAGCTTCAATTCGAACCATCCCCTAAGAAAATTAGACCATTTTTGGGCTATGCTGACTTGTCACAAAAAACGTGCCCCATATTATATAATACGGAGCACGTTTTTTGTGACAAGGATAGCATAGCCTAAACATGGTCTGATTTTCTTCGGGGAGGGTTCAAATTGAAACTATTCAAGTGTAAATGTTCACTGCGAAAGAAAAAGTTTTGTTATGAAATATTCATTGTTCATTATCACTACTGAACTAATGATAAAATTACCTACGAAGCACAATTTTGGTGAGGCTTGAGGGGACGCCAATAAACAACGTTACCAATTTCGGGCTATTTTTGACCCCCCCCCCCTCCCCCCAGAAAAGTAACGTAGCCCAAAAAAAAGGGGAAATAGGGTACTTTTTCACGAAAATAGGGGAATAACTTCTTTCAAATAAAATTAACGTGAATACCATATTGAATTTAATATCAAACACTTTAAATTCCCAACTTTCTAACTAAAAAGATGAATTTTCAACAAACAAAAAACAGGAATTTTCTACCAAATTGTTGAATTTTCAAGTTATAAAGGATATATTTCTAACCAAAAATGAAATAGTGAAATTGTCAGATAAAAAGAATTTTCAACAAAAAAGTCAAATTTCAAGCTGGTATTTGAATTTTTAACCTATAAAGATAAATTCTCAACAAAAAATGTAATAGTTAATACTTCTATAAAAAAAAAAAGATTTTATTTTGAAATAAAAAACAGTTGAATTCAACCAATAAAGTAGACTTTTCAACAAAAAAGTTGAATCCTGAACCAATCAAGATTAGTTTTCAACCAAACAGTTGCAGTTTTACCAAAAAAGATGATTTTTTAATCAAGATTAATTTTCTAAAAATGGAATAGTTATTGACTTATTGACAAAACAGTTGGATTTTCAACAAAATAAATAAATTTTCAACCTGATAGTAGAAGATTTAAGCAAAAATAGTTGGATTTTCTTCATGGCACATTCAAGCAAAAAACGATAAAAAATTCTTTTAAAGAATTCTTCTTTTTCCCTCTCTTTTGAAGGAACTTTCCTTTTTCTCGTTTTTTCTTCTGCTTAAACTTAAACTGATTTAATAGACCCCATTAAGAAAATTCAACCATTTTTAGTTGAAAAGTCTACTATTATATTTTTGGTTCCAAATTAATCTCGTTTGGTTAAACATTCTACCAATTGGCTGAAAATTAATTAATTTGGTTGAAAATCGAAATATTTTCTAAATAAGTCATGTTTCTTGGTCAAAAATGTAAGTGCTTGGTTGAAAGTTGAACTGATTAAATTCATTTTGTTTTGGTTGAAGATTCATCATTCAAGTTGAAAATGTATATTTTCCGGTTGAAAATTGAACAGTTTTGTAGCAAGTTTCATATTTTTCGCTTGAAAATTCAACAATTTGGTTGAAAATTCATATGTTTGATTAAAAATTAAACTGTTTTTATAACAATTTTACGATTTGAAAGAAAAATTAACTTTTTTGTGAAAAATTAACATTTTTGTTGAAAAATTAAAGTTTCCGGCCGTTTCGGGCTGAAAATTCAACTGTTTTGTAGATAATTCACCGTTTTCTCTTCAAAATTCAACAAGTTTGTTGAAAATTTATGTGTTTTGTTGAGAATCCGTGTTTTTATGTAGAACATTAATCTTCTCTGTGGAAAATCCCATCTTTTTTGTTAAAAAATTAACTATTTGGTTAGAAATTAATCTTTTTTGACTGGAAATTAAACTACTTGGTTGAACTTTTTTTTTACGATTTACCTCTTTGATTGAAAATTCAACTTTTTTGTGGAAAATACGTTTTTTTTTTTGTTACAAACTATTTTTTTTATCTGAAAATTTAACTGTTCCGTTTTGGTCGAAAATCTATACTTTATAAGTTGAAAATTGAATTATTTGGTAGAAAGTTCATGTATTTTGATGTAAATTCGTCTTTTGGGTTAGGAAATTAATCTTGTTTGTTCAAAATTCACCTTTGTAGTTGAGAATTCTACTATTTTGTCTTTTTGGTAAAAAATTAACTTTTTGGGTTAAAAATTCATATTTTTGATAAAACCCCTTGAAACCTTAGAAATTTAAAGTGTTTCATATTTAATGCATTATAGTATTTACATTCATTTTATTTAAATGATTTTGTTCCACTATTATTCCCCTACTTTGGTTAAAAAGCAATCTATTTCCCCTGTTTTGAGATAATTTTGGGCTAAGTTATTATTTTCTGGGGGGGGGGGACAAATCTACGGTTGTCAACTTGGGGGGAGATACAAAATAGCCCAAAATTTGGGACATACTTTATGGTTGAGCCCTAACATAGTTTATGGACGATCCCTAAAATTGTTTATGGACAACCCCAAACATAGTTTATGGACAACCCCTAAAAAAGTTTATGGACAACCCCAAACATAGTTTATGGACGAGTCCTAATATAGTTAATGCATAACCCCTAACATACTTTATGGACAACCCCTAAAACAGTTTATGGGCGACCCCTAAAACAGTATATGGACAACCTCTAACACAGTTGATGGACGACCCCTAACATAGATTACGTACGACCACAAACATAGTTTATAGATAACTTCTAACATAGTTTATGGATAACCCCTAACATAGTTTATGGACAACCTCTAACATAACTTATGGACGACCCCTAAAATTGCTTATGGACGACCTCAAACATAGTTCATGGACGACCCCTAAAACAGTATATGGACAATCTCTAACACAGTTGATGGAAGACCCCTAACATAGATTACGGACGATCCCGAACATAGTTTATAGATAACTTCTAACATAGTTTATGGATAACACCTAACATAGTTTATAGACAACCTCTAACATATTTTATGGACGGCCCCTATCATATATTACGAACCACACCTAAAACAGTTTATGGACGACTCCTGACACAGTTTATAGAGGCCCCCTAACACAGTTTAATGAAGACTCCCAGTATAGTTCATGGACAACCCCTAACATAGTTTATGGACGACCCCTAAAATTGCTTATGGACGACCTCAAACATAGCTTATGGACGACCCCTAAAACAGTATATGGACAACCTCTAACACAGTTGATGGACAACCTCTAACACAGTTGATGGACGACCCCTAACATAGATTATGGACGACCACGAACATAGTTTATATATAACTTCTAACATAGTTCATGGATAACTCCTAACATAGTTTATTGACAACCTCTAAAATAGTTTATGGACGGCCCCTAAAATTGCTTATGGACGACCTCAAACATAGTTTATGGACGACCCCTAAGACAGTATATGGACAATCTCTAACACAGTTGATGGAAGACCCCTAACACAGTTTATGGACGACCCCGAACATTGTTTATAGATAACTTCTAACATAGTTTATGGATAACCCCTAACATAGTTTATGGACAACCTCTAACATAGTTTATGGACGGCCCCTATTATATATTAAGAACCACACCTAAAATAGTTTATGGACGACTCCTGACACCGTTTATAGACGACCCCTGACATAGTTTAATGAAGACTCCCAGTATAGTTTATGGAAAACCCCTAACATAGTTTATGGACGACCCCTAAAACAGTATATGGACAACCTCTAACAAAGTTGATGGACAACCTCTAATAAAGTTGATGGACGACCCCTAACATAGATTACGGACGACCACGAACCTAGTTTACAGATAACTTCTAACATAGTTTATGGATAACTCCTAACATAGTTTCTTGACAACCTCTAACATAGCTTATGGACGACCCCTAAAATTGATTATGGACGATCCCAAACATAGTTTATGGACGACCCCTAACATAGTTTATGGTTATCCCCTGAAACATTTTATGGACAGCCCCTAAAACACTTTATGGATAACTTTTAACATAGTTTATAGATAACCCCTAACATAGTTAAGGTACGACCCCTAAAATAGTTTCTGGTCGACCCCTGACATAGTTAATGGGCGGCCCCTTATCCACTGTGTATCATTTAAAAAAAAAGAAGCTTCTGGCTTTTATTCAGAATTGAGAAAAGACCTTGAGAAAATATGAACCTTGACCGCCTTGAATTGCGACAGGGTCATTGATACTCTCTTGGTGTATTTACCCTCCGGTCGTTCAGGACCAGAATAGAACCAGGCTAATCCCAATCTGACCAGCGCACGTGAGCCTCAAACATGAAGAATTATGAATCCCCTTTTATTATTTAGAGCAACCTTCCGACACTGGGCTTCCATTCTATTGATAAAATTCTCTCCTTTTTTCAAAATAATTTAGATTAAAAACGTTTCCCAAAGTAGAACGAAGAAGCACATGTTTGAATGAGAGCAATATTCCTCCAAGACCAATTGGTCTCTAAAAAATGCAGTTGCAGTTTTCGTGAATAGTTTGAAACGGGGAAACGGATTTCCTCCCTTTCTTCGCGAAAAGGGTGGCCTTTTCCGGTCGTAGAAAGTCGAGAAATGAGTCGATGAATCTTCCATGAAGTACGTCCCATGGCCTACGTTCCTTGCTGGGAAAGCTATCTTTCATAAACCGGGAAACGGAAAGGCTGGAGCATTAAACTTCATTCTCAGGCTTTACGTAACCGAGGCTCAACACCACATCTTTATCAAAAAGTTAATATAAAGCTCAGTAAAGAAATCAATTTCCGCGCAATTACTTTCTAAGCCCTCCAGAACAGCTCTTCATTTTGGAAATTTACTCGTAAAAGAAAAGTCAGTGGAAGTAACGTTACGAACTCAAATAGCATTTAGTACGTTTCCTGATGATTTGCGAATTTTGCGAAGGATGGCCCCCCTTTTCCCATTTAAAAAAAATCTTTTCTTTAACCCTGTTTTCAAGAAACTCGCCCTTTTCCCCCTTTATATCGTTTTTTGTTCAAAAGTTTTTGGTAAATAATTGAGCTACTTCTTTGAAAGTTGAACTACTTTGTTGAAAATTAATTTTTTTTTTTTGGTTGAAGATTCATCATTTTAGTTCAAAATTCATCGCTTTGGTTGAAAATTTGACGGCTTTGTTGTGAATCCTGGTTTTTCAATTGAGAATTAATTTTTATAACTAAACATGTACCCATTCCATTTGTTGTTGAAAACTGATATTTTCTAATCGAAAATTAATCTTCCTGGTTAAAAATTCATCCTTTTTGGTTGTCGTTTTAGCTTGAAGATACAAAAATTTGGTAGAAAATTGAATTATTTTGTAGAAAATTAACTTTTTGGTTGAAAAATTATATTTTCTAGTTGAAAATTCAACTGTTTTGTAGATAATTTGTCCTTTTGGCTTTATAATGCCACTACTTAGTTGAAAGTTGAGCCACTTAGTTAAAAAATCATTTGTTTGAAGATCCATCTCTCATTGAAAATTTAACTATTTTTTTATTTCTTTTCTTTTTGTTTATTATAAATTAATTCTTTATCTGAAAATTTCACTATTCCGTTTTTGGTTAGAAATTTATCCTTTAGATGTAGAATTGTATATTAAACTATTTGGTGGAAAAGTAATGTATTTTATTAAAAATTCTTTTTTTTTTTGCTTAGAAAATTAATCTTGTTTGTTGAAAATTAATCTTCTTCGTAAAAAATTGATCATTTCTGGTTGAAAATGCAACTGTTGAAATATCAAATTCCTTGGTTTAAAGTTAAACTACTTTTTAAAATAGATTTTTTTGGTTGAAGATGCATCATTTTCGTTGAAAATTAATATTTTCGTGTCAAAAATTCAACTATTTTGTAGAAGTTTGTCTCTTTGGCTTTAAAATTCAACAATGTGCTAGAAATTTTGTTGAAAACTCGCGTTTTTTAGTAGAAAATTAATCTTTTTGGTTAAAAATTGAACTAATTTCTTAAAAATTTATCTCCTTTAGTGGGAAATTAAACTGTTTGGTAGGAAATTAATGTATTTTGTTAAAAATCCGTCTTTGTGCTTAGAAAATTAAGCTTGTTTTATGAAAATTTATCTTTTTCGTTGAGGATTCAACTATTTGTTTGAAAATTCGTCTTTTTTGTTGAATTCATCCAGTTACAAATTTCATTATTCCATTTTCGGTTTAAAAAATATATTTTTCTTGAATGGAAATCCATCTATTTCTGGAAAGAAAATTCAACTGCCTCCTAAAAAAATCGTCTTTTTGTCTTAAAAATGCAACTGTTTTTTGTTTAATGTAATCTTTCTTGTTTGAAAATTCAAAAAGACGAATTATCTACAAAACCGTTGAATTTTCAACCCCAAAATATGATTTTTTAACAAAAAACTTAATTTTCTACCACAGTTAAATTTTCAAAAATTAGATTTTTTCCAAATAGTTGATTTTTTTACTTAAAGAGGATCAATTTCATCAAAAAATGGATTAGTTAAACTTTCAGATAAAAAAATGGATTCTTAACCGAAAAAAAGGTATTTTCAACAAAAAAGTTAAATTTTCAATCGAAGAGGTAAATCTTTAAAAAAATAATTTTTAACCACACAGTTAAATGGTCACCCAAAAATATGATTTTCAACACAAAAAAAGTTAAATTCTACCAAATAATTTAATTTTCATAAAAATAGTTTCACATTTAACCGAATAGTTTTCAACCAACAATATGAATTTTCAATAAAAAATATTATTTTTCAAACTAAAACGACGAATTAAAAAAAATTGCGTTTTTACCAACTATTTAGTTGACTTATAAAGGATCGCACGAAAAATGGAATAGTTAAATTTTCACATAAGAAAATTAATTTTCAACAAACAAAATAATTAATTTTCATCAAAAAAGTTAAATTTTCAACGAAATAGGTGAATCCTAAAAAATTGAATTTTTAACAAAGAAGTTCTACTTCCAACCAAGAGTTGAATTTTCAGCTATGAAAGTTCAATTTTTAATAAAAAATGGAATAGGAACATTTATAGTTAAAAAATTAATTCTCAATCAAAAAAAGGCATTTCGAAAAATTCTGATAATTTGAAAATTTTGATTAAAAATACAATTTTTCGTTCAAAAAACCTCTTTTATACTTCTAAATTCAAATATAATTTGTAATCAATGAAAACAATTAATAATCTTGTTAAAAAACAAATTTGTTCTCAAAAAACATGATAAACTTAGCAGAAGTAAGTTTTTCCGTGAAAAAAGGCATTAAAAAAATTATTATAAGCAAAATTATTGAAGATTATTGAATGAATTTATCTTTATAAAAATGTCAATAATAAGAAATGAAAAAATAAAGAATAAACAAAAATTTCCGACAGCGAGAGTCGAACACACAACCTTCCCGGCACGAAGCAAGCGCTCTACTCTCTAAGCTAGCGGCCGATGCGAATCGTTTCTCGCCCAACTCTGTATGACTTGTGACGAATATTTCAAAGTCGATTATCTCGAAAACGGTGCAAAAGCGGATACTACTTCTTTAGCAAATAATTATCCAGGTAACGAGCTTTCGCTAAAAACATTATGATCCGAAACTAAAATTCACAATTGGCGGCGGCCGTCCCTTGTCAATGATAAAAGAAGCGCAACAAACGTTCAGAGCTCTAATAAAAGGAGGCGTTGACCTTCGTGTCTTGGAAGAAGCTAGTACTATACTGACTTACAAGAGATCTCAATTCGCATTGCATTTCTGTTTCTTCCCTCGACCCCGCAGTAATGTTCAAGTCTGAACCTGGTAGCCGTTGGACTTGCTGGCTCCCAGCTCAATGAATGATTTCCGTGCGGCGTTGCCATACCGACATGCTCAATTCTGGACCTGGGCTACTCTACACTCGCTTTTATCTCTCGCACTCGCGTAAGGGAGCGTCCACCTATTACGTGACGCTATTTTTACCGACTTTTACTCACTCCTCCCTCATCTGGCAATTTGTCACATTTCGGTGAAACCCCTTTCAAAACGCCATGAGACACTAAAGTTGACCCCCCCCCCCCACACCCTATTTTTAAATACGAAATATTAATGTAATTTTATATAAACGTCAAGGAAACAGTGAATGATGAGTTGAAACTATTTAATAATAGGGTTGGGAGTGTCCGCTTGTTGAAAATTATTTTTTTTTTAATAGTTACGATAGATTTAACTACAAACTTTTAGATTTTAATTGAATTTTACAGGCCTCGGACTCACTTTAGAGATAAAAAATAGTGTAAATAGTGTCAAGAATTTTTAAAAAAGTGTTAAAATAGTGTCATAAAATTTCTCGAGTATTAAAAATGAAGTTCAATATTTAAAATGTTTTTTTTTTAACTATAAATTATCAAGATTCCTATTTATTTATCGCAGGCTTCACAGTTTTTCTCCTTTTTCTTATTTCTCCACTTAAATACGAACTTAATTAATAGAACCTAATAAGTTAATCCAACTATTTTTGGTTCAAAGTTCATTCTTCTCGGTTGAAAAGTCTATTATTAAATTTTTCTTTAAGATTTCATATTTTTTATTTACAAATTTCATTATTTCGTTCAAAATTGAATTATTTTGTTAAAAATTCAACAATTTTCTTCAAAGGTCATACTTCTTGGTTGAAAATTCAACAGTTTAATTAAAATTTTCTTTTTCTCTTCAATACATTTTTTAAAATTGAGAATTCAAGTATTTTATTAAACATTAAACTATTTTGTTGAAAATTCATCTTTGTGGTTTGATAATGTATTTCTTTTTGTAGAAATTTAATCTTCTTTGGTTAAAAATTGATCTGTTTCGGTTGAAAATTAACTTTTCGGTTGAAAATTCACATTTTCGGGATAAAAATTAAACTTTTTTTTATTGAAACTTCATCTTTTTAGATTAAAAATTCAACTCCTTGGTTGAAGTTGAACTACTTTCTTAAAAATTCATTTTTTTTGTTGTTGAATATTTATAATTTTATTTCAAAAACTTTGTTTTTTTTTATGGTTAAAAAAGATTTTTTTAAACTTAAAATTTAACTATTTTGTTGAAAATTCAATCGATTGATTGTA
>JAABKJ010007545.1:67615478-67767795 GCA_011634705.1 Andricus grossulariae | reverse complement strand
ATTCACATTTTCGGGTTAAAAATTAAAGTGCTTTGTAAAAAAAATCGTATTTTCGGCTGGAAAATAAAAAAAACTTGGTAGAAAATTTAACTATTTGGTTGAAAATTGATGTATTTTGTTGAAAATTCGTTGTTTTTTTTTTGAGAGAGAGAAAATCAAATTTTTTAGTTGAAAATAATCGGTTTTAGATGACGACTCAAGTGTTTTGTCAAAAATTCGTCTTTGTTGGTTAAATCCAACATCTTAATCTCAACTTACACGAATTTTTTCTAACTAATAAGTAAAATTGGTTTTTATTTTAAACTATTTAAAAATATTTTATTAAAATAATTTTTTCAAAATAAAAAATAATTTTAAAATTTCCCAGGAATATAAAAAAAATATCTTAAAACCTTTCAAAATCCTTAAACAGTCTCACAACCTAATTTAAAAATCTTAAAACATGTATATTCTTTTTAAAATTATTTTAAATACTTTAGAATTCTTTATTATTTTTGACATTTTTTCAAAACATCTAAATATCTTTTAAAATGATTTGAATTTTTCCTAATTTTTTTGAAGAAGCCTGCAAAATTAAAGTAATTGCTTTAAAATCTTCCATATTCCTTTCGAACAATTTTGGAAATCTTTTTAAATATTCTATTAAAATTAATTTTTCAAAATAAAAAAATAATTTTCCAGTTTCTTAGGAATCTCAAGAAAATTTTTGTATTCTTATAAAACCTCCCACGATTCTTAAAAAGCTACTAAATTTTTTGTTCGGAATCTGCAAAAACCAACATTTTGTTTTAATTTATTTGAAATAATTTCAAGTTTTAAATGAATTTCTAATCATAATCTTAACTTAATCAAATTTTTTCTGACTTAATAAATCAAATTTATTTTTGTTTTGAAATATTTTTAAGTAATTTTTTCAAAATAAAAAATAATTAAAAATTTTCCCAGGATTAACAATTTCTTTTTAACACCTTAAAACCTTTCAAAATCCCTAAATAGCTTCAAAATTTTATCACAACATCTTCAAAAATCTATATTCTGTTTCAAATCTTTTGAAATATTTTCAAATTTTATATTATTTTCGAAATTTTTTCAAACCATCTAAATATCTTTGCAAAGATTGGAATTTTTCCTAAATTTTTTTTTAAAAGTCCGCAAAATTAAAGAAATCGCCTTAAAATCTTCCATATTCTTTTTGGAAAATTTTGGAAATCTTTTTAAATATTCACTTAAAACTAATGTTTGAAAATAAAAAATCATTTTCAGTTTTCCTAGGAATCTTAAGCAAATTTTATTATTCTTATAAAACCTTTTATCATTCTTAAAAAGCTTCTCAACTTTTTGTTCGAAATCTGCAAAAATCAACACTTTGTTTTCAATTATTTGAAATCATTTCAAGTTCTAAATAATTTTTTCATGTTAATCTTAACTTACTCGAATTTTTTTAACTTGCTAAGTGTTCAATTATTATTTATACATAAAACTTTAACAATTTTACTCACAAATTAACATTTTTAAAATAGAATTGTTAAAATTGTAACGTCTAGAGTTTAAATTTAGCCGTTAAAAATTTTAAAGATTCAAGGCCTTCTATTTCAAACAATTCAGTTCCAAATGGTTTAGTTTTAAATATTTGATTTACAATTATTCGTTATAAATTAACAGTCAAATATTGCTACTAATTATAATAATTGTTATTTTTCTTAATGAACAAATTTCAAATTGAATAGGTTAAATTAGGAATATTTTAGACTAAAAAAATATTGAAATAGAATTTTGAATTTAATAATAGCGTTTAATTGTGAATCTATTAATTTGAAGTAATTTTAAAATTGAATATAGTTTATAAAGTTTCAATCCCACGTTTCCATTTGTTTAACTACTAAGGCTTTCGAATTGAAACAGTTCAACTTTTAGCGTCATAATATCTAAATTCTTTAATTTTGAACGGATTCGGAATCATCTTGTAAAATCAATTATTGTTTACTTTTTAATACTTAACATACAGTTCAATTTAAAAAATAATCATTAACCCTTGTTTGACAAACTTATGGGGTGATCTACACCATAGCGACTAAAATTGTAAAAAAAAAAATAATTTATTGAATATCTTAACTTGAAAATTTTATCAGATCATCTTAAGAGCTTACTTTAAAGGATTATGTATCTTGTATAGCCAAAAATGAAAATGCACTATTAATTAAATAATTATTAAAGTAAGGAAAAATGGTCGTGGGGTGTTTTCCACCCCATTGTGTCAAACAAGGGTTAATTTATATTTATAATTGATCAACTAAAAACGTTTTTTTATCAAAAAGTTCCAATTAATTTAATTTTTAATTATTTAAGTATCAAAAATGAAAAAATTTCAAAGTAAAAGGTTTTAAAATTACGCATTGTAACGTTTTGTAACTGAACGATATCATAATTGAAAAAAGTTAACAATTACCCTTAACATTTCAAAAAAGTTGAAATCGAACTTATTTTAAATTTGTACATAATTTCTCGAAAAAGAACAAATATAGAGAGATCATTTTAAATAGGTTTTCTTCTAAAAATTTGGAAAATTCCCGGTCAAAAAATAAATTCACTTGTCATTTCCCGGGTTCCCGGTCCAACAGCCATCCTGAAAAAGTCTTCAATTTGAGAGGGATAAATAATTTCCTATTTTGTTAATTTAATTTTTTTCATGAATTAATCACCCAAGTAAGGCGATGACAACACCGGAAATGTAGGCAATCATTCCTGGTTCAGTTCTGGGCGTGGTGTCGATTTCGGCATGACAATGAGGACAAATTGTGTGTGTTGCTCCTGGACCTAAAGGAACTATAGTGGTTACTATAGTGGGTCCATTGGCATCTGAAAAATATATTTTAAAATGAGTTAATAAGTCAACAAAACTAACTACCAGGATTATTTCAATACTTAAAAAAGTCTTGACCAAAATTCCTTGTTCCAAGTCAGAATTATATTTATTTACAACATTTTCTATTGTAATTCAAAAATATAGTAACTCCCTTATTTTAAATTTGGAAGAAAAAAGTTTCAAACACTGGCAAATTTTTATTTGCAAAGAAAAAGAATTTTTAAATTCAAACAAATTCTGATTTTGAAGGAATTTTCAAAATATGAATTATATTTATTTATTCACCAAATTTTCTATTGTAATTCACAAATATAGTAAATCAATTTTTCCTAAATTTGTAAGAGAGAAGTTTCATATTGTGCCGAATTCTGACTTGGAACAGGAATTTTTTTAAATTCCCTTCAACTAAATCAGAATATATTTGTTTTTGAAAAATTCGCGTTCCAGGTAAAAAAATCCTGTTTCAAGTCGAATTACAGTTCATTACGGAAACTACCTATCCTAAAATAATAATTATAATTCTTTCCGAAATTCCCTGTTCCGAAATCAAAATTGTAATTTTTGCGGGAATTCCCCCTCCCAATTATCAAAATTATATTTCTTGACTGAAATTCCCTATACGAAACTCAAAATTATCATTCTTCTCTAAAATCCCCTGTTCCAAAGTTAAAATAGTAATACTTTACGTAAATTCCCCGACCTAAATTCAAAATTGTATATCTTTACTGCAATTCCATGTCGAATCTTTGAATTATAATTGTTTTCGAAAACTGCACGTTCCAAGTCAAGATAATTGCAATTATTTACGTGATTTTTTGTATTTTTCTTTTATTTGTTTTCTGTCCCAACTCAGAATTATAAATAATTTAGAAAATTACCTGTCTCAAAGTCGAAATTATAATTCTTTATTGAAATCCCCTATCCCAAGTCAGAATTAAAGTAATAAAATTTATGAAACCACTTTTAATTTGCATATTAGTACATGGACATATGTCTAGAACCTTTCACTTTTATGTCCCTCAAACATATCGAAGTAATTTTTGTAAAATAAAAAAGATTTTTTCCAGTCATTTTAAATATCTAAATGTGTGAAAATAGCACTATTGCTATGTAAAATTAAATTTAACTGTTTTTTAATTTGTGAAAGTAACTTTATAAAAGAACAAGTAATTTTTTAATGGTAGAAGTTTCTAAGGATTCAAGTAATATTTTTAATCCAGAAAACCTTGACAAATTATTATAGCATACTGCTAAATATATTATCAACATCGAATCATTAAATAAATAATATTAAAAACATAATTAATCATTTCTTGTGTTTGTTACTAAAGTCCATGAATTTGAATAAACATTCAAACAAATTTTTATTTTATCTTCATACACTTAAAATTCAGTACACATTTAACATATTAATATTTGCAATAAAAGATATTTTCCAGCTGAATAGACACCGTGTAAAAACAGGGGAAATAAGGAAATATATTCTTTTAAGTAAAATTAATGTGGGTAATATATTTAATTCAATTTAAAACGCTTAACAATTCTTAACATTTCAAGTGAAAATATTACATTTTTCACAATATAGATAAATTTTTAACCACATAGTTGAACTTTCAACCAAAAAGATGAATTTTTTATCACACAATAAGAATTTTGAACAAAATACATAAATTTTCCTCCAAATAGGTAAATTTTCAGTTTAAAAAAATTAATTTTCAATCGAAAATAAAAACGAATTTTCAACAAAATAGTTGATTTTCAAACAAAGTGATGAATTTTCAAATAAAATGATAAATCTTGAACTGAAGTAGTTGAATTTTTAACCAAAAAGATGAATTTTAAATCAAGATCATTTATTTTCTATCAAAAAAGACATAATACATGAATTTTCCAACAAATAGTTCAATTTTCAACGAAAAAAGATCAATTTTCCACCAAAAATGGAATAGTTAAATTTTGAGTTAAAAAAATTAGTTTTCAACTAAAAAAAAAAGCAAATTTCAACAAAATAGTTCAATTTTCAACCAAAGTGATGAACTTTCAAACCAAATTATGAGCCTTCAACTGGACTAGTTCAAGTTTTAACTAAAAAGGTGCATTTTCAACCAAGAAAATTAATTCCCTACAAAAATGAAATAATTATTTAAAATTATTCAATCCATATACAAATCTCAATTATGAGATTTTTTAAAAATTTCTTGTATGAGGGGAAAAATTACAGGAATTTTTTTGGGCACTTTTTTTGACTGCAAAAAAGCAAAAAAAAACGAAAAGTCTTATTCAAATTATAATTTTATGAAGATGACTGAAACGAACCATTCGTTTCAAAAAACAAAAAAATAATTGACTGCTTATTAAGTGAGTATTGATAAAATGATAGAAAATCTTTTCAAATAAGTAATTTACTTAATTTTTTTCGATGTGGCCATTTTTTTGGATTTGCAAGTACTATCTGAAATTCGGAAACCACCTTTTTAATTATTAGTAAGAAAAATGAAAAAGAGATTAGATTGAGACATATTCAAATAATGAAATTTTCAAAACGAATCATTTTTTTCAGATTGTGAATGTAAAAAACGTCTATTCTAATGGGAAGCAAAAGATATTCTCCAATTTTAAAATATTTTGGGTCGCTTTCTTCTTGTCCAAAAGAACCTTTCCACACTATTAGAATTTTTTAGTTGGGAGTTCTGTTTTTTAATCTCCTGATTAGTTATCATAAGATAATTTAGTATAAATACCACTTAAAATTTTCATAAAGGAAAGTACAGTAACTTAAATTACTTTGCATTACAGTTACCCGAAAATTCCCTGACTTTTCCAGGATTTCGAGGTTTTCTCTGACCTGCGGTGGCCCTGAATATGTAAGTAATTGTGGCATGAAAGGAGGGTGCCAATTTTGGGCCCAATGTGTCCATCTTAGAAAAGCATATTACCCCATGTTTTTTGGTACGCTGAGTCCGAATATGTTCTTAGTTTTGCTATTAATTGAGCGGTTTCAGAGATGAAGAGAAAAAATTGTTATAACCCACCCACAGGCTCTATCGCACAAGCCCCTGCTCAATATCAAGAAATAATAAAACCAATATGAGGTGTGAACTAAAGCATCTATAATTTATAGTCCACAGATTTGCGACGAAAGCTAGATACCCTTCAATGGCATTCGCGTTCAGAAAGAGGGCAGGTGAGGGGACGTACAACTTTGCCGAAAGAAAGGGAAAAGGGGGAAACAGAGAAATGGTTCAAGGTCCAGTAGCTCTTACTACCGAACACAAAGAATTATTCCACGTAAAAAATATTGCTGGCCTTAAAGAGGGACGATTGCTTAATCAGAAACAAAAAAAGATATGCGATGTGTGTCCGTCGGTCAAGCCCAGGTCCCCGCTAGGCGGCAACACCGAAGGTCCCCTACAACGAATGAGTAGTGTAGGTGTTGTGGGGCTAGGTCCCCGCTAGGCGGCAACTCTAGAGGTCCCCGGTGAGTGTGGTGTCCGATGATCGGGTCTAGGTCCCCGTGCGCTTCCTTGTTAAGTGAGAGAGCGGTACTGCTCTACACCCTGGACATTGCACGTCCCAGGTGGGTCAGATCCCACGTAGATATGTTAGTGACTATTTTCCGGTCGATGAATGTTGGTTGCTTGCTTAATTTTCCGTTGAGCGTCGAAGCGTAGTCTAAGGCTGCCGGTTGACGAATGATCCTGTGTTGCGGGAACACCGATATTTATGCGCGACCCGCTGGGCAGCGCGCGCCAGTCGGGTAGGACGTGGTGGTGAATGGCTTGCGGTTGGTCGCTGCTGTGACGCGCGCAAGCCAACCCACGCAGCATCCGTGGTAACGGGGTCCGCTACACTGGGGGGTAAATGTTGGTTGGCTACCAGGCTGGCGTGAGCGAAGCCAATCAGAGCCTGGTACCGGTATCATGCTTTGATGGCCGAAATCATGGCACGAGCGAAGTTTCATGTGAAAATCCCGTATTCTCTGCAACGCATTCAAACCGGACAATGTATGAACTTTGCGACTTTGAAAAAAAATATCTTAGAAACGGCTCAATTTTAGGGATTACACCCATTAACTTTTTTGTTTTCTGGACCAAGTACAACAACTTTACACACTTTTCAGGTGTGGACGTTGTGGGCCCAGAATCCCATATGACATTGGCACCCTCCTTTAATTATACGCTCGATATAATTAATACAAGCTCACATGCTTCTGCTGGTGTAAAAGGACTGGCTGGTGGTACGCCCACGGATTGGGCGTAACTAGGCGGTGCAGACGGAGGTGGTTCATAAGGTGGTGGAGGTCCATTCTTGTTCATAGTCTTTGATTCCACCTGAAATAATTATTCAATCCTTAATAATTATAAAAAACTTCATTTTCTTATAAACTTCATTTGTTTCAATCAGTTCATTATTTTTTATATCTAGGTAAACTAGAATTTACAAAATAAAAATAATATTCTATAACTGATCTCTTTTGAATGAGGAATTTTAATTCAAAACATTTATTTCTAAAAGAGAAAATCTAAATCGTAAATTATTTTTTAATAATAAGGACAACTATTATATTCTTAACTTTTTTACCACATGTTTTGAAAATGACAAAAAAATTCTATTCATAAACCCTTGATCTATTTTAATAAAGATTAAGAATTTTCTGTCCCATCAATTAATTACTATTAACCATTATTGACAAAGGAGAAAACTTTAATTGTAAATGTCTTTTTTTAATATTAAGAAATAATTCAAATTACCGGTACCGACAATATGATTTATGGAAAATTTTGTAATGAATTAACTTTTATTTTAAAAGATTAACTTTGAGCTTTAAAGATTTCGAAATATGTATGTCGAAAAAGAATCTAAAAGATTTTTGCACAATTTTGTTAATTTTTGCAGGATTTACAATTTTTTTAGAAATTATTTCAAAAAGATATTTTAAAGCTTTAGAGGTTTTGAAAACATTTAAAAATACGTCGCTCTGAATTTTCGTGACGACTAGTCCATACCTTTTTCCAACTCCCCGAATTTTTCAGGACGACTAGACGCAGCCTTCAAAATAATTTTAAATTTGGAAAGATTTCAACAAATGTTAAACAAAATGTAGATTTTTTAAGATTTTGAAAGGTTTTACGATAATACAATTTTTTTCTTAAGATTGCAGGGGAAATTTAAATTGATTTTTTATTTTGTAAACTTAATTTTAAGAAAATATTTAAAAAGATTTTAGAACATTTGGAATAATTTCTGGAAATTTCGAAAAAGACTGTAGACGATTTTAACGCAAAATTTGGCAATTTTGCAAGGTTACAAAATTTTTGAAAAAAATCAAATAAGTTTAGGAGATATTTAAAATTTTTTAAAACATACAAAATAATATTAAACTTAAAAATATTTCAAACAATTTTGAACATAATGTATATTTTTCAAGATTTTGAAATAAAATTTTAAAGCTTTTAAGAATTTTGAATGGTTTTACGATAATGAAATATTTTCTTAATATTTCTGGAGATATTTTTAATGATTTTTTATTTTAACAAATTTATTTTAGGAGAATATTTAAAAAGATTTCAAAACATTCCAAAAGATTTCCAAAATTGTCAAAAAGAAATTTGGAATAATTTTAGTCAATTTTTTTCATTTTGCAGAATTTTTTCAAAATTTTAGGAAAAATTCTAATTATTTAAAAAGATATTCAGAAATTTAAAAAAAATCAAATATAATTAAAATTGTCAAAATATTTATTTGTAAAAACTTAAAACAAAATGTAGATTTTTGAAGATTTAGAAATAAAAATTTGAAGTTTTGTTAAAGATTTTGAAAGAACATTTAAAGTGATTCAAAAACAAATCTGGAAGATTTTAAGGTAATTTTATGAATAATTCGAGTCAGTTTAAAATATATTCCGAAAACATATAATTTCTTTTCAAACGTGAAATAGTCCTAAATATCTTTTAAACTGACTCAAATTATTCCTGAAATTTTGCATAATCCTGTAAAAATATGAAAAAAATGGTTTGGAAATTTTCTAGATACTTTTTCGACATATTTGAAATCTTGAAAAATCTTTTTGAATTTTCTCGAGAAACCTAGGAAAAACTTATTTATATAAACTTTAAGCAATTATACCCAGAGACTTAAAAAATAAATATTAATTAGAAATTTATATTTCGTATTAAAATATATTTTTCTCTGCAAATTATAATTTGCCTGAAATTTCTATTCTTTCTTCGTATGAAATTCCTTGAAATATCTTACAATCACTTAAAAACTTTGGAAAATGTAAAAATCCATCTTAAAAAGTATGAATAATTTGCAAATTCCTTGAATGTAACTTAAATTCAACTTATTAAAGTTTTCCTTAAAAAAATCGTTTAAATTTTATTTATTTTCCAAAGTTCACTAGAAATCTCTTAAAATCTTTGGAACTCTTACAAAATTTTTTAAAACTCATTTTTTTCCTTTGATATCTTTGAAAAACGCTCAAGATTCTTTTGAATTTTTAACTAAATTGTTTAATTTTCAACCAACAAAGATGAATTTTTAACCAAATGGTGTAATTTTAAACCAAAAAGATTAAACTTCAACCAAAAACAGTTGCATTTGCAACGAAATAATTGATTTTTTAGAAGATAGTTTAATTCTTAACAAAAAAGCTGAACCAAAAACAGTTACATTTTTAACACGAAGATTTGAATTTTCAACAAAAAGATAAATTCTCAACGAAAAATTAAATAGTTGATATTTCAACAACAAAAAAAAACGAATTTTCAACAAAATAGTTAAATTTTCTACCAAATACTTCAATTTAAAAAAAAAATCAACAAAATAGTTGAATCTTGAACCAAACAGTTCAATTTTCAACCTACAAAGATGAATTCTTAACCAAAACGACGAACTTTTAAAAAAGAAAATTAATTTTCTACGAAAGAAGACAAATTTTCAACGAAATATATGATTTTTTAACTAAATTATTGAATTTTTTAACTAAAAACGATCAATTGGAACCAAAAATGATGAATCTGCAATTCTGCAACCAAGAAATGAATTTTTAATCAAGTAGGTCAACTTTTGACTAAAAAAAGACAACTGTTCTACAAAATAGTTGAATTTTCAACCCGAAAATATTAATTTTCTACCAAAAGACGAATTTTCAACAAAATAATTTAATTTTTAACCAAAGAGATGAATTTTCAATATTAAAATGATGAATCTTCAACCAAAACAAAAAGGATTTTCAACAAAAAGTTGAATTTTCAATCAAAGATATGAACCCTCAAACAAACAAAAATTAATTCTTAACAAAGCGTTTCAAATTTAAGCCAAGTATGTAGTTGAAATTTCAATTTAAACAAAAAATCAATTTTCAGTCGAAAATGAAATAGTTACATTTTTAGTTTAAAAAATTAAATTTTCAACAAAAAATTAGATTTTAACTAAGTATTTAAATTTTCAATCAATGAGATGAATTTGAAAATAAAATAATGAAACTTCAACTGGAATAGTTGAATTTTTACTTAAAAAAATTAATGTTCTACCAAAAAGATGAATTTTCTACTTAAATGATGAATTTTTAACAACAACAAAATGAACCAAATAGTCGAATTTTCAAACAAAAAGATTAAACTTTAACCAAAAGCAGTTGTACTTTCGACCAAATATTGGAATTTTTAACAACAACAAAAAAATTGTTAGCCAATCTGTTGCATTTGATACCAAATAGTTGAACTGTAAAGCCGGCAAGACGAATTTTTCAGAAAACAGTTGAATTTTCAATTCGAAAAGTTGAATTTTTAATAAAAAGATAAATCCTCAACAAAAAATATAATAAATGATATTTCAACCACAAAAAAAAGAATTTTTAACAAAATTCCTCAAATTTTCCTAAGAAATTTTTAACAAAATAATTAAATTTTCACCAAAATAATTAAATTTTACACAAAATAGTTAATTTTTTAACCAAATAGTTGAATTTTCAACTTAGAAGGATGAATTCTCAACAAAAAATGTAACATATGATATTTCGACCAGAAACTACGAAATTTCTACCGAAAGAGATAAATTAAAAAACCAAAAAGACGAATGTTGAACATAATACTTGAAGTTTCAAACAATAATATTAATTTTCAAGAAAAATATATACGAATTTTCAACAAAATAGTGGAATATTCATACAAAGAAGAATATTTTTTAACCAAGCAGTTGCATTTTCATCCAAAAAGATTAAATTTTATTAAACTCAATTTTCAAACCAAAAAGACGAATTTTTAACAAAAAAATTGTTGAATTTTCCACACCAGAATATGAATTTTTAATAAAAAGGTAATTAATTCTTTACCAAAGTAGTTGAATTTTCAACCAGACAGGATGACTTTTTTAAAAAATAATTGAATTTTCAATATTATATCAGGGTGGGTAAAAAACCTCATTTTTAAAATTCCCTCATTTTTCCCTGACCAATTTTTCCATTTTCCCTGACCATTAATTTTCAAATGCCAGAATCTTAATATTCTAAGATTTTTAATAAAGAAACTTTCACAAACGGAATAAAACAATTTCAAATTATTATAAAAAATGTATAATTTATTATCCATGACAGTTATTTAAAGTACCTTTTATAGAAATTTAATGCCTGTTGCAAGATTTTTTTCGAAATCCTTGATTTGGTCAAATTTTACTATTTTTTATTAATTAAGAAAGCAGTTCAATTTCCAAATAACTGGTTGCGAATTTTAACCAACGGAAGATTTTCATTTTAAATCAAAAACAGTTGAATTGAACCAAAAAAGAAGACATTTCAACAAAGTATTTAAATCCTCAACAAAGAAAGATTTTTCAGTCAATAAAGAAAAAAAAATATCATCCACAATGTAGAATTTTTAAGTCAAAAAAATGAATTTTCAACCCAGAAGATCAATTTTCTAGTATAAAAGACGAATTCTCAACAAAATATAACTAAAAAGTGGAATTTTAAATCTAAAAAGGCGAGCTTTCTACAAATAATTTGAATTTTCAATCAAATAATTACATTTTCAACCAAAAAAATAATAATTTTCAACAAAGAAGATTAATTTTATACTAAACAAGACGAATTATCAACAAAAATTCACCAATTTTTAACAAAATAGTTGAATTTTAACCCTAAAAGATAACTTTTCTACATAAAGAGAAATACTTTCAACAAACTACAGAAATTTAGAACCAAACAGTTAAATTCCTAAACCAAAAACTCAATTTTAAACCAAAAATGGAATAGTTAAATTTCCAGTTAAAAAAATTAATTTTAAATAAAGCAAAAAGGAATCGTATACAAAACAGATTAATTTTCTACGACGTTGAAGTTTTAACCCAAAAATATGAAATTTCAACAAAAAAGTTCATCTTCAACGAAATAGTTCAATAGTTGAATCTTCAATCAAAAGATTAATTTTCAACCAATGAATTGCATTTTTAACAAAAAATTTGATTTTCTACAAAAAAAGACGAATTTTGAACCAAATAGATACATTTTTAACCAGGAACATTAATTTTCTACCAAAAAAGCCGAATTTTCACCAAAATAGTTGAATTTGTAGTCTACAAAAGATCACATTTCTACCAAAAATTGAATAAATAAATTTTCATTGAAAAACAATCATTTTCAATTTAGAAAAGCGAATTTTTTAAAAATAAGTAGAATTTTCTACCAATTTGTTGAATTTTTAAACCAAAAGTAAGAATTTTCCAGAAAACACTCGAATTTTCAACCCTAAGATATGAATTTTCAACAAAAAAAAGTTGAATTTTCGACCAAAGAGTTGAATTTTCTAGCAAGTTTTTGAATTTTCAAGTCAAAATGATGAATTTTCTACATAAAAGTCAAACTTTCAAACCATGAATATAAATTTTCAAGGAAAAAGTTAATTTTCTAACAAACAATTGGCTTTCCAGCTAAAATTATGAATCTGCAACCAAAAAAAAATGAATTTTTAATAAAGTCATTCAACTTCAATATAGAAAAATCGACCCCCCCCCCCCAAAGAATACGCAATTTAGGCACAGCCCCAAATATGCATGTGCTTTCAGGCTTTTTATGAATGTGAACACTATCATGAAAAAATATAAATAAAGTGGAATTTATCGCCTTGTGATATTAAATTTCAAAAGTTATTTTAAATCATTGGGGGTGCCCCCTCCCTCCCTTTCACATACATTTATTGAAGAAAATTCACAATCGCCCCCTTCAAACAATTTTCTGGATCTGCCCTTGTCATAAGCAAAATTCAAGGACTTTTCCAGGTTTTTCAGGTAAAAAAGAATTCAAGGACTTTTCCAGAGTTTTCAGGTAAAAAATAATTCAAGGACTTGTCTAGGGTTTTCAGATAAAAAATAATTCAAGGACTTTTCCAGGGTTTTCAGGTAAAAAAGAATTCAAGGACTTTTCCAGGTTTTTCAGGTAAAAAAGAATTCAAGGACTTTTCCAGAGTTTTCAGGTAAAAAAGAATTCATGGAATTTTCCAGAGTTTTCAGGTAAAAAAGAATTCAAGGACTTTTCCAGGTTTTCAAGGATTTCCCGGACACTGGAAAGTAGAAACCCTCTGGCGAAGTATTGATTTGCCCCCTCTGAAATCGAATCATTAAATTCGTCGGATCGTTTGAATTTTTTCAAAAATCTACCTGAAATTTTTTTGAAATAATTGAAGTAGTTGGGAAACCTTTTTAATCTATCCGAAATCTTTGTGAAATATTTGAAATCTTTGTAAAATCTTTGAAATCTTTGAGACATCATTTTAATATTTCTGAAATATTTTGGAAATATTTTTGAAATATTTGGTAATATTTGTGAAATTATTAAAATCTTTGGGAAATCTTGGTGTAATCTTTGAAATCTATCTGAAGACTTTGCGAAATATTTGTGAAATTTTTGAAACAGGGTAGCCACTATTTTTTACATTTTTGTCTTCCGGCTTTCTCCCGGTAAATATTCGTGATTTCTCCCGGTTTGGATAAAAAAAATATGCTCGATAAGCACCAGTTAATTTTTTTGCAAGAAATCTGTTGGCTTTGAATCATATAACAATTTAAAAATCCGTTATTAAAACGATTTTTCAATATTTTGTTTAAAACATTTTTTAAATATTTTTTTAAATTAAATAATCACGAAATTGAATTATTTCGGATTCAAATTTCAAAAATAGGACAATGTCAAAACATTGAAAATTGAATATTTTAAGAATCGAATTTTTGAAAATAGATCATTTAAAATTCAGAGGAATTGAAATTGTATTATTTATAATTAAAAGCGTTCAAAATAAAAAATTTTTTAACTTTTGAATTTGAATCACTTTAAATTCAGAGCAATTAAAAGTTGACAATTTGAAATTTAAAACTAAATTGAATCTTTCAAAGTCAAAGCTTCTGACATTCTAGAATTTTAAATTGTTATTACATAACAAAATTATAATTGAACATTAAAGCTGATGAGAAAAATTTTTCTAAAATCAAAAAATTAATTGAATTATTTGAAGAAAAAAAACGTTCAAAATAAAGCTTAATTTTAAATGGGAAACACTAAAAATGAAAAAATATCTACTGTGAAACAAATTTTAATTACCAAAACTTGTAATATTAACACTTTTTTTATACTCAAACCCTTTAAAATTTCCATTATTTCAAGCAAATTTAAATCGTTAAAACAATTAAAAACTTTTAAATTGCCTATGAAAAGGAAAAATGAAATATTTAGCGTTCAACATGAAAATTCAGAACTCTAAAATTGTAACCATTTAAAATTACAGAAATTATTCAATTACTGATGTATCAATTTCAGGAAGTTAAATTTTTATCTTGCTTTATTCTAAAATCAATTTTTAATTTTTTAATTTCAAATCTTCCTTTAGAATTATTACACATTCTTGAAATTTTCTAATCAAATATTTTTCAATTCTAAACTATTTATTTGTTTAAATCATTAACTAAAAATCGGACAATTTTAAGATATTAGATTAAAAATATAAAAAATACAAAACAGGATTGCTGCAATATGATTCCTATTTTTGAAATCGTACAATTTTAAGCTTTCAATTCGAAATTGTTTTATATTTACATTTAAAATTATTTAATTCAAAACAATCAAGGCTTTTAAAATAAAATTTTGAAATATTCAATTGCGAAATTCTCGTGACATAATTTTCAATTAAAATTAAGGAAATTTTAAAGAAGATAAATACATTATAGATATGTATCATATAATGTAGTATCAAGTGACATTCAAAAAGACTGGGTAGATTTTTTTGACTGAAAAATATGATTTCCCTCAACAACAAAAAAATCATTTTTACTCAAAGAAATTATTTAAAATTAAATGTTTTTTTTTTTTTTAATTTCTTACGTCCAACCAATTGTGCCGGACTTCTCCGGAATTGAGCATAACGTTTCCTTCGACGCTGATGCCGGTATCGTTTGCAAAAACGAGCTGCCGATCTTTTAGAACTTTCATTGGTTCCGGATGGTGTCTCGCAAGTGCTTGAAAAGCCAGAAGACATCCTCGATAATGTGTGATATTCCAGCCACAATCCCAGGTGATGCTTTTCAGACCAAGATCCTCGCATAATATTGATTCTAGTTTTTCAACCTCCGACCTCACTGGTCTGCAAGCTTCAAATTTCACGTGGGCTTCATTCACGTGTTTATCTAAATAGGCCCTGAAACAGTGTTTTAAGTTTGAGGAAAATAAAATTTTGGTAGTCAAATTCAGAATCAATCGGAATTTCGATTTCTCTTCAAAGTCCAAGATTCAAATTTAAGTAGGAAATTCTTGAAAATTAAAAAGACAAAAATTTAAATATGAAATTTGGGCAACATACTTCTTAAGGTTTCATTCAAAATTAAAAAAAAAAATAGGAAGTAAAGAGAAAAGAATAAGAAGGGAACCTCAAAATTCCATTCTTTCTTTTTTCAATTGTCTTTTCTTATTTTTTCTTTTCAAGTCAAAATCAAAAAACATTTACAAACATTCTAACAACTATTCGGTGTTCCTTCAACATCATTTTCAAGGCAATACAAAAATTTTTTCACGAAAGTAGAGGAATAAATTGTTTTAAAATAAAATTAATATAGGAACCGTATTGAATACAATACTAAAAACACGAATTTTCGATAAAATACATAAATTCTCTACTAAATAGTTGAGTTTTCTAATAAAAAAGATAACAATTTTTGCCAAAAATGAAGTAGTTAAATTTTTAGTTGAAACCAATCATTTTCAATAAAAAAAGACAAATTTTAAACCAATCAGTTCAATTTTCAAACAAAGAGATGAATTTGGAACTAAAATGATGAATTTTCAATAAAATATATGAATTTTTAACCAAAAATATTAAATTTCTACTGAAAAAAAAATTTTTTTAAAACAAATTACATAAACTTTCAACCAAATAGTTAAAGTTTCTACTAAAAAAAAAGAGAAATTTGAATAAAAAATGGAATAGTTGAATTTTTAGTTTAAAAATTAATTTAAAAAAAGAACAATTTTTAACAAAATAGCTTAATTTTCAACTAAAGAGGTGGATTTTTAACTAAAATAATGAACCTTCGAGCAAAAAAGTTAATTTTTAACACAATAGATGCATCCTCAACCAAAACAGATTAATTGTCAACCAAAAAGTTGTATTTTTACTCCAAAAAATTAAATTTTCAACAGAAAAGAGATGAATTTTTAACTAAAAAGTTGAATTTAAAACCAGAAAGTCGAATTGTCAGTAAAATAGTCGAAATTTCGAAGGAAAATGATTAAACTTCAAATAAAAATAGTTGCATTTTCAACCAACCAGTTGAATTTTGAAGCCAAAAATAAGAATTTTTAGAAAACAATTAAATTTTCAACAAAATACATGAATTTTTAATAAAATGGATGAATTTTTACTCAAAAACATTAATTTTTAACCAAGGAGATACATTTTCTATCAGAAAAGACGATTTTTTAATAATATACATGAATTTTCAACCAAGAAGATTATTTTTCTACCAAAAAGGATGAATTTACAACAAAATAGATGACTTTTCAAGCAAATAGTTAATTTTTTTTGTAATAAAAGATAAATTTTGATACAATAATGGATTAGTTAAATTTTAAGTTTAATTTTTAGTTGAAACCATTAATTTTCAATAAAAAAAGTCGAATTTTCAACCAATTAGTTCAATTTTCAAACAAGGAGATGAATTTTGAACTAAAATGATGAATTTTCAAAAAGAAAAAAAAGAATTTTCTATGAAAAACGTAATAGTTAATGTTTCTACCAAAACAGATCATTATTTTTTAACAAGACAGTTGCATTCTTAAAAAAAAAGAAAAAATGTCTACCAAAAGAGATGAATTTTCAATAAAGGATATTAAATTTTGACCAAATTGTTAGATTTTCAACCAAAAAGATAAATTTTCTACCAAAAAATACGAATTTTCAATAAAACATATGAATTTTCAATCAACGAGTTAAATTTTCTACTAAAAAGATTAATTTTCAATCAAAAAGATTAATCTTCTACCGAAAAAGACGAATTTTCAACAAAATACATGAATTTTCAACAAGATTGTTTAAATTTCTACTAACAAAATATCAATTTAAAGTCAAAAATGGAATAGTTAAATTTTCACATAAAAAAACTTCAACCAAAGAGATGAATTTTCAATTAAAATAATGATCCTTAAAAAAACGTTAATTTTTAACAGAATAGTTGAATCCTCAACCAAAAGAGATTGTCAACAGAAAAGTTGCATTTTTACCAAAAAATTTTAAAGCAAAATGGACTCATTTTCTACCACAAAAGATGAATTTTCAATCAAAAAGAAATTTTCTACCAAACAGTTAAATTTTCAACTAAAAAGATGAATTTTCAACCAAGTTTCAGGTAAAAACATTATTATTAAAAAAAACTTTCAACAAAATAGTTAAATTTTCAACTCAAGAGATGAATTTCCAACTAAAATGATGAACCTTCAATCAAAAAAATTAATTTTTGACAAAATAGTTGAATCCTCAATTACAACAAATTTTTAATTTTCAACCAAACAGTTGCATTTTTAACCAAAAAAGATGAAACTTTTACCAGAAAACAGTTGAATTTTCAACAAAAAAGATTAATTTCAAGCTACAAAGTCGAATGTTATAGAAAAGAATTGCACTTTTATTCCCAAAAAGATAAATTTTCAACCAAATAGTTGCACCTTCAAGGAAAAGATATCAATTTTCAACAAAAAAGTTAAATTTAAAAAAAGAATGAATTTAAAAAAAAAGTAATGAAAAATGTTAACCAAAAAAGTTGAATTTTCAATTGAAAAAAAAAATTTCTATCCAAAAAGACGAATTTTCAACAAAGCAGTTGAATTTTCGATCGAAAAAGATAAATTATTCAACAAAATAATTTAATTTTTAACGAAATAGTTCAATTTTTAACTAAAAAGTAGAATTTTTAACCGAAAAATGGGAATTTCTTTGAAAACAGTTGAATTTTCAACCAAAAAATTCATTTTCAACCAAGAAGGATGACTTTTGAAAAAGTGTTAAAATATTATTATAAAATTCAGTGAAAAATCATTATAATTAATCCCATGATTTGAGAATTTTTCGGATATACTCTCGATAATGTAAAAATGTGTGGAGTTCGGTGCATTTCTTGATTTATTGTAATCAAATTCTTTGAAAAAGTGTTGAAATATTCTTATAAATTAAAGCGAAAAGTCGTTATAATCAATCGCAGGATTTCAGAATTTTCCGGATATACTCTGGATAGTGTAAAAATGTGTGGAGTTCTGTGCAATTCTTGATTTATTGTAACCAAATTCTTTAAAAAAGTGTTAAAATATTAGTATAAATTAAAGTGAAAAATCATTACAATTAATCGCATGATTTAAGAATTTGTCGGATATATTCTCGATAATGTAAAAATGTGTGGATTACTGTACCATTCTTGATTTATTGTAATCAAATTCTTTTAAAAAGTGTTAAAATATTATCATACAATTCAGTGAAAAATCATTACAATTAATCCCATGATTTAAGAATTTGTCGGATTTACTCTCGATAATGGAAAAATGTGTGGAGTACTGTACCATTCTTGATTTATTGTAATCAAATTCTTTTAAAAAGTGTTAAAATATTATTATGAAATTCAGGGCAAAATCATTCTAGTTAATCCCATGATTTAATGTACAAAACTGTGGAATACTGTGCAATTCTTGATCTATCATAATCAAATTCTTTGAAAAAGTGTTAAAATATTATTATAAAATGCAGTGAAAAATCATCATAATTAATCCCATGATTTGAGAATTTTTCCGATAAACTCTCGATAATGTAAAAATCAATGGATTTCTGTTCAATTCTTGATTTACTGTAATCAAATTCTTTGAAAAAGAGTTAATATATAATTAGAAAATTCGGTGAAAACTGATTATAATTAATCCCACGATTTAAGGATTTAAGGATATACACTCGATAATGTAAAAATCTGTGGAATCTATGCAATTCTTAATTTCTTGTAATCAAATTCTTTAAAAAAGTGTTAGCATATTATTACAAAATTCATTGAAAAATCATTAAAGTTATTCCCACGATTTAATGTAAAAATCTGTGGAATACTGTGCCATTCTTGATTTATTGCATCCAATTTCTTTGAAAAAGTGGTGAAATATTATTATAAAATTGAGGGAAATATCATTCTATTTAATCCCATGATTTAATGTAAAAATCTGTGGAATACTGTGCAATTCTAGATTTATCATAATCAAATTCTTTGAAAAAGTATTAAAATATTGTTATAAAATGCAGTGAAAAATCATTATAATTAGTCCAACGATTTCAGGATTTTTAGGATATACTCTCCATACTGTAAAAATCTGTAAATACTATGCAATTCTTGATTTATTGTAATCAAATTCTTTGAAAAAGTGTTAAAATATTATTATAAATTTCAGTGAAAAATAGTTATAATTAGTCTCACGATTTAAGGATTTCTCGGATATACTCTTGATAATGTAAAAATCTGTGGAATACTGTGCCATTATTGATTTATTGTGATCAAATTGTTTGAAAAAGTGTAAAAATATTATTCTAAAATTCAGTGAAAAATCATTATAATTAATCCCATGATTTGAGTTTCTTTCGGATATACTCTCGATAATGTAAAAATCTGTGGAATACTGCGCAATTCTGGATTTATTGTAATCAAATTCTTTGAAAAAGTGTTCAAATAGTCTTATAGATTTCAGTAAAGAATCATTATAATTAGGCCCACGATTTAAGAATTTTTTGGATATACTCTCGATAATTTAAAAATATGTCGAATAATGGGTAATTCCTGATTTATGGTAATCAAATGCTCTGCAAAAGTGTAAAAATATTGTTATAAAATTCAGTCAAAAATCATTATAGTTAATGCCATCATTGAGGAATTTTTCGAAAATATTCTCGATAATTTAAAAATCTGTGGAATACTGGGCAATTCTTGATTTATTGTCATCAAATTTTTTGAAATCCTGTTAACATATTATTATACATTTTAGTGAACAATTATTATAATTAGTCCCACGATTTAAGGATTTCTCGAATATACTTTTGATGATGTGAAAATCTGTGGACTTCTGTGCCATTATTGATTTATTGTGATCAAATTCTTTGAAAAAGTGTTAAAATATTATTATAAAATTCAGTGAAAAATCATTATAATTAATCCCTGTAATCTCTCAAGGAAAAAAAAACTTAAAATGTCAGAAATTGTTAGTAAAAATAAAATTTTTGTTTGTTTGTTTGTTCTTTGAACTTCCTATCAAAACCATCAACATTAATCGAAAATTCCCCTGTATGCCTCAGAAATAATTCAGAATCATAAGAATTGAAAGAGGAAAAACCTTTGAAATATTTGAAAATTGTTTTAGTGAAAAAAAGAATCATATATATTACCCCCTCCCCCCCCACCCACTCAATCGTCACATGAGGGGCGGAAGTCAAAAAATTTGTATCGAAAAAATAAAATTGCAGTATTATTCGAAGCTTTTAGCAATGAAAAGTTTTATCTCAACAGAAAATTAATTGATATAAATTGGTATAAATAACTCATCTGCATCAAACGCTTAGAGGATTTTTCTATTTCCTTGCCGATCTCCAAATTGCACTTGAGAAGCGCGATTAGCAATCTTTTATAAAAATGTCTGTATATAGAAGCACAGTTTAAAATAAAACTAGTCAAATTTTAGAATTTTATTTTTGTTTTCTTTCCCAGTTTGAAATATCGACTGACTCGTCCAAACACTGACGCGAGACTAATTTTTTTTTTTAAAGGACCAAGGATTTCCATGTGTTGAGAGTTAGTTTCAAATTTCGTCGCCTTTCGACTTCAAGTATTGGCAATTTCGAGTCTTTTAAGAATTTTTCGGATATACTCTCGATAATGAAAAAAACAAACAGCGAAAGGTGAGGGAAACATTGTAGTTTCAAAGGGGACAGAATGAATGAGTAGTAGAGGATTATGTTAAGGGGGCCAGTAAAGAACTAGCATAACCAACAAAATCGGAATTTTTCAAGAAAGCGAGAAAACATTCTATAAAATATAAATCACCATTTGAAGATAAAAGAAAAACATACTTCCCAGCGGAAGTGCTGCTTAATTTAGGCCAGAAAAGTATGATTAGAATACTTTATCTTGTTTTGAGGAAATAGATATAGAAGTTGACAATCTCAAAGTGACACTGACCACATATTGAAGCCGGCTCGGCTGCGGATTGCGATACAAAATGTCATCTTCAGATTAAATAAAGAATAAAAATATACTCCCAAGATATTGAATTTCTCAATAAGCGCAAAAAAGCGTAGATGTAACAAATGTAGCCAATTACGGGTAAATCGTCCAAGAATTTTGAAATTGAAATTTCACAGGTTTTGAAAATCAGTTTTCGGTAGTGATTGAAAATAAAAATTTCAATTTCTCATAAAAATAAAAACTTTCTCCCGAGATATAGTGAAGCTTAATAAGAAAGATAAATGTTTGACTCAAATTTATCTGTTTTGAAAAATTAAACATTCAGTTTGGCTGCATCGCTCTGAGAAAGACGATTTTTCTGTGAAAGGACTATAAAAAGAAGCCATTCTTAATGTTTTTTCATTTACCGATAATTTTACAATCAAATACTTTTTGAAATATATTAATTAAAAAATATTTTTTAATAAATTCAAATTTATTGTAACTCATTTGAAAATTCTTTATCTACACTACCATTTAATTTCAAAGGATAAATTTGAGTTAAAAAATTATTTCACACCAAGAAAGTGAATTTTCAAAAATAAAGTTACATTTTCTACAAAAAAAAAATAATTTTCATGAAAATACATACATGAACTTTCAACAAAATAGTTGAGTTTGCAACTGAAAAACAATAAATTTTGAATCAAAAATGGAATAATTAAATTTTCATATAAAAAAGTTTAACGGTTTCAACTAATGGATGAATCTTCAGCAAAAAAAATTAATTCCTAACGAAAAATGCAATAGTTAATATTTCCAGAAAAAAAATTGAATTTTCAATCAAAAACAGTTGAATTCGACAAAAACATACGAATTTTCCTCAAGCCAAGAATATAAACTTTTAATAAAAAAGTTAATATCCAACAAAATGGATTTAAATAAAAAAAAGAACATTTCATAAAAAATGAATTTTCAATAAGAAAAGGTTAATTCTCAAAGAAAAATGTAATAGTTGATTTTTCAAACAAAAGTGATTTTAATTTCAAATAAAAAACAGTTTAATTCAACCAAAAAATACGAATTTTATGGAAAATAGTTGAATCCTTAAAGCAAACAGATCAAATTTTAATCGAACAGTTCCATTTTTAACCAAAAGGATGACATTTCAAGTATAAAAGTGGAATTTATAAAAAAAATAAATAAAAAAAAAATTGATTTTCTACAAAATAGTTGAATTTTTAAAGCAAAAATTTTTTTTAACAAATAGTCGAGTTTTTGCCAAATTGGTTGAATTTTTAAACCAAAAAGGCGAATTTTCAACAAAACAATTAAATTTTTAATCAAACAGAATGACTTTAACAAAATTGTCGAATTTTCAACAGGTTAATAAAATTTCAGACAAATAATAAAGTGTTAAATCACAAAATGAATTCTCAAACAAAATCAGTATGACATACAAAAAATATACACTACCATTATAAATTGTCGGTACGAATAGCGCGAGTATTATTAAAGATTATTGATGACTTTGATACCTGATGACTCGTTCAAAAAAGGTGCGACGAAGTTTTTTTTTTTAGAAACCGTTGAAAAGCGTATGAAATTTCGCTTCAAATGACCTATAATAGATATATTTTTGACATTTTGCAGATAATATAGGGCTGTAGAAGTTAAAAAAATGGAGGCATTTCTCGGATTTTGTACCTCGCCTTTAACTCTTGACATGATCCAGGAAAGTTGCAGCGAATATATGAAATTTATACCACACTTTCTTTAAAGTCCTATTTTTATTTTAAACAAATTTTAAAACAATAAAGAATAAAAAATCTTAATGGGTTCCCGAGATATGACTAAACATGTCCAAGCGTGTCTGTGTCAAGTTTTAGTCGGTGATCACCGCTGATCAGATTTTATACCTCGACTTCAACTCATGGTATGACCTAGGAAAAATGTAGACAAAATCTAAAATCTATACTGCACAGTTTATGAAGCCTCTTTTTAATTTCACTGGAAAAAAACTTGAAAAATCTTCACATGTTCCTGAGATATAACTAAAAATGTCCAAACGTATCTGAGTATAGTTTCAGTTTCTGGTTTGAAATAAAAATAGGACTTCAAAAGCAGAGTGGTATAAATTTACAGATTTTTTACTGCAACTTTTCTGGGTCCACGAGTTGAAAAGGTAAAAAATGTCTCTAGCATAGCTTATTGGACGCGGAATGTTATCAGCTTTTTCACAATTGAAAAAAGAAGTTTCTCGTTCCTTTTTGGAACGAGTAATCATGTCTAATAGTCAGCAGTGATTTTCAATAGCGCTCGCGCCAGTCATACCGACATTTCCCGACGCTAGTGTAGTTCTGTTCTGCCACCCTTCATATATAATAATTTAATTTTCCAGACTACCCTCGGAAAAATTGAACTATAGTCCAAATATCCAAATGACGTATATGTCCTACATACGAGATGAAATTTTGGAAACTGACAGCAATCCTTGAGGATTTAGTCAGTCTCGATCAAAAGGACAGCATAAACAGCATTCAGTGCTCGATAAGGGACTAGCAGAATGGAAATTGGATTATGCGAGGGTAGAAAATAGAGGGTTGGTTATCCGAGTTGGCGTAGCGGTGAGGAACTGCGGTTCTGTGCCTCTGCCGCGGAGTAATCGTTTGACAGATTCTCCGAAAATAGTCGTAAATACGCCCGTATGTTGGGAATTCTGAAAAAGGTGAAATCCCCATATGCAGTTGGCGCAATCGGCTCCACCGAATACTTTACTAAAGCCCAAAAGGGGAGTTACATGAGAATTGAGAATAATACTACCTTTCAGTCAGGAAACGGGTGATTGAGAAAAACATGTTATTTTCGGAAGAAAGAGTATGAATTTTTGAATAAGTATAGGCAAGTCACGGTGATCGATTGCAAACCATTCTTCTAATGGGGGTTACCTCAAATAAACAATCTATCATATTCCGTTTACATCTACCATTAAAATCACCGAATCAAATGGTCTTTAAATAAATCTTTATATTGTGAGAGCTACTAGGGTTAAGAATTTGTTAATCTCAATTTTAAGTATCCTTTTTTACTTAATGAAACAATGGATTAGACCGTTTATGATCTTGGATTTTAAAATTTTGGACAGCAATCTATAGATATTAAGCCACACAATAATGTTCAAACTCCTGGATTATAAAACTTAATATCTAGATTTTACGGCTTACTATCTATATAATACTGTTGTCTCTCGAATATTAATCAAGTAGCCGTTAAATATTCCTTGATGAGCAGATTAGCGAGGCGAAAATTAAAGTAAATAAAGATTAGATTAAATAACTATACAAAATTGTTTAATATTTATATATGATAAGGTAACCATTTTTGGTAGAAAAAGTATCTTTTTTAGTTGAAAATCCCACTATTTGGTTGAAAATAAATCTTTTTAGGTTCAAAAATCAGCTATTTGGTTAAAATTTCAACTATTTTGTTCAATATATTTTCTTCGATTAAAAATTCTAATGTTTTTTTTTAATTCGTCCTTTTGGATTGGAAATTTCCAGGTGGAAAAGTTATGTTACATAGTTTTCGATTTCAAATAAAAATATTTTCACTTCAAATATCAACTATTACGTTTTTTATTGAGAATGAACCTTTTTTGGTTGAGAAATAAGCTATTTCGTTGAAAATGAACTCATTTGTTGACACAGTTTATATTTTTGGTTGAAAATTAAACTATGTTGGTAGAGAATTCAACTATTTGTTTAAAAAATCATCTTTTTTAGTTGAAATACTTCGTTAAAAACTCATGTCTTTAATGTTTACCTCGTTGGTTGCAAATTTAACTACTTCGTTGAAAATTCGTTTTTTTTTTTTGGTTAAAAATTAATGTTTTTATCTGAAAATTTAACTATTCTATTTTTGGCTGAAATTTGTCTTTGGTTGAAAATTCCACTATTCAGTTAAAAAAAAATCTCTGTAGGTTAAAAATTCAACTATTTTGGTAAATACATATTCTTTGATTGAAAATTCTACTGTTTTTTTTTTTAAATTCGTCCTTTTGAATGGAAAATTTCCAAGTGGAAACGTTATATATAGTTTAGATATAGTGGACAAAATTATGTTTATTTTTTATTTCTTTTATACATTTTTTTGTACAAAACAAATGAAAAATATAATCATTTTATCCACTACATATAAACTACATATAACTTTTTTGCCTGGGTTCATCTTTTATGATTAGAAGTTCGACTATTTTCTTGAAAATTAGTTTCTTTTCCTTAAAAGTTTATCTGCTTTGCTGTTAATGCAACTATTCGGTTGAAATTTCAATTATCAGTAGAAAATTTGTCTCGTTCGATAGAAAATCTTTTATGGTTGAAAATTCCACTACTTTGTTGAAAATGCAATATATTACGACTCGAAATTTTAGGAATTTAAAGCGTTTCGTACTGAATTCAGTATGGTACATATACATTGATTTTATTTAACAGAATTTATTCCCCTAATATTCCCCTATTTTCATGAAAAATCACTCTATTACTCCTATTTACAAAACTATGTCCGTCAACAGAAGGGCCAGGGGGGAGGGGGTAAAATATCCCAAAATTGGAATAGTATTTCATGAACGGCCCCTCGGTTCGCGTACCGGAATGCAATATCCGTGATCGAACTGTTCGTGAGAAGTGTCACGTTTCTTCTTATGCCATTAAGCCGTTTCCCTTTCGGGGTAGGCGTGACTTGCTTGGTGAGGAAAGGAGTAATGTGAGGTAGGGGGTAAAGATTTTATGTTTTATATTGGCTTAGAATTCTCGTGTTAATTATTTCAATGACAAGTTCGTACCGCAACACTGCTCCGACCTAGGTTGCTGATCAATCTCTCTAGCGATCACCCCCACGTGAAGAGCCTCACAAAATTGTTATGTGTGGTTCCCCACTTGGGCCCATTATTACCCAAGGACTTTGTTACAGGCGTCATTCACTCGACTCATATTCTTTTTATAAACTATTTGTAGCGAAAGTTTTCTGTCCTGGCATACTACTCTAGCTTACTGCACGTCCATGCATTTTTTCATTCAAGCTCTCGTGTTTCTATGGCTTCTTATGTCTCTTCGTATTAATGTCTCATTCACAGATTCTAATCATTCTTTCGGCGGTCTACCTCTGGGCATTCTGTCTTTTCTTGGAAGTTGAATTATTTTGTTGAAAATTGAATTATTTTGTTAATTACATATTTTTTGGGCGTAAATTAAACTTTCTTGTTAAAAAATTCGTCCTTTTGGCTTGAAAATTTAGCTATTTGGTTAAAAGTTCAACTTTTTGGGTTTTAATGCAACTGTTTGGTTGAAGATTAATTTTGCTGTTGAAAATTCGTTTGTGTTTTTAGGTAACAAATTCATCTTTTTTGATAGAAAATCTTGTTAGTGTGAAAATTCAACTACTTTTTGAAAATGCAATATAATTTAATTTGAAATCTTATGAATTTGAAGCGTTTCATTTTATTCCCCTACTTTCCTGCAAAACTACTCTATTTCCCCTATTGATAAAACTTCGATCGTAAAGGTGGGGGCACGGGAGGGGGAAGGATGATCAAAAATAACCGAAAACAAAAATTCTGCAGAACAATTAGTAACGTAGTTTATGAGCGGCCCTTTGTTCGCACATAGGAATGCAATATCCATGATCGAACTCTTCGGGTGTGGTTTGACTACTCTTAGCCGTTTATAATTTGTCATACAATATTTTTCGACTCTATCCTGAATTCAAGAGTTTCGAACTATTTTATAATTAAGAGGTCGGGAAAATCAAACGTAGAAATTGGAAAACGTTTCTAATCTCAGGAGATCTGGTAAAGACAAATAATTATTGCGATGGTAAGTGATAGTGGATATTACGTTTTTGGCTGAACTTAAATTTTTTTTTTAATTAGACCATTTTTCAGAAGTTGAATTGTTTTATTTAAAATTTAAGTATTTTGTTAATTACATACTTTTTTGGTCGTAAATTCAACTTTTTTGTTAAAAAAGCCATCCTTTTGGCTTGAAAGTTGAGCTGTATGGTTCAAAGTTCAACTTTTTTTTTAATGTAACTATTTGGTTGAAGAATTATTTTGCTGTTCAAAATTCGTCTTTTTGGGTTCAGAATTTATCTTTTTTTTTATAGGGAATCTTGTTAGGTTGAAAATTCAACTACTTTGTTGAAAAATGCAATATATTTCAATTTGAAATCTTAGGAATTTGAAGCGCTTTATTTCATTTCCCTGAAAAATCACTCTATTTTTCCTATTTACAAAATTGCAGTCGTCTGTGAGGAGGGACGGTTGGGGGAAGGGGGTAAAAAGTCCAAAATTGGTAACGTAGTTTATAAACAGCCTCTTAGTTCGCACATAGGAATGTCATATCGATCGAACCATTTTGTAATTAGGAGAAAGGGAGAAAAAAATGTATAAGTTGGAACACATTTCTAATATCAGGAGATCTGATGAAGAATAATTATTGCGAGAGTGATAGCGAATATTAAGTTTTTGGTTGAAACTTACTCCTTTTTGTTTCAAAATTCGACCAATAGCTTGAAAATGCATTTTTTTAGGTTAGCAATGTAACTGTCTGGATAAAAATTCATCTTTTTAACATTAAAATTTAGCTATTTGGTTGAAACTTTAACTATTTTGTTCAAAATTCATTATTTTCACTTGAAAGTTAAGCTGTTTGGCTTTTAATGCATCTGTTTCGTAAATTTTTTTTTTCATTTAAAATTCTTCTTTTTGGGTTGAAAACTTATTTCTTTTAATAGAAAGTCTTTTTAGACTAAACATTCAACTACTTTGTTGAAAATGCAATATATTTCGACTTGAAATCTTAGGAATTTGAAGCGTTCCACTTTTTTACCCCTATTTTCGTCCAAAATCACCCTATTTCCCGTATTTACAAAACTAAGATCGTCAAGGGGGGGGGGGGGCTAAAAATAGCCCAAAATTGGTATCGTAGCTTATAAACAGCCTCTTATTTCGCACACAGGAATTTAATGCCGTTTTTATAATTACTGTTCAACAAAATATGACCTATGTGTTCATGGAATGTGATATATTATTTCCAGGGTAGTGCTCTGTGCTGAATCCAAATCCGACCTTTGTTTTTTCCCAGCACGTCAGGTTTTTGAGATTTTTTTAATTAATTTTTTTTTCGATAAATCAAAAATCACATGATAGAGAAGTGAAAAAAATACATGACTTCAATGCGTTTTTTAACGTAGAATCCGAACATGGCTTTGGTTTTTCCGACTTCTTGTACGGTTCCTAAGATAATAAGAAAAAACAAGAAAAAAATGGTATTACCAAAAACTTTATATTTAACTCATTATCATTTATTTTTTAGTCAGCTTGGTGTCATTCTACAAATGTTAAAATATCCATTCTTCATTATTGGTTGTTAGCTCCAGTTTACAAATGAATACAAGCTGCAATTAGCTGATCCTCAAAAAATCTTCCTATCACCATTACATGTGAAGCTCGTCATCGTAAAAAATTTTATCAAAAAAATGGATAAAACCGGATTTCTTTTTTTGAAAAGAAAATTCCCTAAGATTAGTGAAGCTAAAATCAAGGAAGGAGTTTTAATGGACCACAAATTGGACAACTGATGTTGGACTGTGAGTAAAAGCTGTTATAAACAATTTCTTGGGGAACACGAAATCCAGAAACTACAAACACCTGATCAACACTATTATGCAGAACTTTCAGGAAGTGGAATTGAACCTGTCACTAAAGATTCACATTCTTCATTCCTATTTGGACTTTTTCCCAGAAAATTTGAGAGCAGTCAGTGATGAACACGGGGAAAGACGTCATCAAGATATGGCTGCAATCGAAAAGAGACTCCGAGGTTTGTGGAGTGTGAACGCTTTAGCAGACTACTGCTGGACTCTCATAACTGATGAACCAAATGCTCATCATCGTCGAGCATGCATGAGGAAAAGTTTCTAATAAGAAGTAGCAGCTTGCAATCATTTTTGAACCTGAGCTAACAACCAATAATGAAGAATGGATATTTTTAAATTTGTGAATATTGTGAAAAAAAATCTCAAAAACCTGACATGCTGGGAAAAACAGATGTGAGATTTGGATTGAGCAGAGAAAAATACCCTGGAAATAATATATCTCATTCCATGAACACATAGGTCATATTTTGTTGAACAATGATAATTTGTCTTTCGACATTATTCGACTCTATCTTTTCTGAATTCAGGAGTTTCGAACTATTTTGTAATTAAGATAGCGGGAAAA
Organism: Andricus grossulariae; assembly: GCA_011634705.1. Lineage (NCBI taxonomy): Eukaryota > Metazoa > Arthropoda > Insecta > Hymenoptera > Cynipidae > Andricus > Andricus grossulariae. The sequence goes on along the minus strand of JAABKJ010007545.1, from coordinate 67,737,946 downwards.
TCAAATGTAAAAATTGGAAAACGTTTCTAATAACTGGAGATTTGATAAAGAATAATAATGATTGTGAGAGTACGTGATAGTGGATATTACGTTTCGAGAATCACGTATTTGGCGTTCCGTTTTATTCTTGAAACGTTTTCTCTGATTTCTTTTGGACTTTGAAGTGAGAGGACCGTAGGGGTAGTATAGGGAAAAGTTTTCTTACGATCTAAGTGAGTTCGCGCGACGTGATGTGTCCAGTGCGTGTGGGTGCGTGTGGATGCGTGTGAACGGGGGTGCGTTTCTTGGTGTAAGATTTCTAGTAGAGGCCTATTGATCGAGCAGCTCGTACTTTGGTGGCCGGCACACGCGCATAAGTCTTCCCGTAAACAAGACAAATATCATCGTGCCGTCCTGCAAATCCATCTCTCCTCTTCCTGCCCCTCGTCCAGAGAGTAACAAAATTTCATCCCCCAACTCGCGAGCCACCCACCTCAAACTACCCGACGCCCATACTCACGCCATATTTGAAACTATGGCAACGCGAGGAAGAATCTCAAAGCGAGGAAAACTCACTTTTATGTACAATTCGACGAGTCATCGTTTATAGCTTCACTCTCAAGAAATCTCGATATGGATCACTGTCCGCCACAACCAGAGCGAATATATTCAATTTTTAATTGAATTTTTTCCAGGGCGCTAGGCGCTCATACTCTAACTTGCATGGAATTATTTAATATTTTAACTAGAAATAAAATCATTTGCATTTAAAAATGTCGATCTTGAAGCAATAAAAAGAATTAATTATTTACAAACTTGAAATTGGAAAATGTTGAATTTGAGGTACCCCAAAAAATGCTCAAATCGAAAATAATTTTTTACTTCATTTCGTATTTTTGGAAAAAAATTAAAAAGTTTTAAAAGAGAGTCCTATTGTAATATTTAACTATGAATAAATATTTCGTAGAAAATGTTGATGTTCGTTGTTGACTTGAGGCTCAGGTGAATTGAAAACAATTCAAGTGCTACAAACTCATTAGTGAATTTTAATAAATCTGTAAAAATTACATCATTTCTTGTAGGAACGCAATTTTACAATTAAATGTGTTATTTTTGGTTAATATCGCAATTGCAAAATTATATACAAATTTTTTATTTTAGAATAAAATTACAATTTTGTTTGATTTTTTTCTTATATTAGTAATTATTATTACAACGAAAATCAACAGTCTCTGCAAAATTTGTTAATGAGGGTCAATAGAATCCTCCAAGGATTTTTATTAATTAATAATTAAAAAACCATTTGGTATCAAATAACATTTAAAATCGAGGCCTTTAAAATTATTATTAATAACCTTTTAAATATCCCAAATTTCATCAAAACGTACTTATAACTCTACAGTTTTTCTTTAATTTAAAAGCTTTACAATTAATATATGCATTTGCCAATTTAGGAGCCAGAAGAAATTAATTCTTTTAAATGTAGAACACTCAGAACTTAAAAAATGTAATACTAGGCATTCTTAAACTTTGTCCGCAAGAAATCTTGCTACGGTTCATTGTCTGTCACGACCAAAGTGAATTAATTAAATTTTTAATTGCATTTTTCGCAGAGGCTTTTCTCTAGACGCTTGCAGTGTAACTTAAATTAAATTATTTCAAATTAAAGCGAGATATGACATAATTTGCATAGAACAATTTAGACACTGAAAAAATTTAATACAAAATTATTCATTTTTCAAAATTGTCACTGAAAAATGTTGAGTTTGAGGGACCTCAGAAAAAGTTGAAATTCACTTTTTTTACTCTATATAGTATTTTTGTAAAAATTTGTAACAATTCTGAAAGAGAATCTAATTTTAAATCAAATTAAAAAACTTGAAATACTTGAAGTACTTTACAATATTTAACTATAATCAAATTACTAAACTGTCGGAACCTCAACGTTTATAAAGATCACTTGATTTGTTTTGATTTTATATCAGAGGAAATCAAGCGACACGTATTTTGCTGATTTGCGAAGAAAAATGTCAACAAAGTTATGTGTATTTGAACTTTGTGCTTTGTTTGTCTAAAAACCGTAATTTATTATTTCAACCTCTCTATAACTTTACTTTTTTCTGAAAAATGTGGTTTTTCTGAAAATATCAAAATATTCTAAAAATTAAGTTTTTTCTGATAATATTAAAATATTAAAAAATATTTTGAAAATTCAGGTTTTTCTGAAAATATTGAAATCGATGTTTACCAAAAACTAATGTATCCTGCAAACAACGACAGATACGTAAAAATATTTAAAAAAATGTTTAAATCTGAAATTCTTATTGAAAAATACCTCTGGATCTTTTGCGTTACTTGCATCATTTACAAGAAAAATTCCCAAATTATATTTTCAGGCAATTTATTTTCACGGCCTCAAAAATGGTTTAGAAAAGACTTAGGAAAGTATAAAAAGGTAGGGTTTTCCACGAAATAATCTCTTCATATTTTTAAAATTTGAAGAAAAAGATGAAAAAATTTGTTTGGAAAACCTCACCTTTTCGATTTTTCCCCATATTTTTCTACAATTTTGTGCCCATATAAGAAAGATATCCAATGAGATTTATGGGTATTAAACCATTTTTGAAGCCGGGAGAATTTCTTTTCCTAAAAATATAATTTTGGCATTTTTCTCGTAAACCATGCAAGATATTGCACAAGAAAAAGAGGTATTTTTTGCAGACATTTTTCAGACCTGCAAACTTTAATCTTAACATTTTTCCGTATCTGTTGTTTGCGATAAATATTAGAAAATTCGATTTCACCAAAAATACTTTCATACAAATTTGTATTTTTTTTTAGAATCAGCAATTTTGCTGGATAACTTTTTTTTCGTATCACGTATAGTTTTCTTGGGAAATTGAAACTTTCATATTTAAAAAAGTATTATCTATGGATAAATCACAATTCCGTTGGTCGAAAATGGCTGGTTTAGTATAACTCGTCTTTTCTTTTTCGATCCTAAAAATGTGTACCATAGCTTACTCCAATTTGATCCCCAAACTATATTTGAATCTAAAGTAATTTTTTTACTCCATTTCATATTTTTGTTAAGAAAAACGAACATTTCTGAAAAATAATCTAATTTTGAATAAAAAACTTTTTTTGAAATATATTGAATATTAAAATATTTAACTATGAATACATAATCAAAAAACCATTTAATATCAAATAAATTTCTGAATCAAGACCTCTATGATTATTAATTTATTCCTTTACATTTCCCAATTTTCAAATTTTCAAAGCCATAAAATGTGTAGTCGCTGTTAAACTTGAGGGCTTTAAAATTATCAAAAAATACTATTAACTTTAAATTATTTCTTTAATATAAAGTCTCGAAAATTAATATATTATTTTTTTATTTGAGAGGCAGTGCAAATTAATTTGCTTAAAGCTGGTCAGAGGGAAATTAAAAAATTTAATCCTGAACATTTTTGATACTTATTCGCGTTCAAAATGCAAGCGTTTGGAATTACTAATTTTCCCTTCCGGATATAAAAAAAAAATTAATTTTCAGAGCACCTTAAAATTAAACTTCTTTAGTAAATTCTAATTATTAATTGGAATGTTATTTTCTAAAGTGATTAAAAAAGTTGAACTTGTATGAGTTTTAAAATTTATAACATTGGGGTGAGTACACATGTCAATTAATGCATGATTAATTTCTTTTTTCCTTTGTCGGTCGTGTGGCAAATAATTAATAAGAATTGAAACATGATGACATCGAAGAAAGGTAGGGGAGTTTATAATCAGGTTCCAAACAGGGGTTTCGGAGAATCAACAGCTCACCCTAAAAATGTGGGGTGTTTACTCACCGCCTTTTCCCCATATTTTAAATATTGAATTTAAACCATATGTTTCACTCCCAACAATTGATTGATGTATTGTATTTTTTTCTATTCGATTTGGGAAGAATTTCAGAAAAAAATTATGAATTGAATAAGAAATAGCTTACAACAATAATTCCTGTATTAAACGTTGAAAAATATTATGTAAGATAGTTAGATGACATCTTTGCTATCTTTAGTTTACTTAAAAATTGATATCTTTCTTTAAAATTAATTGTAGAACACAAAACAAATAAACATTATCGACCCTAATGCCAATAAAAAAAATCTTCTTTACAATTATATAAGATGTTCGACGATCTTCCTTTTACTGGTATATGACGACATATACTGCATCGAGAAATAAATGAAGATGTGTTCAACAAAAATGATATCAAACGCATTTTTAAATTTCACTTTACGTTGGAAATTTAATATTGAAAAGGGGGTTCATAGGTTAAATTTTATCCTTCTTTTTTGGGTTTTATTATTCCACAATAAGTTACAAATTTTTTAACCATGAATAATTCAAAAATCTTGAAAATTACGGAAAAAAGTTTCTCTATCGCACTAACCAGCGACCAGATTTGTCAAGCAAAATTCCGATTTTATAAGCAAAAACTATCGATTTTTAAAATTCAATTTTCACATTCTCCAAGAAAAATGTGTGCCATTTTTACAATTTCCAATTTTTTCGGAGAAGTTTGGTTAGCGCTGCCATAGAGGGGGAAACGAAAAAATAGAAATTGCAAAAAATGCTATAAGGAGCCGTTCAAAAACTACTTCACGCTTTTTGAAAAACTTCCCCTCTTCGTCACAGATCATCACACAAAGCATGAACCCCCAGGTTGACGTCCCAAATACGAACCCCCCTTTTGAGTCAAATTTTTTTCTTCGATTTAATTCGATCGCAAAATAGGGTAAATAGAATAATTTTTCACTAAAATGATTAAAAAAAAATTAAGTTTATATCGAATAGTTGCATTTTTAATCAAATAATTGAATCTTCAAGCCAGAATGACGAACTTTCAGAAGATATAGTTGAATTTTCAAGCAAGAACTTTTCTACCAAAAATGATGAATCCTCAATCCAGAGGGACGATGTTTTATCTAAAAATACGAATTTTCATCAAAATAGTTGAGTTTTCAAAAAAAAAGATTACTTTTTAGCTAAACGTTAGAATTTTGAACAAAATAATTATATTTGAACTTTAAATCTCTTTTAACTATTAACTTTTTTTATTTTATTTATTTTAACTTTTAACTTGTAAAGATTAATTTTCAACCAAATAGTTGAATTTAAACCAAAAGTTAATTATCAATCAAACAGTCGTATTGATAATAAAATAGTTGAACTTCCAAGCGAAACGGAAGAATAATTTTCAACAATACAGTAGAATTTTTAGCCGAATGGTCGAATTCTCAACGGAAAAATATTAAACATTAACCAAATAGTTGAATTTTCCAGACAATAATAATAAAAGACGAATTCTTAGCGAAAAATGTGCTAATTTATATTACAAGCAAAAGATATTTTAATTTAAAATAAAAAATAGGTGAATGAGAAAAAAAATTTCAACAAAATAGCTGAATCCTCAACAAAAGCAGATTAATTTTTAACCAAATAGTAGCACTTTTATCCAAGGAAGAATAAATTTCTACCAAAAGAGATAAATTTTCAACCAACAAAGATTTTCCATTCAAGAGAGAGAAAAAATGTTAACCAAATCGTTGAAATCTCAAGCCAAAAATACCACTTTTCTACAAAACGGTTTAATTTTCAACAAAAAAGTTAATTTTCAAACAGATAATTGAATTTTAAACTAAAAACGATCAATTTTCAATAAGTAATAATTACAAATAGATATTCTAATGAAGGGGGTAGGGGTATTTGAAGATAAGTACTTGATTATTAAAATGAATTAGTTGAATAAATTATTCATTCAATAAAAGTTATTTCTTTAATAAAAGTAAATATAATTCTTATATTTGTTCTTATTTGAATTTTCAACCAAAAATGGAATAATTAAACTTTCAGTTAAAATTGTTTTAACAAAATAGTTCAATCTTCGATCAATAAAGTAAATTTTTAAGAAAGTAGTTCAACTTTCAACCATTTTGTTGAATTTTCATTTAAAAAAGATGAATTCTCAATGAAAAATTTAAATGTTGAATTTTTAAGTAAGAATGATTAAGTATCAGCCGAAAATGGATTAGTTACATTTTTAGTTGAGAAAATAATATTTTTAATTTGAAAAACAGACGAATTTTTAACAAAATAGTTTAATCATCAAGCAAATAGTAAAATGTTTAACGAAACGAGATGAATTCTGAACCAAAAATATAATAGTAAACTTCCTAATTAAAAATAATTAAATTTAACGAAAAATATTTGGGTTTTCTTAGTGCATTGTTAGAAATTTCCTGAAATTTCAGTCAGTTTTCAATTAATTATGTCACTGAAATTTCATAAATTTGACTTTCAAAATTAATTTGAGACCATATTCATTAATTTTCAGCGACACGAAACTTAATTTTGAAGCAAAAGTTATTGAAATTTTATCAAATTGACTCTGAAGCCTTTTTCAATTGCTTGTACATAAAATATTATTGGTGGCTGAATAAATTTCACTGTGGTTCACGTAAATTTTATAAACATGCATTGAAAATGAAGTAACATTTTTTAATAAATTTAATGAACCTAAATGAAAATATGAACAAAATTTAATAATAATTCATAAAATTAAATTTAGAAGCTTTTTATGTGATATATTTTTCTATCGATTAATATATTTTTTGCAATTACATGTACAAAATTGGTTTTACTTTGTCATTTCGTTTGTGTACCTGTCCGACTGCTGCCGGACAGGTACACAAAACCAAAGGAGAGCAGCTTTCCTTAAAAACTCTATATCTCCGTTATTTTTGCTCTGATTTGCTTGAAATTTGGAGATGTCATTCTTGAGATGTTTTACATTTATATAAAAAATAGCTTTTTTACCGAATTAACTATACTCCCCCCTTAATTAAACTATTCGGGATTTATACTCCACAAAAATGTCAGAATTTGTACAACCTGTGAGATTGATTTCGAAAATATTGCCAGAGAATTACTACTTTCTCGTTATTGAAGGTTCAGATGGAATTCGCATCTTGTATACAATAATGAGGAATTAATTTTTGGATTTATTGCCATGAGCATCTAGTTACCCTCAGTTAGAAAATTGACCCGTTAAATTTCTTAGAGGGCTCTGTTGCCCACTTAAACGCACTTCCGATAATGGCAAAAAAGTGGGTTCTGGTTTCCAAGACACCGTCGTGTATCGTCTGCTGAGTCTGCTCAACCATCAGGGAAGGAACGTACTGATAGAATCCGTCACGCTCGAGGTACGTGGAGATAATGCATTCGAAGTACTTCACAGCATGTGCAAGGGTCACAGCTCATAAAGCACAAAGTATTTACCGGTGATACTTTTCTAGCTCAAGAATATCAGTATGCATTCCATTCCATAGAAACCGATAGGAAAAATCTATTTGCATGCGAACAATGAAATTAGCATCTATCCCCCTAGAGATGGGAGGCAATTTTCGGATTCTGCTACGCAAAGCAATTTTTATAGTATTCATCGCAGTGAAGAGGAAGAAAATTTATCAGGGTAACATCACTAGCGGGATGTAAAATACATATTTTGTCACCCAATATTAAATAAAATACTCGAAAAAGCCAGTTTTACTGGTGGCTAGTCTGTTGAATCAGATTTTAAAGGTTCTTCTATAATCCGTACTGAGCCACCGTGGGTCAGTCCTGACGCCGCGCGTGCCTCAGCAATAATTTCCGATGGCACCAGTGCTGACGTTTATACACATATTAATATTTTACTATTTACTAGTCAAAATTAACCGAAAAATTAACTAAGCATCAGTTAAATTAGTCAAAAACGAATTCAGATTTAGAGAGGATGTTGCTACCCAATATATAATTTAAAGGAGTTAAACGAGTATGAAATAATTTGATGTACATAACGTGATGAATTGATGATGATTCTTTTTCAATATGCAACGCGTGAAAAGATTTATGTGCTGAAGCGTGCTTCACTTTCTAAGAAAGTTACCAGATAATGCAGAGTACCTGCATGCATAGCACTTCGTATGCGAACATTAAACGTGCCCCACATAAGAGAAACAGTGCACTCCCCTTCTTTCTCGTCGTTAAATCCACTAGATTTATAACGAGAAGCCATTAAGTGGCCTCGTCCTTGATGAGAACGCGCCCATCTTAACGAAAACCGCTGAAGCAGCTTTGCGGCTTCTACACCGGTGTACCAAGTTTTTAATAACATTTGCGATTTATGGAAGCGACATTTATGCGTTTGCGGTGTTCTAATTAATGTCCAGACAAATAATGAGCAATCTTGTGTTCTTCACTAGTAATTTGCTATACATTTCTTCTGTTTGAGTTTTGCTTTATACTTCATTTAAGGCCATAAATGCTCATTATGTAAAGAAAAGAACAATAAGAAAGTTAAGTTGTTTCATAGATGCAAAAAATTCATCAAGATAGGTAGATAATTTTTATTTTTCGTTTATGTATAAAATTACTTTATGAAGTTTCATGGTATCTGGCGTTAATAGCTATGCCAATATCTGCTGAAATGTTGGGTGACTGTCATATTAATATCTATAATTCATTATAAACAATTGCAACTGTATAGTATAAATGCTAGGTATAGTGGCATGTAAATTAATGATATACTTGAAATTTTCTTATGAACCATTTCAGTGTTTGCTATAGTGAAATGGTTCTTTCATATGAATATTAATCTATATCGACTAGTAAATAAATCATTCCGGAAACGAAGCATTAGTGATACGAAAGATACTTTTTTACTCTCCTGCTATCTCGAGTGACAACTGTTGGACATGAATGATTCCATTCAGGACCACGTGGGCGGACATCTGCGTGTTTGTATTCATATATGAATATGCATATTGCAATATTGCCCCCAAGGACTATAGCCTTTCTGTATAGCTTATTTTGTTTTAAAAACATAATTCGATGCAGGAAACGGATTTCATTCTGTGAATGCAAGTGCAGTATAAATAATCTAGAATTAGAAAAGGCATTATAAACTATGAATGTGCAAAAATTTAAAGTTAAACAGATGTCGCTCATGTATGTATTTTATAATACAATAATTGTAAGATACTGACATGTTTATTCTGTTAGATGAACAAACATTGCTCGAGTTTAATGAAACTAAAAAGAAATGTTATTGGTCTGTCGGATAAAAGTTCAAAACGCAGACAAACTCGAGGAATACCGAATATAGATAAGGACAAAGTAACATAAGGAGTGTTTCTCGGAAGATGCTTCGCGTGTCTGTAGGTTACCGTGTTTTCAAACTGCACGAAAAGGCGCGGAGGGTTCGACCGAAGTAAATCGTGGCGATGTAAGATAATAAAATAAAGGCAAGGGAAAGGAGAATTCGCATGAAGGCGAATCCTCGATGACGATACGACGAGGAGGACGAAGACGAAGAAGAAGGCGAGGACTCATTGAAACGCGTCATTCGATCCTCAGGCTAGTGTCAGGTGCAAACCAGTTTCAGTGCAACAGGGCACGAATCGCAGGGCAGATCTGCGATCAGCGACACGCACCTCGTATGTGTACAGTTTGCGACATTAATTCAGGCTAAAATGTCCAGAAACTCTATTCAAATTTATATGCTTCGTAGAAATCGAGAGTTACTAACCATATAGTCAAGTCAAGGTGAAACGCCGAGATAAAAACACACACTTTAAATTTCAATCAATGGTTTAACATTCCTCCGATTTAGAATTAGGGTTACCTTCAATTAATCACCTGCAATCTGACGACTATGATGATTTCAAACGCAGGGTGGCCAATCAAGGCTCGAAAACAATTCTGGGTCATTTTTCGGTTTTCAACCAATACCACAGATTATTTAAATATTCAAATTCAATCCATCAAAAACTAAACAATGAAGTATTTCCACCTGATCATCAGCTAACTTCACTTCGTCGAATACTGAGTGGAAGACAATGGATCAAATGCATGGGACTAAACCTTATTTTGTTAATATCTTCGTAAAAAAAATAATTTGTTCACTATACGTAAGTGTATTTGAAAATTAGATTTTATTTTCAAAAATTATTTAATGAAATAATAAAATTATAACAATTATTATTTAGGAAGAAGATATCAAACAAATAAAGTTTTGTCACATGCATTTGGTGCCATTGTTTTTCCCTCAGTACTCTACGAAGTGAAGTTAGCCGGCGAAGAAGTGAAAATACCTAATATGAAGTATTAAAAAAAGAATCTTCAAATTAATGAATCTACTACTACTACTACTACTACTACTACTCTATGAATAAGAAGTATTGGTAAGTATTGGACCAAATACTTTTTTCGCGAATAATATTTTTAAGGAAAGGCCTTAAAATGATTGAAAGGAAATTACAAATTGAGTTTAAAGCAATCACAATCGAGATTACAATAACCAAAATCGTATTTTTCATGTATCAGCTATTACAATTTAGGTTATATTTAGATGCTTCTAAATTGAAAATAATTTGTATAGCCTCATTTTTCGACAAGAAAACGATGACTTCAACGAGCTAAACTAAAGTATGTATGTTCTATAAATTGGAATGACTGTCAGCCAATTGAGTGCCGCTGTGTGTTAAATACTTCAATTCGTGTGATCCCAATCGGGTCAGTTCAATTAGAGGATCGATCACCGAGCTAATGAACACAATAAAGAAGCGTCCCAACGATATGAATCGCGTTCGTAACATACTGTACAGAATGATGAATATTAATGTGCAACAGGGATGTAGCGAACCTTTTCAATACCCCGATTAAAGATTTATTTAGTACAGCTTGTTACAATTGCTGTTAAATCAGAATCTCTAATCTGGTTTTAAAAAGTGCGAAATTGGAATTTGTTGTTAAATATTTACAACTTCAGGAATAACACCAGAGGAATGCTAAAGAAACGCTTCTCTACTGAAACCATTCAAGGATGAAATGAAATACTTTCGAAACTGAGGGGAAAAAATCCGAAACTATTCACGTCACGGCTCTATGCTTTTTACATCCCTGCGACCCGGAAGGCAAAACTGCAATGTTTCTCTATTCACTCTATTGTTACATGATGAACCACTGACATAATTGTCGAGTACCATTTTTCCATAAATGGCTTAAGTAAAACTTTTTATATAATTTTAGAAAGACTATATATGAAAATTATATTTTACTTAGCAAATCGCAGATCTAATATCTAACTTGATATGAAAAACAAACTGCCTACTATTACGGAATTTTCCGTAAACTAACTCCTTTTCCAGCTCGTTCAGAGTTGAAGTTATGGAAAATTCCGCAATCCTAGTCCTGGCACTATACTTCACTGGTTAGTTTAAACTTTGAAGGAGAACGCCATAATACTAGACAGAACCTATAAAAACGTTAAACAAATTAAGGCTTGGAAAAACAAGCAATTTCCAAAAACAGAATGATTAATAATGCAGCATCCAGTTTTTTTCGTGTAGTGTTACCAAGAACGGTGGGTTACAAATATTTCCAAATCACACTTGGTGCTTTCAACACGCACTTCATAAAGATGTCAACTCTGCTAATGGCGAGTGAAGGTCAATTAGAATCAGCAAAGCGGCAGATTATGCTGGAATTTGAAAGGCACCAAAACTCCGGATAACCAATTTAGTGTCGGAAAGAAATATACGACCCAATAAAATCATTTAACACCATTCTATAAAAATTTTACATAATGAATCATTTGTGCTCATATTTATTCGAAAGTTGAGCATCAGAGAAAAAATGCTGTGACAACAGCTGTAAGTACTAAAAATATACTAAAATATACTTCAGCAATTAATTATAAGCTAATTTACTTTTGTAAAAATGTCTACTCTCTGAATCTGAATCAGCGAAAAGTCACTAATTGTCAGTGAAATCTCACTGATTCAAATACCTAGAATCCGGTCACTGACAACAAGTGAAAAGTTACTTATTCATTCAGTGAAAGTTTCACTTTTGAGGTTTGGCAGCACTGCACCACGTCAATTTAGCAGTCATAATAGAGTAAGATTTTAGTAGATTCAATGAAATAATCACAGTAAAAACTAAAAACCCATAAATGTGATCAAATATTAAAAAATGTGAAAAGATTTGATGCTTCTGAATGACAAAAAACTTCACATATTTCTTTACATTCAAGATTCGACTGTCATGTACACACCGGTCAAGTAAGCACTTTTTATACGAGTTAGATTATATTTTTCCCCCCGTAAGTTCAGCACACTTATAGTCCGAAAATTTACAAATTTATTTCTTAAAAAGATTATTTTTTTTGGCTACTTAAGTAAAAGAATAACAACAACGCTTTACTTTAAAGCTTAGAGGTTATGTCTCGCATGATTTACTCTGGTGCTACTGAATTGATTATTGAAAAGACCGGATTCACTAATTAATCAGTGAAATGTCCAACTACTGTTTCAATCAGTTAATTTTTCACTGATTCATATTTAGAGAGTAATACACTAGAAAAAATGGAAAGTTGGTCCAACTATTTAGTTTTTGAGATACGGTATTTTTATTACATGAGTATTATATAAGATATGGTTATTCGATTAGTTGGGACCACGAAGTACTACGACAACTACAACTATGGCGATGCTGATGAAAAAAACAGCCAACAACAGTGATTCCCTATCCTCGGATTTTAATTTATTCCCAGATGATAGCGCTACATGTGGGAAATTGAGGAATTACGATTCCTATCATAGCAGACGACAATTCACTTACCAATTTTCTCTAAAGGGGCGCTATCATCTGGAAATAAAACTCTCCATGGAGAAAATCTGACGACAGGGGATAGCGAGCTGTGGCCCGGAAACTTATGGAATTGTTGTGCCAACTAATAAAATAGCAGTACCATATCTTACTAACTAAATAGTCGGTTCAACTAACCATTTTTACCAGTGTAATAAATAGTCATTGTTTATTAAACCTTTAGCGAAAATTTGAAAAGTAAAAATACATTACTGAAAGACAACTAATAATTATATATTATAAAGTATGGAAGAGTCGTAGAGAATTGAAAACATTTTCGAATCCTCAAGTAATATTATTACAATAAATTCTCATACAAAATATCTCAATACTTAATATATCAGATAATTGCTATTATTAAGCTTTAAATTCAAATTTGTACACTTTTTAAAATAACTTTTTTCACTTTTCTTCATATTTTCTTCCGTTCATAAGTCTTCATTTTCACTGTGAGTGTATAAATACTTTCACTTTTGTTTCTTTAAAAGGCCTAAAATTAACTAATTGTATAGGTACACTAAAAATATCTGGTCTATGCTCATCGAATATCGGCGAACCTAGCCACCCTTTCCCATTTTCCTTGGGTTCACAGAAAATATTTATTCAACGTTCAGCGCATTTCGGTGAACCTAGAAACAGCTTAAAATTAATAACATTATTAATAAAGAGTTAAAAAACTCAGCATTTATTTTAAAAGTCGTACTATCACAATTAAAATTGAATTGAGATCGTTAAAATTGGGGGATGACTTAATTTTTCGGAAAAAGAAAAATCCTGAATTGTAAAAAAAAATTCGAAACAATAATTACCGATATATATATAATTTCAAAATACATAAAATAAATAAAACTACCGAAATTGTTTATCAATGAAATTAAAATATTTCGAACGTGAAAGTTAATGAAACTAGAAAAATTCAGAAATTTAAAATTACCGAAATTATGAAATCCCCGAAATTGTAAATACTACTTTGAAATTGACAAACTAACGCGTCAACACTATTAAAAAATTATAGTTTTTTTTTCAAAATTGAAACTATCAAATCTCGACTCTTCCAGATTTGACATTGTTCGTTTGTAAAATTTAAATTGTTAAAAGAAAATTAATATTTTGAACGTTTCTAATTTCAAATGTTGCATTCCGAATTTTATTTAATACTTCGTGTTCAGAGTTGTTAAACTATAAAACAACAAAAAAAAAGATTATAAAATGTGAAGAATAATTTGTTTGGTATGTTCTGTTTAAAACTGACCAATGTTCGAAAGGGGTATATTATTGTAAAACTGGACTTTGAAGTGTTAAAATCTCTGTGTCTCTTAATGGCAAAACTCGTTTGTCACCATAGGTGTCGTGTAAAATGAGCATTTTTTTCCACTGCAACCTCGCTGTACGAGAGCATGGTTCGCGTTTACTTACAATTTTCACCCGAGTTTTGCTGATAAATTCTCGGTAATTGCCTCGGACCGTCCCCGGCTTCGAGGTAATTGCCGTGAGCGCCACCAGCGCCTCAGCAAAAAACTTGTCCAGTTCCTGGCATTTTGTTCCTCTCCTTGTGACGGTTCTCGTTCACGTGACTGCATGCGTATTACGGTATGTACGAAGGCTGCCCGGTAATTCAGGGTAATAAGCGTTTAGACTAGAAACCAAGAAAAGGTCCTTTGGTTCTCTTCCATATTTTCTTCCCCATACCTCCACCCTTCCTGCTCTCCTTTTTTACTCACATTCTGCTTTTTTTCTTAATGGTACCTACCAGTTATTTTGCGTTTCTTCTGCAGTTTTTCCTAAAAATAGCGTTCAATTTACTCTACTGGCAACAACCTTTCCCTTCCTCAATCCTCACCCAACTGCGTCTTTTTTGACGCTTGTCAACTCTTTGCTTCCTTCCTTCCTTAGTTTTGATTATTTTCATTTTCATTACCAAGCAAGAGCCGGAGAAGCTGGAGCTACGTAATTTATCCCTGGGGAGTGACATTTACTGGCCCTGCGTATATGCGCTCGTGCGAAACACTTCAATTTATGACTTCACTCTTCTTAAATACAACGTATCCCCTGATGAGAAATACGGGTAACGAGTTGTTACATGTAGTACAGGTAGATTAGCAGCTTTTATTTTCAGGGGATAGCTAATTGGAGATGTTATGATTATTATGAATTAATGCATTCAAATAAAAAGTCTTGAGGAAAATGATAGCCTGGGAGTGAGAGCCAGTCCAAAACATGTTTCTAATATTGATAAATCTTTCTTATATCGTCTGAATTACATTTTTTCATATGAATAAAGCACAGTGTTTATTACACATCACTATATTTTATGTTTAAGTTATTTTAACAATAATTTCCAAAACAACAAATCGACTGCTCCATACACTATGGAATCCAGTTCGGGTGGGTCCGTATGAAAAATAAGGTTTCAGACGTCCTGTACATGGAATCAAGTCTATTATGAGCGATTTTGACTTTGTGGCCTTTGGTGATAAAATAATTAAAAGTATACCATGCTGTGGCAGGTAATTTTGAGAAATTTCAATTTGACACCAAATAATTTGTTATATTTAATCTAGACATTTTTTAAAAGTATTTTTACATATGGTATATTTTAATCTTAAAGTATATTAAGTGATATTTGAAGTGATTGGATGCATATTTATACTGAAACTAAGAATTCAACAAACTTCCGGTCAGAACTTTTTTTCCGTTTTCGTATTTTCGACAAAGTTACCAACCTATTTTAATACAATCTGAATTTAATTTAAGGAAAAATTGAGTCGTCACGCAAGAGATCCATAATACCCGTCGAGATACCAAACCTATACATTGTCAAGCACCTATAAGAGATATAAAGATTAATTGCTGTATTTTGTCAAACAGAAAGAATTGCCGGTGTGAATGGCTACTCGAATGATTTTTTCTTCTTGCTATGTGAGTCAGGTTTTACCTACACCGAAAATCCTTGTCTGTTCTTTTAATACAACACAAAATGTCTAGAAGCTTCCGTACAAATATTCATCGCGTATTCTCGAAGAACTGGCTTCTTCTTCTTCGTCACCGACAAACGTGAAGTTCATACTCGATTTCGTATCCTCAATTTATGTCTATCATATGTGTTTATACACGCTTAAAGTAACTTACGCATATGGTTGTCACGTGTTAAAATTTAAATTACATCAATGTCACATCAATATGAATAGCATCCTAAAAAGATGTTCTTCCTTTATCGAAACTTAACTTGGTCAAAGAAAGAATGTAAACACAAGTATAACATAGAGAAGTCCAAAGATTTTTTTATCTTAAAATTGGATAAAAACGCTACAGATAGTTGGCAACAACACTAAGAGTTTTGAATCTGGTTATATGATTGTCAACATAGTTTCCAACTGTTTACAGCATCTTCATCCAATTTCATTATAAAAAAAGCTTTAGGTTTTTCTCTGAATCGATAAATTTATGTATAAGTTTGTCTTTCAATATAGATCAGAATTTAAATATATCAAATTAGGGGCCGTTCAAAAACTACGTCACGATTTACAACCAAATAGTTAAACTTTCAAACAAAAGAGGAATTTTCAACAAAATAATGAAATTTTTACCAGATAGTTAAATTTTCAACCTACGAAGATGAGTTTTTAACCAATTGGTAAAATTCTTAAACAAAAAAGATTAAACTTGAACCCAAAATGGTTGCATTTTGAACCAAACAGTTGAATTTTCAAGCCCACTACAGGACGAATTTTATGGAAGACAGTTAGTTGCATTTTCAATCCGAAAAATATGAATTTTCAACAAAAAAGTTAATTTTCAACTCAATAGTTAACGTTCAACTGAAAGCGATCAATTTTAAACCAAAAATGGAATTGTTAAATTTTCAGTTTAAAAAATTAATTTTCGAACAAGAAAAAACGAATTTTCCACAAAATGTTACATTATTCAATCAATAAAATGAATGCCTAATATAAAGTAATTCAACTTTCAACCAAGTCGTTGAATTTTTAAATAAAAAAGACGAATTCTCGACGAAAAATTTAATGGCTGAATTTTCAACTAAAAACGATACATTTTTTACCAAAAATGGATTCGTTAAATTTTCAATTAAGAAAATTAATTTTAAAAAAATTTCAAACAAAAATATAATAGTAGACTTTTCAATTAAGAAGAATTAATTTTCAAGCAAAAATTGTTGGATTTGTCTATTGTATTCTGTTCATTCACTTCGCATGTAAGCGAAAATCGAGAAAAAGGGGAAGTTTCTTGAAAACTGGAGAAAAAGAGAAATTTTATTAAAAAGGGAAAAATAGAGAAATAACTGAAAGAGTGTGTAAAAGTCTGTATTTAGATGCTTCGCTTGTAAGAGAAAATCACCAATTATTATTTTTTTAAGCATTTGAAAACACTATTAGTAACGTTTGTATTGTGTAATGTCGCATTCTGCCCCCCCCCCCCGTCAGTGTCAGTGTGAGTTCTTTAGAAGCGGAAAAAGATCAGTTCGTTTGTGGCATTGGTTGTTTGATCCACTTATAAACTTTTTTTGCCAATCACAACCCACTTGAGCATAAGCATCAGACGGACGTCAAACCTGATTTGCCTTAAGCTCCGTTTCACAGGTCAGTCTTAATCCGTCATCCGCAATCCGCAATCCGGCGTGAGTTTTCGAAGGCGCAAGGTTTTGACAGGGGATTGTCGCGTGTAATCTTGCCATAAACGGACGTGCCGTGTCTTTTGGCAGCAGGTGTATTGTGGACGCCTCTCGACTCGAACGTGATTCGAATTCGGTGATGTCCCTCTTCTGGGAAGCTGTAGCTGCGCACTCACAGTATTATTCTGCTCGTGTATAATGACGCATGCGAATACGCGTACGTACTCACAGACGGCGGATGTACCCGATTCGAAAAACATCTTACCGCAACAGCCTGCCTGCCTGCCTGCCTGTTTGAGTGTCTCTTCAAGAGACCTACAAGATTTTTGTATTGACGTCAAATGAATAAGAACATAAGTTTAAATTTTATTTTCAGTGGACTACTATACACTAATGAGAGATAAATGCTCTTGAACAGGTTATATTATATAAGAAAACTTTCGGCTACCTGGATATAGCATTTTTTTAGCGGCTATCTTCCCAAGGTTACGCAGTGAGGCTCCTGAGGACAATCAGAACTAGAAATAATTTAAGAAGAAGCATTTTAAAAATTGCTCAACTACACAGAAAACCTACGAGATAACTTTTATCCACATAGGGCTTAAAACACTATACAAAAGTTTGACAACTACACTCACTACTACAGTGATAGTTAATGCAACCACATGTTCACGAATTTTCATGTACATAGTTGTGAACTTACTGAAGCTTTTCTATTTTCAAATTCTACTTTAAAAAACATAGACGCTGAAAGGTTGAAATAGGAAAACCCAAAATTTCTAACTGAAAAATGTAACGACTTATACCTTGATGAATGATTTATTCATTAATAATGTGTACCTTATTTCTTGCATCAAACCTATGACATATTTGTAATTATATTTAAGTGGAGATGTTATAATCTTTATTTGTGTTTTGAATTATTTATAGTATTTATATTTTTATTAACATTTACATAAAACGGTACTTCGAAATTACGAAATGGTCAACATCAACGAAAATGGCACATACTTCACGTGCAGGTATTACATGCTGTAAAAATCGAATGTCGAGTTATCTCACGACAATCTTTCTATACGCTTTTATTGGCAACTTTCCTTTGACAATTTTTCTCATTCGTGTAAATAATTATAAATTAATTCCCATCGAATTTTGTCGCTAAGTTTCGAATTTCAACTACTCAGTATCTTTCTTCAAATGTCAGGGCTGGGCGAGGAATTGAGCAAAATTCTGATTCACAAATAGAAAACAAGACGATATGTAATGGTGATGAATGTCATTATCTAATATTTGAAGAACACACGTACATGCATTTACATATCTATATCTCTCTGTGTAATGCTGAATAAGATGGCCGAAACTCGGGGTTTAATATTTCATAACAGAAAATCCAATGACAGATTTTTTTCAGTTTCACATTTTAACTACTTAACGACAGCGTCATAAAATAATTCTTCGAGTTCTTTAACTTTAGGTTTACTATTTTATTTGCCAATCCTCGAAGAAGCAATTTCTCTAAAGATAAAAGAGAATCGCTTAAGGAGAAGACAGGCATATTACAGTACCCAAGAAGCTACTTGGTTATCAATTTTAATAGAAAATTATTTACAATAAACAAGTTTTTGCTAAGGTCTATTTTATAATTTGTCACTGCACTCTGTAGCAACGAGGATAAATAATCACTGAATTATACCTTCTATCTTCAAGAAACTATTAACTGCTTGATGACACACTTTCGTGCTGAAACAAGATATATCGAACAATCCAGCATGCGTATGGGCAATAAATCGAAAGGCTCATTTTGTGCTTTTAGAACCACTTCAAAGTCGCTTTTCATTGAAGAAAGTTTTTTACATGACCAAGAATCTTGTCAAATTAAAAAAAAATCTGCTCTAAGCTAGTTTATTTTCCTCCTAAATTCAGCAGAGCACAATATTAAGATATAAAAAGCTGTAGTACTGACATTGCATGGCTTCACGGGATGATATTACACTTACAGTAATCCAGCTGATATATATCCCGATGTCGCGATGTTTACAATGCAGATAAACTGAAAAGTATACGTCGCGCCAAATATAACGGGCGTTTCAGGAGATTTATTGTTAATTATTTTCTTACCCCCGACCCTAGAGTCGTGAAAAATTAGCTATGATTCTCGTCATTAAATGCACAAATTTGCGAAAAGCGCAACACAGTATATTCAAACAGAGATTTTCTGGCAATATTTCTACCATCACGAGTACATAGGTTGTCACTATTAATCACAAAGAATGTACCGCAATCAAGGAAATATTACAGCATTAGGTTAATAAACATTATGAGGTTAAAGGTTTCGAGTATTTTAAATTTTACAATAATGTAAGAAACTTGATTCACAATTATTGTAATGATAAATAAAGATCCTTATACCATACGGAAAAATAATAACATAAAAAAAAGGAAATACAAATTTTGATAACAGAATCTTTAATAAGAAATGAATTTCAATTAAGATTCGCTGTTCCTCAAATAAGATTGAAAAAACATCAATTGAACTTAATAGGGAGTTTAATTCAGCAGCATGAGTGTTCAGATTGCAAGCAAATTACTCGTGTAAATGAAAATAATTAGAAGATAAAGACAGGCTTGAAAGCAGAGGGACGGGTCTGTTGGTCGTTATTATATTAATCTTGAGATTGACAGCTTAATAAGAATGAGTCTACCGTTAGAAAGCTCGAATTAGGCTGCGTGAAAAGGATAAAAAGAGAGAGCAGACCAATATGCATAATCTATGTGAGGAGTCAATTCTAGGTTCTCCAAGATGTCACTCAAACTCGATTTCATTTTTATATTAAATAGCATGCCAAATATATTGCTTAATTTAGGTCAAAGACAGCATTAACATAATAATTATTATTTTAGATACAAACGTTTTGTGAAATTCATTTATAGAGGTGACCGCTAAAGAAAATTTGGCAATGAGAAGGTTATATTACATAGAGCCACCAAAGATGGTAATAAGATTCGCCCGCATCCGACATTCGAGATACTCTTTTGGCCCTGCCTTGTCCGCTCGTCATCGAATATGCCCAAGAACGGATTGAATCATCTTCTGGACCAGCTGGTTCTTCTTTTCTTCCTCACTAATTCCCTCCTCATACCTCTAAAACCAAGTTCTGGCCATGCACCAAAAAGAAGTAAACCCTTCCTTTTTCCTTCTATTCTGCCATTCACTTAAGACTACATGACTATGGCATTGTGCATTTGCGTGAACATATATACATCAAGACATAAAAGGATTCACCTCGTGTCCAATCAAATTCTGCGAAATTTCAAAACACACGTGCATTGCCCTGTTTTTTTATTCTCTGATGTTTTTGGAAGACGTGAAAAAAATTCAATTCAGATTTTAAATAGCTATTAAATCCTCATTTTGATATTCAAAAAGATGTTAGATAATACGCAATTATGCAGCAGATGAAGCATAAAGTTCGCAATATATAGTTATATACTCGGGTATATAAAATCTTTAGGGACATTAACCTTAATGCGTTCGCACCAACTTGAGTCACACTGGCGATCGCGCGGGCGATTAGTTGACCGCCTACGTTTTTACATGATTATCATGCTGTTTATTCAAATTTTTGTGAATTATTTACTACCATTAAAGCAAAGAAACTCCGATACAACTCGGCAATCACCTTCTTTATCAAAATTCTTTATTTAAACGACATATAGTTAGCCATCAACATAATATAGATTCTAGCCTGCAATTTTTTTTTTTTTTCAACTTTTTTTCGTCAAAAATGTAATTTCGTTCAATTAAACTAGAATAAAACTAGAATTTAGAGTAAAACTAGAATATACTCAAGTATAATTGACACTTCAAAAAAGGCCACGTGAAAAAAACGTACATAACTTGACACTTGTAAATTGAAACTACAATATAATCAACTTACGAGTAGGTGGCACAAAAAAAAAAAGAGAAAAAAAAGGAACTTTTGACCGGCAATAGCAGAAATTGCCAGAAACAGCAGTCGTGAGTGTAACTAAATAATACATGTCCCTCCCATCTCACCCAAAGCTCACTGGTGAGCGCGACATACGAAATGCCAAAAAGGCGGTCACTTGACCGCCCACGCAAACGGATGAAGGTTAATCACAAACTAATAAGTTTTTATGACCTCAGATAGTTATATAATTTTCATCACGATAACATCAATTTTACATTCTCCCAACTTACTATTAAAATAATAAATGAGTAACTTTTGGAAAGGAAAAATATTTTTATTTTTAACAGCAATGTGACTTGTTGAAAATAACTAAGATTTTTTTTCAAAATCAGAATTAAAAAATCGCACAGGTGTAGGTATTATTATTAATAAAAAATTGAAAAATATGATAGAAAGTCATGTCAAATATTGTCGTTAAGCCACAATATTTAAACTTTTCTGTGGCACGAGTTTTGTTTACTTAGGAGTCGGGTGCCGAGTGTCGGCTAAGCGGCTAAGGGAAACCTCTCGAGAAAATATTATTTCTGACGCGAAGCCTACGCCTAGAAAAGCAGAGCTAATGGCTCAGCATCTCACGTGGTCCAATTTTTTTTGCAACATAACTACATGTAGCTATCACGCCTCTGACCATTTCTTACGAGATTTGAAGGATCTCTAAGATGATCCGCTGCCTCAGAGACTCGCTCAGAGGTAGCAGTACAGGTGGATAACTGGATAACTCGATGATGGATGACTGGAGGCAGTCAGTCAATCACAAACACCGCGAATGGTTTACAGAGATAATAGAACGCATGTACTTTATATAAAGGTGGTTCGAAAGACTTTTTAAAAATAAAAATATATACTCGGGAGAAAATGACATAGGGAAAATAAAACTTGAGACTTTTAACTGTTATAAATTAAGTATTCTTTAAATCTAACAACGTACATTTCTTGATATCCTTCCTTTTACTTCATGATGGTAAGAAAGTTTAAATCAGATAAAACAATAAAGAAATAATACGTGGGAAATATATTATCAGAACAACTTATTTTTACAAAAAAAAATCTTTTGAAATAAAAATGAAAAACGAAGTCAACAAAATTTGTAAGATATCTATTAAATAAGATTGGGTTCTTTGCATATAGAGACAGTTTACGAAATTGGACCCTAGATTTGTAACATAAAAAGTTACCACTTAATGTTTATAGTCTTCATTTGCATGCAAAATCGAGAGGGAAAATATGACATACTTTCGTTAGTGAATTTTTTTAATGAAAGAGCACGAAAAGCTTGTTAATATTCATGCCAGGCGACAATATTCTGCTGGCAGTATTTACGTCAACGGTTTGGTGTTTACACGGTCGTTTACACGATATTGTATGTGCTGTGCTTGCAGCAAGGTTTTACCTTACGGGTTTCACCACTTACTGAAATGAACACTGGACCACTCGACAATTTATCATGGGAACCTGATGGGAACCCAGTAGCTGAAGACCACGTTCCTGGAACATGGATTTTCTCTTTCCGGGTGAATCTCACTGTAAAAATATCTTGCGTAGCAAAAAATAGTGATCTTGGAATATATGCCAATATTCGGTAGATGACGCCATTTCTCGATAGGCATATTGAAAGAAATGTTCGGTTAGGACAATAAAATAATTTTGTCGGTACTCTTATACACAACAAATTTTCTTCGTTGTTTCAAACGTGGTTTCAAACAAATTTTTGTTTTCAAAACAAAACTTTTTGCTAAACCAACCAAAAATATGTTCTTGTAAACATATTTTTCTTACTGCAGCTTGTACATAACTTTTAAATGGTTTTAATAAGAATATTGCAGGCCTCACAGTCCTATGGTATAAAAACTAGAAAGGGTACTTTTTGCATGCTTAAAGGGTACCCATTTTACAAAAAAAAAATTAAGTATGATACAAATCGTATAGGTAGTAATTTTTCTGCTTTTTTAAATTAATTTTTTAGCCACCAGCTTTGAAAAATCCTTTTAGCAGCTCAAAATTTCCTTCTGATAAAAGTACAGTGAAAAAATGAAGAAAAGCTGAAAGAATGAAAAAAAGCAGCATAATTTGACAATTTTCATTTTTGAATTTATCTTTTTCTTATTTTTCAGCTTTTCTTGATTTTTTTCTTCTATATTTCTATCAGTAAAATGTTGTGCAGGTATTTAACAAATTTTTTAGACATCGTTTGAAATAAACATTTTTGAATACGATTAAATGACTTTAAGAAGAATGCTCTGTTGTTCCAGTATTTATTACTTACAAGGAAATGATCAGAGTTGGGATTTTTTTAAATCTCCTAAATTCACTACATAGGGTCCATTGGATGACTATTAATTTATCAATAGCGACCCGTTTTCAAAAAAATGTACTTCTTTCAAAAGTCTTTTTTAGGAATTGAAATGTTAACTAATTAATTTCTTATGTAAAATTATGTAAACATAATATCTTTAACATTTATTCTTTTTTATAAAAATTTGCTGATATGGAAGTAAACAAAAATAGTGATTCTGTAGAAATAAACTTTACATAACAACAATCTATGAATTTCCTTATGATATTTAAAATCACTTGTAATTTCATTGAAATCAATCAAAATCCTTTAGAATTTTTTGAAATCCCTTGATATCTTTTGAAATATTTTGTACCTTAAAATATTTTAAAGTTAGAAATCATTAAAATAAATTAAATTTATTCCCTAAAGTTCTCTATAAATCCCTTAACATTTTTAAAATAGTATGCTGAATCTTTGAAATAGTTGGAGGTTCTATAAAATCCATGCAATGTTGTGAAATTCTTTGACTTTCCTTGAAATATTTGAAATCTCTTGAAATACTTTGGAATCTTTTAAAATCTTTAAAATCCTTTTAAAGTTTTCGAATATCTTCATATTCCTCAAAATCTTTCAAATCCGTAGAAATACCTTGAAATAAAATTTTATTTATTCCCTAAAGTTCTTTAGAAATTCGTTGATATCCTTTAAAATCAATTGAAATCTCTGGAAATCGTAAAAATCCATTAAAATGTATAGAAATGATTTGAAATATCCGCCTAGATAAATAAACATTACAATACATTAAAAATGTTCCAAAATCGTTTTCTTGAAAACGTGTCGCCATTGACAAATAATGTTCTGGCAAATTGATAGTCATCCCATGAACTCTTACACTCTTAGTAGGGAATTTATGAGATTTAAAAAAAAATCCCCATCTGATCATCTCCTTGTTAGGCATGTCAATTTTTTCTGACGTATTCTATCAGTCAAACGTTTTTAAGTATTTAAAAGAATTTTCCAAAATGATGGCTATTTATTATATTTATGGATAAGTGTCTAAGAATGGCCCTCTTTCACTAAGAAGGTGTAGATCTCGAAACAGTGAAGGTGCGTGGATTGGCTTTCGCAGATGACAATATTGTTATGGCAGAATCAATCGAGGACTTGCAAAGAATGTTGAATAAACTTAATATAAGCATGAAGAACATGGGCCTTGCATTACCGCAATTTGCACGAAGACAAGAAGAAGCACATACTTTTTTCAAATTGTAAATAATTACAGATAGTTCAACTAACTATCTCCAATTTCAATCACTTCATTAGCTTTATTAGAACTGAAGATAGTTCAGTTACATATATATATACAAAAAACGGACAATTTTGAATATTTTTCAAATGTTTCAACCGCAATTTGTTGAGAAATGTTTAAAGTATCACGTTGAATTTTTTTCAGATTTTTCATATTATTTCTTCAATAAAAAACTATGCTCCAAAGTTCACTGTTTTTAAAAGCTGTCAGATTTCCTTACTTTTTAGGAGTTTTTCAGGTCTGTAAGTTACAAAATTTTTTTCGAAATATTCTTTTTTGGCTCATTAACGTAGAACATTTCCACCTTTAAAATGATCCGTTATTCATTGAGCTAGCATTTTTTCTTCACACACTTTTTCAACGTCAAAGCCAGAGGAATCGAATTTTCTCGCCGATAGTAGATAGCAAGCTGAACTGGGCAAAACACGTGGAGACCCCATGCAGGAAGTTTGTCATGACTTTTTGGATGTGCAGGAGAGCCTTTGGGTTGATGTGGGGTCTAGGGCCTCAAATGCTTGCATGTCTGTACTCTGCTGTTCTAAAACCCAGGCTCCTATATGCGGCCGTGGTCTGGTGGCCACGAGCGGAATTCAAAACAATACAGGACAGGCTGCGAAGATTACAAACGCTAGCATTTAGGTGTTTGACTGGAGCAATGAGGACTACGTCGACAGGGGCGATAGGATTCATGCTCTGTGAAGAACCCCTACATGATACGATAACCGCTAGAGCGGCACAAGCGATGGGCCGCCTGGCAAAAGCAAATAGATGAACTCGGGACACTAGGCACACTAGGCTTCCGAGTGATATCAGTGCACTGCCGATTCTACAGATGAGGCAAGATACAATAACAAAACGCTTCAACTTTGCCAAAGCTTTCCGCGTCTGTATCCCAAACAGGGATCTGTGGAAAGGGAAAATCTGGTATACAGATGGATCCAGGAGTGAGGAAGGGTCAGGAGCAGGAATCTATGACAGCAAGAGAGGAAAAGGGATAGGGATACCGCTTGGTCGACATGCTACTGTCTTTCAGGCAGAGGTCCTGGCCGTCCTTCGTTGCGCTGAAACACTAATAGAAGGAAACGCTGCTGGCAGACACATTACTATCCGTTCCGACAGCCAAGCGAAACTAACTGCAACGGGGAAACCAGACATAACATCAGAACTGGTTTGTGAATGCAAGAAGGCATTGAACCAACTTGCGGAAAGAAACAATGTGGGTCTTATATGGGTCCCTCGTCACACAGGGATCAAAGGCAATGAAAGGGCGGACTAGTTGGCAAAACGCGGCGCAGCATGTGAATACATAGGACCAGAACCGGTACTGGGAATAGCGTCTTGCTGTATCGGATTGGCCATTAAAAGCTGGATCCGAACAAAACACCGGGAATACTGGGAGCAGATCTAGGGTTGCCGTAAGGCGAAATCCATCCTGGGTTATACCCATAGGATGGACAGAGCCAGGGAAATCCTGGTCTTACCCAAGAAAGATATAAGGACAGTGATACAGATCCTAACTGGGCACAACCACTTAAACTATCAGATGCACGAAATAGGGTATAACCCCACGACAGAGTGCAGGAGATGCGGCAAGGATGATGAAACATCCCTGCATGTACTATGCCAGTGCCCGGCATTAGCTGGGCTCAGGCAACAGATCCTCGGCGCCCATTTTATGGGACCAGAGGAAATTACAACACGATCAGTAGTCGACATACTAGGCTTCGTCAGAGGTCTGGGGTCAACTGCTGAGAGCGAATAAGTAAGAGTGTGGTACAATACGCTTTATAGCTTGAGCGCCAGAGGAGCTCTCCATGGGATCCTCGCCCGTCCTAAAACTAACTAAGTAACTAACTAAGATAAAAGACTCCTACCCAAGGATTTTTTTATGTATATCACAGTATATAAATTAAAAATAGCCAGTAGAACCGCAGTAAATCACATCAATAGCCACGCCTAACGACGATGAGATATGGGTCGCCACAGGGTATGATGCAATTACAATGGCGGACCGGCGAAACTCTCGTGTGTCTTAAGGACATCGAGCGACCCAAGAATGACAGATATCTGTATCCATCTAGCAAGTGCTTCTGCATGTTTTTGGCAAGCGGGTATGGCTTCGAGGTTATGAGTCAGTGATTGCTTTGCACCTCCGAGAGCACCGATCACAAGGACAATCATAACCGAAAATTATGGGTATAGTCACTGCAGTTACCTTACAAGTTCTCGATACCTCTCCTCCTTTTCCTTCTACTTGACTGTGATGTTGTTATCGGGTGGAACCGAGAATTGTATCACGAACATAGTAGTTCGTTTCTTGAAGTCAAAGAAAACGATGTCAGGCTTCGTGTGTATTCTTCTTGTAAAATGCAGCTACGGTATGAATTAAGTCCGGATGATCTGAGGAAAGCAAAAGTTTGCTTCTTCGACAACGGCTGATCTTCTACATTTCTGTAAAAGTTTCCGTAAATTCTCTTGTCGCGGAGCTACTGGCGGAAGTTTTTAAACTCTGCTTTCTTTTCTTGAGCTGGATGTAAATGGAGTAATTCACTTTTCTTTTATAAAGAAACGTTCCTTTACCGATCATCTTATGTTTCCTGGCCATTTTTAGGGAAGGATCTCTTGCATTTACAATTATGTCAGCTGTACCCAGAACGATTCGGTTATGAAGAAATTGGAGATTCATAAGTCCGCGCCCGCCTTGACGGCGTGGGTTGTATAATCGCGGAACAGAAGAATTGATATGCAATTTTACGAAGGACAGCATATATTTCTTCCAGATCTTGGGGCTTAGGAGAATCCTAAATGTCAATGTTCTTCCTTATTCTTCAATCGCCGTCCTCTCTCAGGAGACGCCTGCTTTCCGGAATTTGTCTTATTGTCGCTTTCTCCATCTCAGCTGCGGTTTTTCCTTTACAGCGGATAATGCTGGGATCATAGCAGTTCAGCAAGTCATTCGTAAGTCGATTCGTCCACTCAATGTGAACGTTTCGCCAGTTCGTGATCGTATTTTCATACAAATTATTGCCATCAGCCCGATCTCTAATGGGATCGGAACTGTTTTCCGACCAATTGTTTGCTGTTCTGCGCGCTCGTTTGTTTTGAACCGAACTCACATCTAGTTTGGTGTTGTCATAGTTTTTCAAACGAAAAGCTGAGGAAATGGTTAGGCTACCCACGCAGAGCCCCGCATGCAGGGGCAAGGCTACATACTCTAGAAGGTCGCTCGGTATCCCAGGGTTACCATTGTGAAACACCTCACCCAGGGGCCATTCAGCTTTCGGCATGGTTATTACGCCTTCGCTTGGGAGTTTGTTCTTCTGCACCATCTCTGGAAAATTGTCCGCGACTGCCTATTAAGTGCGAGAGCTGTAGCGATGCAGTACAGCAGTGGCAAACCTGCACCGATTTACAGTTGTTCCAACATCAACATCACAGACAAGCTGATGAGTCCACGCAAGTGAATCCAGGACGAAACGCCGGTAGACAGAATGGCTACCTTACCAACTTTTGGAGTCAACTTGATGGAGGGTTCTTACTCTTCTACGCCATGCCATCGAGACTGAGGCAACTCGATGGCTATGACGTATGAACATATGAACCTACATTATTGACTCAATATAGACAATATATATGCAAAATCGAGTTTGTGCGCAATCTACTAGCGTCGTCAGAAGTGGCCATAGGTTTGCTTTTCCACGGTTCTACTGGGAGATATTATCATTTTCATGGATGACAGTAGCTATCAGGCGGACCCTGAGGTGGTTGTTCAACCTATTTTTTATTTATATATTATATGTCAAAGAACTATGTCATATAAAAAGTATACTACCATATAATCACAGTTTTGAACAAGATTAAAAGAAAACAGATTTTTGTTGATGCAACAACAAAACAATTTCGATTTTTTGAAAAATACACATTGTGAATTCATAAAAAAGTTATACCTCACAACAAAAAATTATTTTTCACTCCAATAATTACACATATAGTATATAGTTAAAATTTTGTCATTAGTACAACCACGGGATTTCACTGGGGGGCGGGTGCCATTATACAAAATTGCATCCGCTCCCGGTGAAATCGCGGTAACGTTTCAGCTATAACCACCTCTCATGACCATCAGATAGGTAGTTACGGTCTACCTAGGACGCAATACGATGATACAGCAAAAGTCTCGTGCACCCTGAGGACACGGAGCGACCTAAAGACGACGGCCTCCTGCGATTTCCCCGCAAAGGTCTTAGTACTTCGTTGACACGCCGGGATGCTTTTCAGGCTATTAACCAGTAAAAGTTTGTTACCACCAAGAGCACCAATGTACATGACGATTAGCTTAACAGAATATTCCGTGTATATCCGTCACAACTTCCTGACTATTTCTTTATACCACTCTTTCTTTCCATTCTCCTTGGCTATGATGTTCTTATCGGCTGGAGCCGAAAATTCGATAAGGAGCACGGTTCATTTTTTGAAGTAAAGGAGAACTATGTCAGGCATCAAGTGCATGACAAAAACAATTGTCGAGAATATGAAGTTCCAGTACATGCGACACTTCTTATTTTCGAGAATTGACTCTATTTCCCTAAGAGCGTTTGGCAGAGGGGTGTCAGGGCTAATGACGTAAGAGTGACAAAGATAAGATAGATTGTGCCTTTGAATGTACATCGATCCTGCATGAGTTGCACAACTATTAGATAGTATGTGTCCTAGGTGTTCAGGGTGTGCATTATACGCTTTGCAGCTATTATCGGCAATATTTTGGTTAAAAATGTGGCGACGGCATGCTAAAGTGGAAATTACACTGTCTTGACACGCCGGAATGAAACCCTCCGTGGCCGACTTCAATCCGGGTGATATGAGGAAAGCAAACTTTAGCTCATACGACATCAACTGATCCTTCACAGTTTTGTGGAAGATTTCGTGCGTCCTCTGGCCAAGAAACGCTCCATTTCCCACTTTTTCGTGTTTCCTGACCATTCTAAGAGGAGGGTCTAGTTAATTTGTGACTATGCTATAACTGCGGCTCTGTGGTATGCCCAGGTATGTATAAGTCTCTCGAGAATTAAGATGCCGTTTAACACTTCTGTCGACGGGCGCAGGGCGTTCGGTCGTGCCATTAAATTTTCCTCGCTTTCAATTAAGCTTGACACATTTTTCTAGCTTAAACTCCATTCCAATCTCCCAAGTGCACACTTTGACAATCCCTAGAGCTAGATCTAGTTGCTCCTTAATTGTAGCATAGATCTTGATATCATCCATGTAAAATACATGAGTGATATTATACTTTCGATATCCTGGTTAGCTGCAGAAGTACACTTGGGAATGTCTAAGTGCGAGAGATAGTCGCAATAATGTGAGGGAGAAGAGGAGAGGTGTAATGGTGTGCAAGGTTTTCCAAAGCGGCATCAATCTTTCAATGCAGCTCGCGATATGTGAATGAAACGTTAAGCTTTCCAACAGACAGATGTTAAGTCTATGAGAGGTTGAATCGAAAACTTTCCGGTACTTAATTCAGATCGTCGATAAGCTTCGCTGGTAGCATGCTGCGTCTTTGCGGACATATCTATCGAGGAGCAGGTTCTCTCGACATCCTGCTACTCCTTTTTTGAGCCGCGTCGTTCGTACATCTCTCGCTACACATGTTTGATTGTCCGAACAATCATGTCATTCAAGATATCTGTGAAGATCTTATATGGCATGCTCAAACAAGTTATTGGCCTGTAATTTTTAGTGTCATACAAGTTTCTCATTTTCGAGAGGAGAACTGTGCGTCCTTCCACTAGAAAGTCTTGATACCATCTGGTCCCGGAGTGGAATAGTTCTTCATGCCTCTCAATACTTTTTTCAACTCCTTGTTAGTGATAGGTGGGAGTTCTCTCTCAGGTGTTATGAGGGCCCTGCACAGATCTTTAGAGCTATTCATGTTCTTTGTGACTTTATTCAGTGGATTCTAGACTTCGTGGAGTTCTCTCAAAAATGCCACGACCTCCTCTGGTTTGGGCGTGTGGTCTACAATAACTGGAGGGTCTTGGAAGAGTCGAGATGAGTCAGAGAAAAACTATTCATTTTCGCTGCCCCACCACTCCCTCCGTTCTAGACTTCTCCTATCGCCAGATAGTACGCGTATTCTGTCAACAATATGCTGCCCAATTTTCAGAAGCTTTGACTTGTTGCGTGTGTGATGACGGATCCGCAGTTCGTGGGCAAACTGACGGACCCTGGCCGTGAAATTTCTGCTAGATGTTATGTAGTCAATCCCACACTGAATGCGGGACGCGTACTTTCTTGCACAGTCTATATTTGTGCTGAGTTCATGCATTTGTCTTTTGGCCTTATGATCAGCCATTGGTTTTGTTTTACGGTTGGCATCCGTCAAAGTTCACGCTGCATCATACACACTGCAATTGATGGTTCTGAGGTTGGACTTTTCGGAAAATCTCCACGAAGCGCGTCATCCAATTTAGCCAGATCTGTGGGCTGAAAAGGAACCTGGACGTTGATGTTTTTCCTGGTCCTAAAGCATCGCTCTTCCTGTATTGAATGCCTACCTGCGGTTGGCCTCCGTGTCACCTCTCTTTTTCGGTTGCCTGCTTCTTTTGGCTACGGTAAAGTAGGCGCTTGGCTTATATAACCCCTTTCCTGGAGCTCATGGGCACGGTTTCGCAGAAGTAGATTTGAAATGTTCAAAAGCTCTTGTTGTTTTTCGCGCCAACAACTATGTTTGGTGTTATCATTGTTGTTCCCACAAGCAGGTAGGAAAAAAGGTTGGTCCATCCTTATAGAGCCCCGCATGCACTGTAGAAGGCTGCATACTCTGAGAGGTTGCCCGGTATCTCAGAGTCACCATTTAGGATGAAGTATTTTAAACGGTGACTCTGAGATACCTGCCTGAATGCAACCTGGTTGAAGACCCAGGTGCCATGCAGTTTTTGGGATAATTGTTACGCCTCCGCTTGGGGGCTATTTCTTGGGGACCATCACTGGACAATTGTCCGCGACTGCTCATTAATTATTGTAACCATATTCTGCAGAAATCCTTGTTACAGGGACCCTCCACCTGAAACTTGAGGAAACGTCCGGTGGCTTTGTCATATACCCTTCGGCTCGATTCCAAATGAACCGAAACCAAATATATATTTATTTCAGATGCTGTTCAAAACGATCGAACGCGCAGAGCATTCGACATTGGGTCGGCAGACAGTGCCGCCCAGGTGAAAAATATATATATAGTGCATATATAGTGTAAAAAGCACTCATATTTTGTATTTGTTTCAAGTACAAAAATTTATAAAACAAATGAAAAATATCATTGTCTTGTGCACTATTTAAAAACTATATATAACTTTTTCACCTGGGCGATCACCCTAGACTTTCGGGCGCAGAAAATAATTTAGATGGAAACACGAAGATGAACCAGCGAAACACTTCCACTATTGAGCGGGAAAAACGAGTAAAGGATGACTTGCTGGACTACTGCGATGCCAGCATGAACCCTGTTTACGGAAGCGTTATTGCACGTATGCACACCCTGTGCTTCCAGGAACACCCAGAGCTTCAGCACGTTTCGTATCAGTCTTCAAGAAATCAAGCTGCCTATCCAAAACTGGATATTAACGCAGAGTGCTTCGCAAACCGCTGTATGAACAAGACGCAGACGAAGAGAAGGAAACGACATAAACACTAAAGGCGGAAAGCAGGCATCCCCTGAGAGATGATAGTCATTTCAGGACAAGGAGCAACAATAACAATCAGGTTCCTCGTAAGCCCCAAGATCTGGCTGAAATGGATGCCTCCCTTCTTGAGGATATGTCGGAGGAGTCCGACCTCTGGACCATCAATTGTTCACTTTATGGTGCGTCGAGAGCTTTCGCTGATTCAAATCGAAGGCTCAAAACGGCGATGGATCAAAAGAGCAAAAGACGCTTACATCAACTGAACAAGAAGATCGGAGGTGCAAGACAGAATGGGTCACGTGTTCAGTGTGTGATTGCCTACATGAGAACTGGTAGGCTGTTCACGGAAAGGGTCGAAAAGTTCACCTACGAATTGAGGATCTACCATCACACACTGAACAAGTCAAAGCTACTGACAATCAAGCAGCACATTGTTGACAAAATACGGGTGTTATCTGACGAAACGAGGAGTATACAGAAGAAGGAGGGGTGGAAAAGTGAGAATCGACAGTTTATCGCTGACCCCTCGACGGAACTGAAGGAAAACACTTAAAATATAATCCGCCTGAAGGAGCTTTGCGACAATCTCATAACATATAAGGAGAAATGTCCATCAATCACTGCCGAAAAGGTGAAGAATGTACTCAGGGGCACAAGGAACTTTTCCGCTGCAGGACAAGATGGTATCAAGAACTTCTGATGGAAGAAGTTTACTTCTATATTCCAACATCTGGCCCGCATCTTCACCTTATGTCTAAAGTCGGAGTCCCCATTCTGAATTGGCTGGTTTTAGGGCACACTATACTCACACCAAAGAAAGGCGACTAGTCCAAACCAAGATACTACAGGCCAATAACTTGTCTGTACATGCTGTAAAATATCTTCACAGCTATCCTAAACGACATAATTGTTTGAAGAATTTAGCCTGTGTGGAGAGAGATGTACAATTTCGATTCAACCTCTCATAGACTTATCACCTTTTTGTTAAAAAGCTTGAAGGTTTATCCACACATAGTGAGATGCATGGAGAGATTGATGCCGATTTAGAAAAATAGATTTACTATCTTTTCTGAAAATTATCGTGTGAAAACGAACAGCGTCACCTTTCAGAGGGGCGTCTTTCACGGTGATACCATGAGCCCTCCGGTCCTGCGCATCACACTTCTGCCACTATCTTTCGCACTGTGCAATTCTCCTGGGTACCTCTGCGGCGACACCAATCATCGCGAGCATGCGGCCACTCATGTATTTTATATGGATGACCTGAAAATCTATGCTTTTAGTTCCAAGCAACTTAAGAGTGCTTTAAATATCATCTAGGGGTACAAAGGAGAGATTGGTATGGACTTTAGATTGGACAAGTGTACCAAGATTAATCTGAAGCGAGGACGTTATATTACTGATGTACCTGGGGATCCTGAGATTGTGGATAGAAGTTTTATCAGAAATCTTGACATTATACCTATACATACCTGGGCGTGCCTCAGAGCGTGCCTCAGAGAAATAGAAGAAATCCACCCCTAAAAATGGTCAGGAAGAACAAGATGATTGGCAAAAAGAGCGTTGCTTTACAAAACCGCGTAGCAGGCGGCCGAGAACCTTGGCCTAAATTCTAACATCAGAAGTGAGGAAATTGAATTGCTCCATCTAGATGCCTCACTTCTACGAGCCCCACTTAAGAAAACAGAGGTTGACAAATTCCGTCAGCAGCTACTCGGCAAGAAAATGTACGGAAACTTTTACAGAAATGTAGAAGATCAGCCCTGGTCGACGAAGCAAACTTTTGCTTTGCTCCGATCATCAGGATTTGATTCAGGTACAGAGAGTTTCATTTTTGCTTGTCAGTACGGTGTCATTTCCACCTTAGTATAACGTGACCGATTCTCCGCCAATAAGTTCCCAGCGATAGGTACAGAGCGTGTCATGCACACACTGAGTACCGGGAACACATACTATCCAAGTGTGCTTATCACGCTAGAACTACGTATCTTTACAGACATAATGCGGCCCTAAGAGTGCTTTACTACCAACTTTGTCGCCCTTGCGGTGTTGGCGGCGACCTTGCCCTGCCGAACGCTCCGAGAGGCAGAGAGAATCAATTGTCCAAAACTAGAAGTGCCAAATCTTCTGGAACTGCGATTTTCGGACAGCAGTCTCCATTGCACACTCGAGGCCTAAAATTCTTCTCCAGGACTTCGAGAAACTAACTATATTCGTGATTGATTTCTCAGCTCTAGCCGACTACAACATCACTGCCAAGGAGAAGGAAAAGGAGGATAGTTATTAAGACTTTAAAAGGGAGCTGCAGCGACTGTATCTGAAGTATTCGGTTGAAATAATTGTCCTTGTGATCAGTTCTATCGAAGGTGCAAAACTATCACTAGTTCGTAACCTCGAAGCCATAACCACATGCCAAAAACATGCCAAGGCACTTGCGAGATAGATGCAGAAAGCTGTCATCCTTGGGTCGCTCCGTGTCCTCAAGAAACACGGTGGTTTTGCTGGCCTGCCGTTGTGATTTCATCGTGTACTGTGGCCACCCATTTCACAGTCGTGAGACGTGGCCATAGGTGTGATATACTGCGGTTCTACTGGGAGCCGGTGTCATTTCCATAGATGGCCGTTGCTCCCAGTGGGATCCTGCGGTGATTGTTCAACGTGTTTTTTCGACTATATATGTTTACATAACGCTATAAATTTTGCATCAATATAGACATTTTTTTTAAATTTAGGACAACAGAAGATATAATTAGATTTAAAATATTCAGAGTTGTTTCCTTGATGCCTATTAAGGAAACTATGCCGTGTTTTTCAAAAAGTAGAAACTCAAATTCAAGAAAATATAATATTGCATTGAATACCAACCTTGAACCCCGACGAATCTCGCCTTTTTCACTGTAACAGAAAAAGAGAACAAACCATTAATCCTCTATTAATCTTTACATATTCACATGAAAAAAATGAATTCATTAATTTTATCATTTATATCAATTAATAACATAGTATAGAAAATTTAAAAGGTTGAAAAGACCAGCTCTCTTGAGATCGCTGCCCTGAAGTTAACGAGCACAGGCACGGCTAGTACTCGGATGGCTGCAGATCTGGGGAAAAGTCGTGTGTACAGAGGCTATTGGTGCACTGTGAAAAGTTTCATTTATTTCTCTAACAACAATAATAGGACACAAAAACACCCTTGATTTTCAAGGGAAAGTTACAGAAAATTTGTAAAGTTCACACAAGGAACAGCGCACGTCCTGCTTCGCTCGTAAGTTTGAGATTCGCGCTCGGTCTTTGTACACCCCCAATATGTGTGAGTTTTTGAATTAAACGAAAAGCCATTGCCAACTGTCATTTGGTAATTGTGAGTTCCGTTTTGTTAAAGCTGCTTCGGGTTTAACGAATAAATTCTCATCATGTGATTCGCGCTTCGCACTCGATTAAAGTATGTCAAAAACACAAAATATTCTATATTATGTTGAACTCTATTATATATTAAATGCACTTTACATTATTTATCTGTGCATACGCCCGGGACTGCTTATTCAAACGCTGCAAAATAAAATACAAATTATAGTCCTAATTATTATTTTGATATTTATTATTTTATGACTTATTTTGCAATAATCATTATTAGCCCGTAATTAATGGCTAAAACCGTTAGTGTCGTCAGATTACAAACGGACAGACAGATCTGTTTATGAGAACTAGTTTTTCAACTCAGGGTGTCTCAAAACGTCGAGAATTAACAAAAACTGAATAGGTCCAAAATCACAAAAATATAATCCTTACATCATAACTGATGAGAATGTAGAAACTCTAATTTCATTGTAGTATCTAGTGCGGTTTCGTATTAAAGTTGAATTTATAATTTTTCCATTTATGTTTTTCTTGGCTAAAACCATAAATATTGGCGGTAGAAGGCTGGCTAACAAACATGAACTGCCTTTTTGGACGCCAATTGAGTGTAGCAAAGAAAATTTTGATCAACAAATGTCTCCGAAAGTTATCGCGTCGTTATTTTACAGACAGAGAAAGAGACTGAGAGAGAGAGAGAGAGAGAGACCGACAGACTCATCGACAAACTCATGGTCCTTTTTTTCACTTTCATAACTTTCGTGATTTTAATGCTATTAAGGTGTATTTTTTTAATTATTCGTGATTTTGATACTTGATTTTGATATTTACATGGCTTGTAGAGGACATTGTTAGCTATCTCTAAAAAAATTAAAGAGAATAAAAACTGATTTTTTTCAAAAATTTAGTTTAAAAATTTGTTTTTTAAAAAATACAAGAAGTTTACAATTTTTTTTAAGAATATGTCTTTAAAACTGCGTTTTATTACGAAAATTCAGAAAATACACCTTAATATCATTAAAACCACCAAAGCTATGAAACTTTAATGAAAAAAGCACTCAAATTTTCAATTTTCAATATTTCCTAATTTTTTCGAATTTTTCAAAAATTATTTTAGGGTTTTTTTTTAACACCTGAGAGAACGAACACTAGAATATTTATTGAAATTACTAACAACATATAAAATTCTTCAGTTCATTTGACATGGAATTGCCCAAATCTTAATACCTTAAATCATGAATGATGAGAATACAAAAAACAAAATATTCTGTAATTTCCTCAAAATGTACTGGTATTTTTATGTCCTGTGATTGTTTTAGGAAAATTACACGTTTGTTGTAAATCTCATTAGGTTATGAAAAAATTCCTTTAGAAATCAATGTAAATTTACAATAAACGTGTAATTTTTTCACAAAAATCAAAGGAAAAAATTACAGAACGAAATCTATTTTCCATTCACATTTTTAACAGTGTGGTTTTGATTCCATCTAAAGCAGCAGGTCATCCACCACTCTATCAGAAGGGGAGATATTAAATAATTGGAGTGTGGAATTAATGCAGTGAACTATATAAGTGTAAGTGTAAAAAATGTATATAGAGAATTGTATGCAGTACACAAAATACATTCTAATCGTTCTTCAACAACAAGTGACGGTTTGAAACTTTTTGTATGCAGTAGGCGGAGACTCGTTTAAAACGTCAATAAAACGTAAGGTGAGGTTCGAACCTTATGATAGTATAATCATATGCAAACGTGTGTTTTGAATGGAAAGTGCCTCTACATCCAGTAATTTCACAGCTTAGATTCTAGGTTTGATAAGTTCCACCGAATCGCTATCAGCATTCCTCAGAAATCAATACAAACCTAGTCCCCTTTCCAGTCATTGCACACTAGTTCTGCTCAGAAATTATCGCGGAAAGTGCTATTACTTGTCAGTTAGGTTCTCTTCAAAAATAAAAATTTCTCTCAATTTTGGAAACTCAACGAGCAAACTCTATCTCAAAAATGACGAAGTTGAAATTACCATTTTTATTGGTATTTAAAATATTGGTATTTAATCATTTAACTTTCTCTTCATTAAATTTCTGGATTATATGTTAAGGATTTACTTCTCCATTGAAAATAAAGTGTGGAAACATTCAAATTAGAAAATTCAATATTTGGAGTAAAAATTGGATTTGCTACAAATATTGAAACAGAACGTGCTTGAATTTAACTAGGTTTTTCGGCTTGGTAGTATTGTCATTCTCAAGATGTTTGAGAATTTCTTTGCAATCACTTATGCGCATAATATTTTCATAGAAGAAACCTCATTCCAAATTCTCAATTTAGCAAATAGCAGCTTTACCATATATTATATACAATGTTAGAAATTTTCCTTTTTTTTATTCTATCCTTCTTTGATAGATTTTTTCGATTTTTAAATTCTCGTAATTTAGGATAAAGTATTAGCTACATACGCACACTTCAATTTTTCAACTGATCTCTACGTATTGAGACTCCTCAAGCCGAAAAACAAGTTTTGACCAGGGCGTCTGTCTTTCCGGCTATCCGTCCGTAGGCAAAATAAATCTGTAAAATGAACGGATATAATATCGCTTTTATTTTTATTTATTATTTTATAGACCTCGTCATTTTGATTTTATGCATCAAAAATATGAAGTATGAAAAAAAATTCCCATTTTTAGCCAAATGTCACGAGTAAAGTGAGAAAGTTTTAAAGAAGGATCATAACTATTTAAAGGACCTACAAATTTTGTTCTAAATATTTTATTATTGGGCTTGCCGTGTTTGCTTTATCCATCGAAAATGCTATGAAAAAATGTAAAATTCCAATTTTAAGTTAAACGGCATAAGATACGTATAAAAATCTCAACTGATAAATTGTACCTCTTGAAAAGACCTACAAATTTTAATTAAACCATTCTTTGATCCAACTCATTGTTTTTTATTTATCAAACGAAAATGTTATTGGAATTAAAAATTGAAATTTTTAGCCAAACGAAGCGCACAGTTCTCTTGAAATGACTTCAACCCAAAAGTGATAACACCAAGAATGTACAAAAATGAAAATACCCAGTTTTCCTCAAAAACTAAGCGAGATACATATGAAATAAGCTAAGCAACCAAAATAATTCCTTGCAAAAATTTCTACAGAAGTACCATCACTTTCATCATTTTCAATCTCACTTTGTTTTGTTGAAAAACTTGATTTTCTAATTTCACTATTATTTTTTTTTTTTTTCTTAATTCTTGTTCTCGATATAATTATTTTGAGTAGAAACGCTAGGGATGTATTTATACTCACATGTTTTTAACGCTAAAAGCTTTTTATCCTAAGCTGATAACATTATGATAATATTTTTCTGTTCTAATTTTTTATCTGGTATAAAACAGAGTAAACGAGTTTTTACCTCTCAGAACAAAAAATCAAGTTTTTCAAGAAAACGAAGTGTGATTGAAAATTATCGAGGGGTTTTCTTCATAGGAATTTTTCCAAGGAACAATTATTGTCTTTTAACTTTTTTCATATCTCATTTCGTGTATCGAGAAAAACTGGGTATTTCGATTTTTTGAAATTAAACATGCATTTTTTCAAAAACAGGTCAGGCAAAGATTTTATTTTTTATCAAAAAATAGTTGTAATGCACCCCAGATATAAAAACAAAATAAAAATTCTCAGTGTTCTTAACTTTAGGTTGAAGTAATTTCAACGCAATCGTACGCGAGATACGGAAAAATCTCCAAGGGAGGAATGGTAGCTTTGTAAAACGTCCACAAAATTTTACAAAGTACATATAATATTAACAATTACACATAATAACGTTGTTCATAAAAGATAATAAAAGTTTCATAAATTTTCTTATAGAATTTAGGTTGCTTGTAAGTTTATGATTGACGCTACGTATGTAGTAATTGTACAAAATGTTTTTAAAAAATCGAGCGCCAAGCGCGAGTTTCATGATGAGAGAATGTGGCGCCTCAAAGCCTATAGAGCTTTGAAAAATTTACTCTTTACATACATACATATGTTACGTATAGAATATGAAGCATTAAAAGATACATAGAAAGTCTGGAGTGTCAAAGATATATTTTTGTTAAAGAATTATTCAAGTGTGCATAACCAATTAAACAAATTGTAATTAAAAAAGAAGTATTAAACAAAATTGGTAACATCACTTGAGTACATTTTTTAATTTTCATATTCTATATCAGCGTTGTAACATTAATCAGGTAGATTTTGTATTTCGCATATTATTCTATCTTTCAAATGTTTATTTACATTAAATTCTATATCGTGAAACCCCGTGAAATATATTCGATAACACTTCCAGGATTTACAGCTAATATTATTTTCTCTCAAAAATTCATAATATTTGCATCTTCCTTCTTATAAAACAGAATATTAAAAACGACTCTGAAGCTCAACATTGCCTCGAAGAGAAATTACTATTTCAACAAGTATTAAGTACTGCCAACAAGAATTTCAATGAACATTCCATTATAGTTTGGAATCCTTTCACTCGGCTACAATACGAGTATACATACGAGTAATCCATTTTAAACGTACTCGACCCAAAGACTTCATTCAAATACATATATTACTAAGACACGTTATAAAATTACGTTCAGTTCCTACACAACGTTAAAGCATACACGGGTTTAGATTTAGGATAAAGTTTGGTGCAAGTTCAGGATTCTTGGAAACTACCTGTAAAAGTCAAGGAAAACAAATTTATAATTGAGACTTAAACAGGCAATATAATTATTTTTTCTTTTTCTCTCTTTTTTTTGATTAAAGACATGTTCTTATATTCAAACCAAGCCGTTTAACGCCTTATCTCAAGATATATGTTCTTTTAGAAGATATTCTAGTTTTAAGCAACCCATTTGCACAGGTCAATGACCTAAGCAATCTTATCAATAAATAAATAATGAATCCAAATTTTAGTAGAAGCATATACCATATATTAATTTTTTGCTATTTTATGAAATTTATTTATTTATTTATTGAAAACCATACTTAGGAATTTAGAGTGCATATTACATAGAAAATAAAAGCGGCAAAGTATTTGAAAAAAGATTAATGCTTACGTCTACGGTGAGACTCCAAGCCAGAGTCTTTTGATTGACGGTCGACTGCTCTATTTATTTATACTTATTTAAAGTTTTATCATACACGTTATAAATTCTGTATATACATGATAATGTAATATAATACTT
The DNA here is from genome assembly GCA_011634705.1 of Andricus grossulariae. Classification (NCBI taxonomy): domain Eukaryota; kingdom Metazoa; phylum Arthropoda; class Insecta; order Hymenoptera; family Cynipidae; genus Andricus; species Andricus grossulariae. Next base: position 67,696,766 of record JAABKJ010007545.1, on the reverse strand, counting down.
TATATTTTCCAGAATATTATTGATTTCTGCAATTATACAGTAATAAATTCGATTGAATTCCGTATGTCAATTGACCCTTTCAAGCAATTGAATTGGGTCAGAATGATATTGTCGAGTAAATTAGTCTTGCCTAGTTACAAAAATACTTGCTAAATTGAAATATTTAAAAAATAGATCCTTCATCATTTTATAAAAATATATTAAGTTAATTCAATTCGATTAAGATTACATATACTAGATATGAAAATATATTAATTTGTAAATATGAAATTATTCATGCATCTTTAGTCACAAATCAGTATACGTTCACCAATTTTATAATTGGTCCTAACAATACTGGACCAACATTTTAAATGTTTCAAAAATCAGAGCTTTTGAATTGCAAATCTATAATTTGAATATTCAACATTATTTTTTAGAAAGGCACTATTTTCAAATGAAAAACGTGTCAATTTTAGGGTTTTATAATTTTATTAACAATTTTTGGATTATAAGTAATTTAAAGATAGAATCATTAATTAAGAATCATACTTGTTATGATCCCAAATGTTTTGGGTTTAAAAATACTGGAATAATTTAGTGAGGCGCTACATGGAAAAAATAATTGCGCTCAAATTTGTTTTTGTTCTTGTGAAAGCTCGTTTAAGTGGATTAAAATACCATATTGAACGCCCAGCGTTATAAGCATACGAGTATTAATGCTGACGCTTCCGAAGATACTACTGTGTACTGCACTTAATCTTTATACTGACTATTAGATCTCTGCCAATCACTGATTTCTTCCAAACCAAACAGTTTTTGCAGAGACAGTAAAAAAGACTATCACAGTTTTTATACGTCACACATATTGCCACATTATTATATTTGAGGTGCATTCTTATCCCCACCATCGCATATCACGCCACGAGGTGTCACAGACTTAAATTACTTTCAGTTTTTTGTTTTTAGTTTCATTTTTCGATACTGTATTACTTATAATATTCATTTAAAAAAATTACAAATGACGAACGGACTTCTAAAAAAAACTATCAATTGTATCGCCACAATCGAAAGCAGCCTGAGCGTAAAAATTGACACTTTTAAGGGGACCTGAAAGACACTCAAAAATCATATTTCTAATTTAAAATAAAAATAAAAACTTGCTCCTGCGATATCGAGGAGCTGACTTGAACCATAAAAAGATTTCGAAAAAGAGACTCAGTAACGAGGTATACTGACTTGAAGTTAACTTTTGGAGAAAACTAACTACATCTAAGACAAAAATACCTATCTCTAACATCTGAAATTATTATTATTATTTTTTTTTTTTGAATTTTCAAACGATTTTTGTGATCTTTTTTTGTAATTTTTATGCTCCGGTGTAATAAAATCACACTTTTTAAAGTGTACTATTGAAGAATATCTATGAATGCATCCCTAGAAATATAATAGTATTATTTTATTCGATTTATTTTTTATTTTTACAAACCGTTTTACTAGGTTATGTTTTGTTTGCGCGATTATTTTTTCAATATTTTTCCGTTAACGCACTGTTTAAATTCCTTTCTTTCCTTTATAAATTCCCAACCAAAAATTGAGAATCAACTTTGAAGACAAAGGCGGAATCCCAGTGAAAGATCAAGATAAGTCACTACTATTATTGTTAATAATAATGATAAACTTTGAAAATTCAACCATCTTTCTTGACAGGAGAGGGGGGGGATATGATCTTTCTATTCCAGAAATTATTATTATATCATTAAGCCGTTTCCCTTTCGGGGTAGGCGTGAATTGCTCGGTTGGAAAGTAGTGATGTGTGGAAGCAGTTTTTTTGGCTGACAATTATTTTATAAATCTAAAAATATAACTAATTTATTTTTAGTTAGAAGTTGATCCTTTCTAGTTAAAAATTCATGTATTTTTTGAAAAATTCGATTCCTTTGGTTAAATTGAACTGTTGACGTTTAATCTTATTTCTTGGATGAAAATTCTACTACTTTGTTAAAAGTTCAACTACTTTGTTATTTTTTTTTCTTTTGGTTGAAGATTTACGATTTTAATTTCAAATTCATCTCTCTGGTAAAAAATTTGAATATTTTTTTCAAAAGTAGTTTTTTTTTGGCTGAAAATTATTTTCTAAATCTAAAAATGTAAATATTTCATTTTTAGTTAAAAGTTGACCCTTTATAGTTAAAAATGCATTTTTTTTGTTGAAAAATTCGATTTCTTTGGTGAATTTGAACTGTTGAAGTTTAAAATTAATTGATTTTTCGGTTGAAAATTCTACTACTTTGTTAAAAAGAATCCTTTTTTTTGTTTGAAGATTTACGGTTTTCATTTCAAATTCATCTCTTTGGTTGAAAATTTAAATATTTTGTTTCAAAGTAGTTCTTTTGGATTACAATTATTTTCTAAATCAAAAAATGTAACTAATTCATTTTTAGTTCGATGTTGATCCTTTCTAGTTAAAAATTAATGTATTTTTTGAAAAATTCGATTTCTTCGGTTAAATTGAACTTTTGTCGTGAAAAATTTATAGTTTTTTTGTTGTTGAGAATTTGTTAAAAGTTCAAATACTTTGTGTACATTTTTTTTTTGGGTTGAAGATTTACGATTTTAATTTCAAATTCATCTCTTTGGTTGAGAATTTGAATATTTTGTTCAGAAGTCGTTTCTTTGTGTGAAAATTATCTTCTAAATCTAAAAATGTAACTATTTCATTTTTAGTTACAAGCTGATCCTTTCTAGTAAAAATTTCATGTTTTTTTTTTAAATTTGATTTCTTTGGTTAAATTGAACTGATGACGTTGGAAATTTAGTGTTTTTTTTAAATTCTACTACTTTGTTCAAAGTTCAACTACTTTGTTGAAAAAATGTCTTTTTTTTTTGGTTAAAGATTTATGATTTTAATTTCAAATTTATCTCTTGGTTGAAAATTTGAATGTTTTGTTGAAAGGTCGTTTTTTGGCTGAAAATTATTTTTTTAAACTAAAAATATAACTATTTCATTTTTAGTTCATAATTTATACTTTCTAGTTGAAAGTTCATGTATTTTGTTGAAAATGGGACTTTTGGTTGGAAATTTAACTAGTTTATTAAAAATTAAACTGCTTGGTTGAAAATGTATTTTTTAGCTTTTGGTTCATCTCCTTGATTGAAAATTGATCTATTTTTTTGAAAATGTTATTTTTTGTTTTTGCTAAAAACTGGACTATTTGACTGCCAATTAATTTATTTTAAGTATGTCCTACGTAATTTGTGTATAACCACTTATAAAATTGATTATAGCTGTTCTCACTAAAAGTTTTGAAAATATTGTATTGAGAAACAAATTTTTTTTTCATATTACTATTATTGATCGCCTAGATGTAAGTTTTTATACCTAAAAACAATTAAAAATGGTCAGGGAAATGAAAAATTGGTTAGGGAAAGGTCAGAGAAAGTCAGGGAATTTCGAAATCGGAATTTTGTAGCAACTGTAAAAAATATTGGCCCAAGAAAAGGGCAGTCGTGAGGGGTTCACCATTGGACTGAATTCATACACAACATGATTATACATACTAATAATTACACTCAAAGTCCCATATAATAACAGTTTCATGAGCTGCCTTGCAACTAACAACCGTTTTCAATTTAATGCATAATATTGTGCAATAAACTCGACTGAGTATTTGCGCACTGCGGCCCTTCCGAGGCGAGAGTCACAACTATCTCTCGCCCTGCCCGCTTAGACATTGCGTGGACCGTACACGCGTGGATTATACATGACTCAATTCACCCGCACCAAAGCGGATAGACTATTGCAAAGATGTTGTTCGTTTTTCCAATTTTCCGTTTTTCCATTTTCTAATGGTAATTGTAGTTCTCCTCGTATAGAGAGAGAACTATGAAATGATTAATTAATTTCACAGTGTCGGTCTGCTGCAAAGCCCACACCTTCATTAAAACAGCGCATTAACCAAATTGCGCAGCATTTCCCTACTGGCCGCGGGTTTTGCTTGTGTCATGCGCTCGTTTGTTAGCCGGAAAAGCCCTTTCGCCACAGAGGGAAATTTATGGCATTCTTGCTTGAGATCACTGGCAAACATAATCCTCTGTCGCCTAAGACGAATGTCTCTTTTCTCTTCCGGCGACTCTCCACACCACTCCTCTCCACACCACTCCTCTCCACACCACTCCTCTCCGCACCACTCCTCTCCTCACCAAGTCACGTATGTTTTATTCCACTTTTGGTTTAGTTGGTCAATGCCGCTCGAACTCTCTGCAAGTGTAACATATGTCCACCCACATATGCATACATTCGGTACTTTAACTCAAACTTAACGGCGCGTAAATCCGCCAAAATACGAGTACAAGTCCAACGCATGTAGAAAAATAAGATCCGTTTCTCAATTTAGCCCCAGTTTGAATATTTGATTTAAAATTTTTACTTCGTCGACAATTTTTAGTTTCCTTATAAAATCTCGCCTCGGAAGGGCCGCAGTGCGCGAGTATTCAGTCGAGAATTTTGCGCAACATTATGCATTACAATTGGAAACGGTTCAGGCCAGTGTGAGGACTTTACAATTTTTCACCTTTAATATTAGTTTCAGTAAAAATAATTTAATTTATTGTAAAAATATATTACCATTACAATTTTTCAATTTCAAGTAGATATGAGGTCTTTAACCTTCTAAGTTTATTCTGAATTTTTTTTGCCCTGCTTGTACTTCAGCGACACATTTCTTGTTTGTTTCCTGAAAATCCTTAAATTTTCTGAATTTTCTGATTTCTTTGACAACCTTGAATTCTCCAAATTCCTAGAAATCTGTGAATTTCACGAATTCCCTGAATTCCTTGAATTCTGAGTTCCTTAAATTACGCGAATTCCTTGAATTCCGTGAATTTAGCGAAGTCCTTGAATTCTCTGAATTCTCTACATTCCCTGAATTCCGTGAATTCCTTGAAACTTTCGAATTTCTTGACTTCCATGAATTCCTTCAATTATTTGAATATCATGAATTCCTTGAGTATTCGGAATTCTTCTCATTTCTTGACTTCTCTGAAATCGTTGAATATTTTGAAATTCTCAAATATTCATAAATTCCCGGAATTCTATGAATTCGCCGAACTGTATGAATTCGCTGAATTCTATGATTTCGCTGAATTCTATGAATTATCTGAATTCGCTGAATTGTATGAATTCTCTGAATTCATGGAATCAAGTAAATTCATAGAATTAAGCGAATTCATAGAATTCAGCGAATTCATTGAATTCAGCGAATTCATAGAATTCAGCGAGTTCATACAGTTCGGCGAACTCATACAATTCGGCGAATAAAGAGAATTCGGCGAATTCATATAATTCAGTGAATTCATAGGATATTGCGAATTCACATAATTAAGCGAATTCAGAGAATTCATAGAATTCAGGTTACTTATCAAATTCAGGCAATTCATATAATTTTGGAAATTTATACAATTCAGAGAATTCATAGAAGTCGGGGTATTTATAGAATTCCGGTAATTCCGACACTTCTGAGAATTCAGAAAATTGATGGAATCCAATGCGTTTCAGGAATTTATGAATATTCAAGGATTTGAGAATATTCAACGATTTCAGAGAAGTTAAGAAATTATGAGAATTCCGAACACTCAAGGAATTCAGGATATTCAAATAATTTAAGGATTTTATGGAATTCAAGAAATTCAGAGGTTTCAAGGAATTAACGGAATTCACCGAATTCAGAGGTTTCAAGGAATTCACGGAATTCACGGAATTCAGGGAATGTAGAAAATTCAGAGAATTGAACGACTTGACGGAATTCAAGGATTTCGCGGAATTCACGAAATTTAGAGAATTCGCAGAATTTAGGGAACTCAGAATTCAAGGAATTCAGAAAACTCGAGAAATTGAAAGATTTCTAGGAATTCGGAGAATTCAAGGATTTCAAAGAATTCAAGGAATTCAGGAAATTCAGGGAATTTAAGGATTTTCAGGGAATTTCGCAAATTTCCGAGAGTTCATAGCATTTAGGTAATTCAAAGAATTAGGAAAATTCAAAGAATTACGAGAATTCAGAACATTAAAATAATTGAGAGAATTCAGAATAAACTAAGAAGGTTCAAGACTTCATACCTGTTTGAAATTGAAAAATTGTAATGGTAATAAATTTGTACAATAGATTAAATTATTTTTACTGTAACTAATATTAAAAGTGAAAAACTTTTAAGGCTTTTTGTTGACTGAACCCAATATTTGTTATATACGATTAGTTAAAAATTATTATTTTCTTTCCAGAATTATGTGCTTCTAAACTTTGAATAATGAAACTAAAAAGAAAAATAAATAAAAAGCATTTCCGCGAAGCAACTAGGCACTGCGAACAGAATGTATTAGTTGCGAACACTTGTCGATCATTATTATAATTAATAATTACACTCTAACTCCCATATAATAACAGTTTTAGGGGTTGTCTCGCACTGGACTTGTTACTGAATCGGTACCCTTGATAAGTAAACAGTCAGGGCCTCCTGAACCGTTTCCAATTGGGATGCATAATGTTGTGCAATATACTCGATTGAGTACTCGCGCACTGCGGCCCTTCCGAAGCGAGAATTACAAAACCGGACTGAATTCTATGGGGCCTACAGTGTAATTCAATTAAATGTCTTGATGGAACCAAAATTCGTAGACGGTGTAGAAATTTGTGTGAATTCACAAAATTCACAAAATCCGGAAAATTCGCTAAATTATATGAATTTGCCGAATTCGATTTATTCGCCGAATTGTATGATTTTGCTGAATTCTATGAAATCACTGAATTCTATGAATTCCCTGAATTCTTCGAATTTCCGGAATTCTATGAATTCTTGGAAATCTCCGAATTTTCTAAATTCCTCGAATTCTATGAATTATTTGAATTCTATCAATTTCCTGAATTCCTTGACGTCCGGGAGATTTTTGAATTCTTTGAATATCCTGAAATTCTAGAATTTTCTGAATTTCTGAAATTCTAGAATTTTCTGAATTCCTGAAATTCTAGAATTTTCTGAATTACTGAAATTCATTGAATGTTCTGAATCCTATGAATAGAGATGCTAAATGATACCAAACGTGAAAAAAATTATTACTACGATAAAATTATAAGTAAATTAAAAATAAAATTTCAATCACCATTTTCTTTTAAATTGTTGGGTAAAAAAATTACATAAAAAAAAACCTTTTACCAAATCTATATTTGGTTAAGAACTTTTATGAAAAAATACAATTTTTTGAAAAAAATCAGACTAAAAGAAAAGCTTACAGCATAGGGGTTTAAATAACCAAAAAATTTAATTTTTTTATTATTTTTAATGTTATTTTTACGATGAGAATGTAAAAACAAAAATAAAAAAAATCGATTGGTCGCCATATTGGATCCGCTATTTGGAATTTGAAAATTGTTATATCAAATTTAAAACAAGTTTTGCAAAATACTGATATAAAATGAATTTTTGAAAAATCTGGTAATTTTGAAAATGTGTTCGTTGCCATAATGGATCCACCATTTTGAGTTAAAAATTTTAATATCCAATTTGAAATCCGTGACACAGAATACCTTGATAAAGTAAATTTCCACAAAATTAAAAAATTTCTTTAATCGTTCGACCAATATATTGGATCCGCGATTTTGATGTTGGAAATTTGAATACAAAATTTGACATCAGTGATGAAAATACCTTTATAAAATAAAAGGAAGAAAATACGATGACTTTTAAAATATTTTTTTCGCTATATTAAAACCGAAATTTTGAAATTTCAAATTTGAATATCAAAGTTGTAATCAAGAACTGAAAATATCTAAATATAATGAAGTTCAAAATAATCTGAAAAATTTTAAAATTGATTAGTAACCGTTTTGGATTGACAATTTTGAATGTTAAAATTTAAATATCAGATTCGAAATGAAAAGTGCAAAATAACTTTATAAAATTAATGTTAAAAAAATCCGATAATGTTGAAAATGTATTGGTCGCCATATTAGATCCATTATTATAAATTTCAAAAAGGTAATATCAAATTTGAAATCAGTGTCTCCAAAAAATCTTAATAGAAAAATTTCTTAGAAATCCAAAATTTTTTATAATCGTTAGGTCACCATATTGGATATGCAGTTTTAATTTTGGAAACTAGAATACAAAGTTTGAACTTAGTGGTGAAAAATATCTTTATAAAATTAAATTTAAAAAATCCGATAACTTTTAAAACATGTTTGTCGCTATTTTCGATCCGCAAATTAGAATTTTTAAATTTAAATATCACATTTGAAATCAGTGACTCAAAATACCATAATAAAATAAAATTTAAAAAGCCAATAATTTTTCAACCTTGCTTTGGGCAACAAAACAAGACTCAACAAATTAATTTCGTCGTGACAACAAGATATTTTGCCAGCCCAACAAAATTATTTTGTTGTAACAAAAAATATTTATCCAGGCGAAAAAAATAATTTTGTTGTAATAAAATGTTTTTCTGTGCCAAAAAATTATTTTGTTGTGACAACAAAATATTTTGCTAGCCTCTCAAAATAATGTGTTGTGAACAACAGAAATTTTGCTCTGAAAACAAAAAGAGCTCAACAAGACGGCTTTGTTGCTATTACTATTGTCTTTTCTCATTGTAGGGATACTAATCAGGGTGGTTCAAAAATGTATTAAATTTTTTTGTTTAAATATTCATGCTTTTTTAAATGCAAATCGTCTCCAGTACCTGAAATACTACTTTATACTCATAACTAGACGTTTACATAAATTTTATAAACAATTTATTATTGTTTTCAGCAATTTTCTCTTAAAATGGAGGTAGAAAGTCGCGTGTTTTTTTTAATTTTCCACTCATTGTCTAATTTTCAATCAATGTTAATAAACATAATTGTTTCAGCAATTGATGATTATTTTTAATAATATTATCTTTGAATAGGGCTAGAAATTACGGTTTATTCTGAAATTTTCAACTTTTTGTTCACTTTTCACTTGGAGTGAGTTAATATTCAATTCAATGAAGCAAAAAAAAATTGTTTAAACGAATTGTTATTGTTTATAGCTACCTTCTATACTAATACTTGATAGTTGCGGATTTTTTCTGAAATTTTCATATTTTTGTTGATTTTTCAATCAGAGTGAAGTAATGATTAATTTATGTTACCAACAATATTTTTTTAAACAATTTATTATTATTCTTAATGATATTCTTTTTCGTTAATGGAAGAAATTTGCGTTTTTTTCAAATTTCTTAACTTTTTGTCTACTTTTGACTTTCTGTTCCAAAAGAAAGTTACTGCAAACAATAATAAATTGTTTAAGGGGGCATTTCAATGTGAACTCATAAAAAAGCATATTTTCAATAATTTTTGTCTCGGGATTTATTTTATATAATTGAACTAATGTTTTTTCTCTTGAAGCAATGATCAAAGAGAGTGAAAAAAAATTTTGTTTGATGATAAAAAATATTTATTTATTTATTTTATGAATAAATAAATGAATATTTTTCAACATTAAACAAGTTTTTTACACTCTCCTTGATCATACCTTTAATGCTTTTTTCTATCCGTTCACATTGGAATGCCCCCTCAAACAATTCATTTAAATATGTTATTATCAGGAGAAAGTAGTATTCTAGGCATTAGAAGTAATTTGTATAAAAAAACTCGAAAAAACCATAATTAGCGCCAAAAACTCGCAGAAATCATTTTTTCACTAATGGGGTTTTCTGGGACTTTGTAAAACAGACTTATGGGGTTGGTACTAAAAAACTAATATTTTATTCGTATTCCATGGCTATTTGTAAAACTAAATATTGAGTTTCAACTCGATTCAACTAATATTGATTTTTTTTCTTATGGGAAATTCGTGTTAAACTTCATAGAGCTTGCGCCACGTCTGAATATCATTTTTAAAAAATTGATTTTTTTTGCGGATTCAAACAAATTTCAGGTCGATATGCATGAAAATTCGAGAGAACAAAATTTAAACCACCCTGATACATTCTCTCGTTTCGAGGGTGCTTTGATATGTTTATTTATTTAGTTTGGGAATTAACGATGTGCGTGCATGGATGTTTAGATAGCAAATGTTTGTAGGGTAAATAATACATAGATTTAGAACTTTAACTTTAGCATGCTATGTGTGATTGAGCCTTAGAAATGGCTTGATACTCTCCACCCTCTTAAGCCGTCCACACAGACCGCAGTTCAAGATAAATCCTTGTACGTGACGGTAATACTAAGTTACGGGATTCTGCGAGATACATACTACACTTAAAGTTATGCTTCTGTCAAAATGTTGTTGGAAAGGCTGCTTTTAAGAATTTCTCTATTCTACTCAATAGACTAAAAATCTCTTTTTGGTTGAAGTTCAGAAAAGGGAGTACCTTAGTACCTTAGAACCTTGATCCATAGTACCTTAGTACCTCAGTACCTTAGTACCTTAATACCTTTAAACCCTTGCACCTTTGTACCTTAGTACCTTTGTACCCTAGAACCTTTGTGCCTTAGTACCTTAGTACATTAGTACCTTAGTACCTTAGTAACTTAGTACCCTAATACCTAGGTACCTTAGTGCCTTAATACCTTTGTGCCTTTGTACCTTTGTACCTATGTACCTTAGAACCTTAGTACCTTATCACCTTCGTAACTTAGTACCTTTGTACCTTAGTACCTTAGTACCTTTGTAACTTAGTACCTTTGTGCCTTTTTACCTTAGTACCTTTGTACCTTGGAACCCTTGGTACCTTGGTACCTTTATACCTTAGTACCTTTATACCTTAGTACCTTTGTACCTCAGTACCTTAGTACCTAAGTACCTGAGTAACTTTGTACCTCAGTACCTTAGTACCTTCGTACCTTAGTGCTTTTGTACCTTGTGTACCTTTAGTACCTTTGTGCGTTAGAATCTTTGTACCTTTTTACCTTTGTACCTTTGTACCTTTGTAGTTAAGTACCTCTGTAGCTTAGCACCTTTTTACCTTTATACCTGAGTCCCTTTATACCTGAGAACCTCAGTACCTAAGTACCTTAGTAACTTTGTATCTTGGTACCTTAGTACCTAGGTACCTTAGTGCCTCAGTACCTAAGTACTTTAGTATCTTAGTACCTTAGTACATTAGAACCTTTGTACCTTTGTACCTTTGTAGTTAAGTACCTCTGTAGCTTAGCACCTTTGTACCTTTATACATTAGTACCTTTGTACCTTAGAACCTCAGTACCTGAGTACCTTAGTAACTTTGTATCTCAGTACCTTAGTACCTAGGCACCTTAGTTCCTCAGTACCTAAGTACTTTAGTACCTTAGTACCTTAGTACATTTTTACCTTATTACCTTAGTACCTTTGTACCTCATCACCCTAGTACCTCAGTACCCTTGTACTTTTGCACCTTTGTACCTTCGCACCTTTGTACCTTAGAAGCTTTGTACCTTAGTACCTTTGTACCTTTGTGCCTTAGTACCTTAGTACCTTAGCACCTTTGTACCTTAGTACCTTAGCACCTTTTTACCTCAGTTCCTTCGTACCTTTGCACCTTTGTATCTCAGTGCATTTATACCTTTGTACCTTAGTGCCTTCATACCTTTGTACCTTAGTAATTAAGTACTTCAGTACCTGAGTACCTGAATACCTTTGCACCCTTGCACCTTTGTACTTCAGTACCTTTGTAACTTAGTACCTTTGTACCTTAGTACCTTATTAACTCATTACATTTGTGCCTTAGTAACTTTGTACCTTAGTACTTCAGTACCTTGACATATAAGTACTTCAGAACCGTATGACCTTTTTATCTTAGTACTTTTTATATTTGCAGCTTAGTACCTTAGTACATAAGTACTTTAGTACGTTATTACCTAAGTACTTTAGCACCTTAGTACCTTTGTACCTTATTACCTTAGTACCTTTGTACCTCATCACCCTAGTGTCTCAGTATCCTTGTACTTTTGCACCTTTGTACCTTTGCACCTTCGTACCTTAGTACCTGAGTATCTTATTACCTTATTACCTTATTACCTATTTACCTTAGTACCTTAGTACTTAAGTACCTTCGTACCTAAGTACCTGAGTACCTTAGTACCTTCGTACCTTCGTACCTTCGTACGTTTGTGCCTTTGTACCTTAGCACCTTCATACCTTAGGGCCTTTGTACCTTAGTATCTCCGTACCTTAGTACGTTTGTACCATTGTATCTTTGTACCTTAGTACCTTAGTACCTCATTAACTTTGTACCTTAGTAACTTTGTACCTTTGTACCTTAGTACCTCAGTAACTTAGTACCTTTGTACCTTCGTACTTTTGTAACATAGTACCTTAGTACCTTAGAACCTCAGTACCTCAGTACCTTTGTACCTTTGCACCTTAGTACCTTAGCACATAAGTACTCCAGTACGTTATTACCTAATTACTTTAGTACCTTAGTACCTAAGTACTTTAGTACCTTAGTACCTTTTTACCTCATTACCTTAGTGCCTTTTTACATTTGTACCTTTGCACCTTCGTACCTTAGTACTTGAGTACTTTACTACCTTAGTACCTAAGAACTTCAATGCCTCAGTACCTAAGCACTTTAGTACCTTAATACCTTTTTACCTCAGTACCTTAGTACCTTAGTACCTATATACATTAGTGCTTTTTTACATTTGTACCTTATTACCTGGGTACCTAAGTACTTTAGTACCATCGTACCATATTACCTTAGTACCTTAGTACATTAGTACCGTAGTACCTTAGTACATTAGTACCTTAGTACCTTAGTACCTTAGTACCTAAGTACCTCAGTACCTTAGTGCCTGAGAATAATTAAAATACTCGCAATAATATATTTTTAGACTATTTTTACAGGTTTTTTAAACGCGTTTTCACTTCTATTTGAAAAACCGTTGATCTGAACAAAAAATGTTTCAAACGTAACTTCTAGAGCACAAAAAAATATATCTTTGATGTGGAACACATTTTTTCCCTAAAATCATTATTTCACGAGAAGAATGAGATTTTCCTTCTTATACTTGGAAAGGGGCAGGGGTGTGACTTTGATTATTTCTGCGTCCAGCCACCGGGATTTCTTCCCACCCCCCACGTTATCCTGGAAAGGGGTTGGAATTTCTTGAAATATTTGTTTACTCAGTCACAGGGGTGTCTTTCCGTCTCCCACGAGACATAGAAAAGGGGCAGGAGTGTGACTTAAATTATTTCTGTGACCAGTCACAGGGATCATTTCTCAGTCCCGCCCTCGATTTATTGAGAAGGGGTACAGGTGTGACTCTATGTATTTCTGTATTCAGTCACCGAGATTCCTTCCTACATCCCACGATATACTGGAAAGGGTTAGGGGTGTGACTTCAAATATTTTTGTACTCTGTCACAGGGGTGCCTTCCCGCCTCCAATGAGACATTGAAAATGGGCTGGAGTGTGACTTAAATTATTTCTGTGACCAATAACAGGGATCACTCCCCCCGCCCCTACCCACCCTGAATTCATTGGAAAGGGATAAGGGTGTGACTTAAATTATTTATGTGGCCAGTCACAGGGGTGCCCCCCCCCTAAGTTACATTGGAAAGGGGTAAAAGTGTGACCTAAATTATTTCTCCGACAAGTCACAAGAGAGCCTTGGTCTGATCTAAACTATTTTTTCTACTAATCAGTAATAACAGCGTACCACAAATCCTATTTCAAGAATCTCTACGCTTTTCACCGTCTTCCTTCTTTTCTTGAAAAATAGTAGTTTTCAGGAAAAAATGTATATCACTATTCATTCTATTTGGACGTTTTTTCTTGAAATGAAAGCTTTTCAAATTTATAAAAGATTCGTCCATTTGGATTTCTTCTAAAATGTTGAAATATTTCTTGATTTAACAACAAATTGTAACGCTTTTTTAAGCTTTCCAGCAGTACTATTTTTTTAAGATTTTCAGATTTATCAAAGAAGAAATAATTTCTAGTAGGTGAACGTAATTTAAAAAAAAAGTTCATCATGTTTTAAGCAAATTAGTAAGCAACATTTATTTTTCTGTACTTGATTAGGTGAAAAAGATACTATTTGGCAATTGTTTGAGCAATTTTTATAAACAAATTCACAGTTTAGTTATTTTTAATGAAAAGGCTTAAATTTTTTACGAAATCAACTAGGAATGTCCTTGCAATGACTTTTCCCTATGATACTTCTAAAATTGACAAAAATGATTAATTATTTAAACAATTTTAATAAACGACAAAATTATCATAGCAATGAGTCAGCAGTTCATGAATATTGTTTAAATATCTTAAAACTGTTGTGAATTCAAAAAAGTAACTTTATTCAATATCAATATAAAGTTATATTGTTACAATAGGGGAAAAATGACCATTTTTCAATATTTTCATTGCATTATTTGAATTGAAATAATTTTTTTTGGAAACCAAAACTTACCCAAACAGATAAATTTTGAACAGAAAAATATAAGAATTATATTTGCAGTTAAAATATTTAATTTTTAACCAAGAAAAGGGGAAATTACAAAACAAATTAGGTAAATTTTCTTCCAAAGTGTTATAGTTGATATTTCCACCAAACAATGTTTTAATTTTGAATAATTACCCGTTGAATTAAACCAAGAAATACGAATTTTTAACGAAAAAAGATACATTTCCAAAAAATTTAATAGTCACTTTTCAGTAAAAAGAAAATCATTTTCAATACAAAAAAAAATGAATTTTTAACAAAATAGTTAGATTTTTAAGTAAAAAAATTAATTTCGAACTAAAATGAATAATGCTATACAAAAAAAAAAAAATTTTAACCCAATAGTTGAATTTTTAACCCAAACGATGATATGAATTTTCTACCAAACAAAGACAATTTTTCAACAAAATAGATGGATTTTCAACAAAATAATTAAATTTTCTTCCAAGCAGATTAACTTTCAATCTAGAAGATCGAATGTCTATCGAAAAAGATAAATTGCGAGAAAAAATAGAATAGTTAAATTTTCAGTTGAAAAAATTAATTTTCATTAAAAAAAAAATTTTCAATGAAGAAATGAATTTTCAACCAAAAATATTAATTATCTAGCAAAAAAGATTAATTTATATCAAAATACATGAATTATCAACCAAATTTTTGATTTTTAAAGGAATTTTAAAATGAAGTTTCGACCAAAAAGGTGAATTAGTCACCGAGAAGATTAATATTCTACCACAAAAGACAAAATTTCAACGAAATACAGAAAATTAAATTGAATTAAATTATAACCCAAATGGCTCAACTTTGAACTGAAGAAGATTAATTCAAATTATTCAAACATGGTTTAGTTAAATCATCAGTTTAAAATCATTTTCATACAGAAAAAGCGAATTTTCAACCAAATTTTGAATTTTTAAAGAAATTGTTAACAAAATAAATAAATTTTTAACCAAATTTTGAATTTTTAAAGGAATTTTTTACCAAAAATGTGAATTGATCACCAGGAATATTAATATTTCACGACAAAAGACAAAGTTTCACAAAGATAAAATGAATTTTCAACAGAATAGTCCAATTTTCAAGCAAATAAATTAATTTTCAACTATAATAATGAATTTTTAACAAACAAAAAAAATGAATTTTTATCCCAATAGTTGAATTTTTAACCCAAAAGATGAATTTTCTACAGCAAAGGCCAATTTTCAACAAAATAGTTACATTTTCAATTAAAAAGTTTAAATGTCTACCAAAGAAGATCAATTTTTGATAATAAATGAAATAGTAACATTTTAAGTCAAAAAAATAATTCTCAATCAAAGAAAAAACGAATTTTCAATTAAAGGAATAAATCATCACCTAAAAAGAAAAATTTTGTACCAAAATGATTAATTTTTAACAAAATGAATGAATTTTCAACCAAAATTTGAATTTTTGAAGGAATTTTTTATTTTTAACCAAAAATGTGAATTAGTAATCAGAAAGATTATTATTCTACCACAAAAGACAAAGTTTTAACAAAATACAGAAATTTTCAACTGAAGAAGATGAATTTCAAATCAAACATATAATAGTTAAATGTTCAATTAAAAAAACTAATTTACAATTATGAAATATTTTCAACAAAATAATTAAATTTGAACGAAAAAAAGGGTGTTTCAACTAAAATGATAGATCATAAAAAAAATTTTTAACAAAATAATTCCACTTTTAACAAAATGGTTGAATTTTGAACCAACGTCTTCGTTTTTTTTTAAATTTTAATATTCAATTTTATTTTCAAAAATAGTTCTTCTCTTTTGCTCCGCTGGGAACTGAACCACAGGTCTTCCGATTGCCGGTCGAGTGCTCTTACCATTAAGCTACTGAAGAGATCGAAAGAAGAATCTATAGGTAGTGTGGATTTCTATTTTCACATAATCTGATAAATATCTTTATCTGAGTGGTCATTACCATCCAAGATGATAATACAGATTTCTAAAAACTTATGACTCGTATCACAGATGCCAAGTTTGATGAAGATCCATTAATTTTTTGAAAATTGTCCGCCATTTTGAATGTATGAAATCTGACTTTATATTCGTTATCAGAGACCCCAAAAACCCCCAGATGCCAAGTTATATGAAAATCCAATAATTTTCTGAAAACTCGTCCGCCATATTGGATTAAAAAATTTGAATTTTTAAATTCTGACTTCAGATTCGTTACCAGAGACTCCAAAAACCCCCAGATGTCAAGTTTCATAAAAATCCATTAATTGAAAAAATGGTCCCCTATTTTGAATTTTTAAAAACTGACTCCAGATTCGTGATCAGAGGCCCCAAAAATCCCCAGATGTCAAGTTTCAGGAAAATCCATTGTTTTTCAAAAACAGTCCACCATTTTGAATTTTGAAGAACTGGTTCCAGATTCGTGATCAGAGATCCCAAAATCCCACAGATTCCAAGTTTCATGAAGATCCATTCATTTTATGAAAACTCGTCCGCCATGTTGAATCCGCTATTTTGAATTTTCAAAATATGAGTTAAGATTCGTTATGAGATGCCCCAAAAACCCCAAGATGCCAAGTTTCATTAAAATCCAATAATTTTTTAAAAACTCGTTCACCATATTGAGTCCGCCATTTCGAATTTTTCAAATCTGACTTCAGATTCGTGTTTGGTGATCCTAAAATCCCCCAGATGCTAAGTTTCATGAAAATCCATTAATTTCTTGAAAACTTGTCCGCCATATTGGATCCGCCATTTTGATTTTTTCAAATCTGAATTCAGATTCGTGATCAGAGACCCCAAAATCCCCCAGAAGCCAAGTTTCATGAAAATCGAATAATTTTTTAAAATTTCATATGCCATATTGGATCTTCTTTTTATAATTTCAAAAATAAGACTTCAGATTCGTTATCAGAGACCCCGAAAACCACAAGATACCAAGTTTGATCAAAATCCATTATTTTTTAAAAATGGTCCGCCTTGTTGAATTTTGAAAAACTGAATTCAGATTCGTGATCAGAGACCCCAAGAAACCCCAGATGCCAAGTGTCACTTAGATCCATTGATGTTTTGAAAACTTGTCCACCACATTGGATCCGCTATTCTGAATTTTTTAAATCTGACTCTAGATTCGTGATCAGAGACCCCGAAAACCCCCAAACGTCAAGTTTCATGAATATCCATTAAATTTTTAAAACTTGTTAGCCATATTGGATCCGCCATTTTGAATTTTTCAAATCTGAATTCAGATTCGTGATTAGAGACCCAAAACCCCTCAGATGCTAATTATCATGAACATCCAATATTTTAAAAAAATTTCATCCGCTATATTGGATCCGCTTGTTAGAATTTCAAAAATATGACTTCAGATTCGTGATCAGAGACCCCAAAATCCCTCAGATGCCAAGTTTCATGAAGATCCATTGATTTTCTGAAAACTAGTCAACTATATTGGATCCGCCATTTTGAATTTGAAAAATCTGAATTCAGATTCGTGATCAGACAACCCCAAAACCCGCCAGATGCCAAGTTTCATGAAAATCTAGGTTTTTTTAAATTTCATACGCCATATTGGATCCGCTTTTTAGAATTTTAAAAATATGACTTCAGATTCGTTAGCAAAGACCCCCAAACACCTCAGATGCCAAGTTTCATGAAAATCCATTTTTTTCAATATTGTGCCATTTTGAATTTTCAAAAACTGAATTCAGATTCGTGATCAGAGACCACAAGAACCCCCAGATGCCAAGTGTCATTTAGATCCATTAATTTTTTGTAACCTTGTCCGCCACATTGGATCCGCCATTCTGAATTTTTTTATCT
This sequence comes from Andricus grossulariae, assembly GCA_011634705.1. Classification (NCBI taxonomy): domain Eukaryota; kingdom Metazoa; phylum Arthropoda; class Insecta; order Hymenoptera; family Cynipidae; genus Andricus; species Andricus grossulariae. Next base: position 67,678,537 of record JAABKJ010007545.1, on the reverse strand, counting down.
GACTTTAGATTCGTGATCAGAGACCCCGAAAACCCCCAGATGTCAAGTTTCATGAAAATCCAATAATTTTTTTTTCATCCACCATATTGGATCCGCTTTTTAGAATTTTAAAAATATGACTTCAGATTCGTTAGCAGAGACCCCAAAACCCCTCAGATGCCAAGTTTCATGAAAATCAATTTTTTTTAATGGTCCGCCATTTTGAATTTTCAAAAACTGAATTCAGATTCGTGATCAGAGAGCCCAAGAACCCCCAGATGGCAAGTGTCATTTAGATCCATTAATTTTTTGAAAACTTGTCTGCCACATTGGATCCGCCATTCTGAATTTTCTAAATCGGACTCTAGATTCGTGATCAGAGACCCCGAAATCCCCCAGATGTCAAGTTTCATGAAGATCCGTTAAATTTTGAAAACTTGTCCATCATATTGTATCCGCCATTTTGAATTTTTCAAATCTGAATTCAGATTCGTGATCAGAGATCCCAACACCCCCCAGATGCCAAGTTACATTGGAATCAATTTTTTTTAAATTCCATCCGCCATATTGGATCCGCCATTTTTAATTTTCAAAAACTGACTCCAGATTTGTGATCAGAGATCCCCAAAACGCCCAGGTGCCAAGTTTTATGAAAATCCATTAATTTTTTGACAACTCGTCCGCCATGCTGGGTCCGCCATTTTGAATTTTTCAAATCTGACTTCAGATTCGTGATCAGAGATCCTAAAATTCCCCAGATGGCAAGTTTCATGAAGATTCATTAATTTTTTGACAACTCGTCCGACATATTGGATCCGCGATTTTGAATTTCTCAAATCTGACTTCAGATCCGTGATCAGAGATCCCAAAATCCCCCAGAAGCCAAGTTCTATGAAAATCCATTAATTTTTTGAAAACTCGTCCACCATGTTGAGTCCGCCATTTTGAATTGTCAAAATCTGACTTTAGATTCGTGATCAGAGATCCCAAAATCCCCGAGACGCCAAGCTTCATGAAGATCCACACATTTTTTTAGAACTTGTCCGCCATATTGAAACCGCCATTTTGAATTTTTCAAATCCGATTTCAGATTCCTCATCAGAGGCCCAAAAGCACCCAGATGCTAAGTTTTATCAAAATCCATCGATTTTTCGAAAACTCGTTAGGCATGTTGGATCCGCCATTTTGAATTTTTTAAATCTGATTTCAGATTCGTTATCGGAGGCCCCAAAAACCCTCAGATGCCAAGTTTCATGAAAGTCAGTCAATTTTTGGAAATTCTGTCTACCATATTGGATTCGCCATTTAGAATTTTTAAAATCTGACTTCACATTCGTTATCAGAGGCCCCAGAAACACCTATATGCCATGTTTCATGAAAATCCATCAATTTTCTTGAAATTTCGTTCGCCATATTGGATCCGCCATTTAGAATCTTTCAAATCTCAATTCACATTCCTTATCAGAGATCCGAAAACCCACAGATGCTAAGTTTCATGAAAATCCATTATTTTTCAAAAATGTTCCGCCATTTTGAATTTTTTAAAACTGAATTCAGATTCATTATTAGAGACTCCATGAACCCCCACATGCCAAATTTCATGAAGATCCATTGATTTTCTGAAAACTTGTCAACCATATTGGATTCGCCATTTTGAATTTTTTAAATCTGACTTCACATTCGTTATCAGAGGCCCCAGAAACACCTATATGCCATGTTTCATGAAAATCCATCAATTTTCTTTCAAAATATTTGACTGAATTTTAAAGTATTTCAAGGGATTTTAAAAATTTCAAAAATTTTCAAGGGATTTTAACTGATTTTTTATATTTGAAAGAGTATGCTAAAAGTTTCCAAGAAATGTAATAGAAATTCCAAGATTTCAAGAAGTTTTATCTGGTTTTAAAGTGTTCAAAATTTCTGAAGAAATTTTAAGAGATATCACACATTTCAAGATAATTGAAGGGATTTTCAAGTATTTCAAGGGATTTTAAAATTTTTTTAAATTTTCAAGGAATTTTAACTGTTTTTTGATATTTGAAAGAGTATGCTAAAAGATTCCAAGAAATTTTATAGAAATTCCAAGATTTCAAGAAGTTTTATCTGATTTTAGAGGATTTTAAAGTTTTCAAAATTTTTGAAGAAAATTTAAGAGATATTACAAATTTCAAAATATTTGACTGAATTTTAAAGTATTTCAAGGGATTTTAAAAATTTCAAAAATTTTCAAGGGATTTTAACTAATTTTTGATATTTGAAAGAGTATGGTAAAAGATTCCAAAAAATTTTATAAAAATTCCAAGATTTCAAGAAGTTTTATCTGATTTTAGAGGATTTAAAAGTTTTCAAATTTTTAAAAGAAATTTCAAGAGATTTCAAGGGATTTTAAAGTATTTTAGCTGGTTTCAGAGATTTAAAGGATTTTATAGGGTTTTAAAGCTTTTAGAGTATTTTTAGATTTCAGGGGACTTCAGTGAACTTTAAAGATTTCAAGTGATTTAAAGAAATTTCCTGAAGTTTCATCTGATTTCAAAGATTCTTAAATTATTGAAGAAATTTTTCATAGGATTTAAAGATTTAAAAAAGTGCAATGGATTTCAATGGGTTTGAAACATTTTAGGGCATTTTACATGATTCCAAGAAATTTCAAGATATTTAAAAAGTTTCAACGGATTTTAAAAAGGTATAACAAATTTCGAGCGATTTTAGAGAATTGCATAGGATTATAGAAAATTTCAAGAGATTACCAAATTTCTGAGGAATGTCAAGTGATTTCAGAAGATTCCGAAGATTGCAAAGAATTTTACAATATTTGGGGATTCATGGGATTTCAAAAGAAATCAAAAGATTCCATAAAATTATAAGGAATTTCTATATATTTCAAGAGATTTAAAATCATTGAAAAGCTTTCCAGAGATTTCATAGGATTTCAACATAATTCAAGAATTTTTAATAGATTTTAGTGGATTTCAATGGATTTCAAAGCTTTCAGTAGATTTTAAAAGATTTCAAGGGACGTCAATGGGCTTTATCAGATTTTATGGGTCTTTGTGGGATTTCTGAGGATTTCAAAGATTCCATTACTCTTTAAGGTTTTTTACACGAGTTTTAAGGGATTAATAGGATAAGGGATTTTATCAATTTCAAGGAATTTCCAAGGATTTTGAAGAGTTTAGGGTATTTTAAAAAATTCCAAGGAATTTAAGGAGACTTCCAAATGTTTAAGAATTTCGCAGGATTTCAGAAAATTTCAAAGGATTTCAAAAATTTATCCAGAATATCAATGATATTCAATTATTTTAAGGTATTTTAACGGTTTTGTAAAGAACTTTGGGGATTCATAGGGTTTCAAAAAAATTATAAGATTTCAAGGGAGATCTGCAAACGTCAGGTGATTTGAAAGATTTTCAAGGTTTTTAAAAAGATTGACGTGGTTTCGTCAAGGATTTTTACGGATTTTAAGGCTTTTAGTGTATTTTTAAAAGATTCGATAAGATTTCATGATGAGAAAGTCGATCTGGCTTAGTCATTCTGTACGGAAATAAGTTTATGAGGACGAATCTATTTAGTATTCGATATACATTTACTTTTAAGATTCCTTTCATATAGTAAATGTCAAGGTATCATCGTCAATTTAGTTCCTGTTGTGCAATTAATATTATTTTTGTTTGTATCTTAAGGCCATGTATCAGATGATATGAAAAAATGTATAGCTGAACCAATTATATTTATCCTTGATCTATCCACAAATATTGTTGAAAGAGTCAATTATATTGGTAAAATCTATAAAAAAAAGGGATATGAAGCTTAATTTATCTCGACTATTATTATTAATGAATCACATTTTTAAAATTGTTTAAACAAAGATATTATGTACCTGAAACCAAAATGTTGGAAGTCTGAATATAGTGATAATTAAGGTAAAACTTTCCGTAAATGCAGAAAGAACTCATGAACAAATCGAATTGAGTTTTCATAGCAGATAAACACAAAGGAAATGAGTATGAAAAATAAATTTTATTCATATATCTAGTTTGAAAAAAAAAAACATTTTAATTGTTAGTTTTTGAATCTCGCTGTAAAACACGGGGAAAATTTTCTTATAAAACTGGAATTGAGTCTATGCTATCTGATTTCGGTATTAAACTCAGACGCGAAAAAAAAAATCTCAGATAGTAATAAATTCATTCAACCTAATTAAGTCCTGAAAGGTGACCCCTGCAGAAGATTGGTAGATTCCGCGCAACCATTCGTTTCACATTAAAACTGACAGCATAAATCTATCCTAATTAAAAACAAGACGTCTATCTCTAAATTTGAATCAGTAGGCATTAACTTTTTTATGATTGAATTTTAATACCTCGCAAAAGTCGACCGCCCGTGACAAATTTTCACCTGAAAATCTCTTTTTTTTTGTTCTGTTCGTTCTTTGGATTTGAAAAAGAAATGTTGAAAAAAAACGAATTTCCTTCATATTCAACAACTATGACAAATTTTTTTATGTACAATGTTTGCTAGTGGAGAGTAATGAAAAATTAGAAATTAAAGAAAATACTTTTTTGCCCCAAGTTAGGCTCTAGTAGTATCTTAATAATTTTCCATAGTATGGAGACCTACCTCTAGAATGAGCCCAAGAACATTAAACATGTTAATTATTTACAGAGTTATTCCATTTTTTCTAAAACATCCGAATTTGATCTTTTTTGCAATATCTTTTTATAAAATTGACATTTTGCCTTCAACTCGGGCTCATTAGACGCAGAATCATATTATTAATTAATATTTTTTTGTTGCAGAAGGAAACATGTTTACGCAATCGCAGAATGGGAGTCGCGAGAGCGATGAGTTCCATACAAACGCAACAACCGGGATCTTTGCCCGATTATCAAGTCGACCCTTATCGGCTTCTTGATGACGACCTCAAGTATTTGTATAACGACATACGAGAGGTATGATTATTATTATTATTATTATTATTTTTATTTTACTCTCACCTTTCATCGACATTTTCCACCATCAATATCTTTTTTGAGGGCACTATCATCATCAATCGCGCACGAGTAGTTTTTCGATTTGATGATAAAAATAATTTTTTGATAAAAGATAAAATTTTCGGAATACCGCGAATCTTGACAATTGAATAGACAATTTTCATCCTTTTTCGCGGAAGAAATTGGTTGCCATATAATAGATATAGAATTAGGTTTTTTATATAAATTATTTTGATATTATAAATGATACTGATGCACTAGATATTTAATATACTTTATAGTTTATATAACAAATTAGTTCATCATCTACTGACAGTTGGAATAACGATTCCAGCCAAATATATATTTTTTTTTTTGATCCAACGTTATCGCTGCTGAAGCTTCAATTATACGGAGAAAATTCCAGTAAATTCAATATGAATGAAACCATTTTTTTATTTACTTACAACTCTTTAAAATTATCAGATTATTGTTCTCATTTACAAAATATGTCTCGCCGCGTGTTAGCAATCCGACAAGGTACTTTTAATATTTTTTTAATATTTAAAAAATAAACATTTTCAAGGTATTTCCTGATGAACTATTCATCAAGGTAGAATTGAATTCTACTTTTTGAATTTGATTCGAATTTTCCATAAGATTCCATTTACCACGTTTTCTGGACATATTTGTCACATAAATGTATTAGATTCTATTTTTATACAAAAATCGTATTTTTAAAGTTCAAAGGTAAGAAAAATGAAAAATTTATGTGCGTGATGAAACTGAGAAAAATTCAAGATCTATATTGTATATTTTATTTAATAAAGACAGACGCATACAACAGTATTTCAATTTACATTTGACATGAGCATAAGCTACTTTATTGTTAAATAACAGTCAAAATGGTATTTTTACAATATATGAAAAATAACCGTTTTTATATTTTCATTGCATTATTTACATTTAAGTAATTATTTTGGAAAACCAAAAGTTCTTGCTAGAAGCATCCTGTAAATTTGATGTTGATCCCAGGTTTTTTCTCCCAATATAACTATTTGATAAAATTTTCAAGATTTTCGCTATTTGTGGACAGCGATTGAAAAACATTTTTTGGTTGAAAATTCAACAACTTAGTTCAAAGGTGAACTACTTTCTTGAAAACTAATTTTTTGTTGGTAATGATTCATCAATTTATTTGAAGAACTTGTTTTTTATGTTCCAAGTTTAACAATTTTCTTAACATTTTTTTGTAAATTGTTTTTGTTTAACTGAAATTTTGAATATTCCATGGTTGGTCAAACATTTATCTTCTTCAATTGCAAATTTAACTATTTGGTTGAAAATTTCTGGATTTTGTTGAAACTTCGTCTTTTGTGGTAGAAAATTAATCTTTATGACTAATTCACCTTTTTAGTTGAAAATTCATGCATTTTGTTAAAAATTAGTCTACTTTGGTTTAAAATTCATCCTTTTGGTTAAACATTTATTTATTTGGTTTAAAAATTAGTTTAAAAAAATTTTTTCAAACTGTAAATTTAACTATTCCATGTTTGATTGAACATGTATCTTCTGCAGTTGAAAATTCAGCTATTTGGTTGAAAATTTAACTATTAGGTTTAAAATTTCTTAAAAACTTCAAATATTTGGTTGATAATTCATATATGTTGTAAAAATACAACTTTTGATTGATATTTGACAATAAAGTTATTTTTGCTCGTGTCAAATACAAATTTTAATTCTGCTGAATTACGCCTGGCTTTGATTAAATAATAAAATTTTACATTAATAAATCTTACATTTTTTTCAGTTTTATTATGCACACAAATGTAATATTCTTTGTCACTTTCAACTGCTTTTCAACTGAAACTGAATTCTTAATTACACTGATCAATAAAAATGACCTATGTCCTCGCTGAATGCGACATATGATTTCCGAAGTACTTTTCAATGCTGAACATGAATTTGTCTTCCATTTTTTGCCATCAGGTCTTGTTTAATAGATATTTGTAATTAAAATTTTCAATAAAAAGTTGTTTTTAATGCAGATTGCGACTATCGTCTTGCTATAGCGATATCTATAACGGTTTCTGAGATATTCTAAACGAACTGAAAGTAAGTGCGAAAAATGTACTGAAAATTAAATGCACTGTTATTCAGGATATATTTACTTTATTTTAATAAGCTACAAGTCGATTTATTTGTTTGTTTTTTCATGAAGAATAATTATATGAAAAAAAATTTTAATTCGGATTATCCCTTTCTGAGATATCTTCAAAAATGTGCATCCTTCTTTTCAATTTCCGAAAACTTGTACTCAATAATATTCTTGACAACAGATATTCAATTACGGACCACAAGACGATCACTCACATTTCATTCGTTTCTGAATTTCGTACAGTTTTGAAACATAAGACGATCAATCACATTGTTAATTGTTTATGAATTTCATACAGTTCTGAAACATAAGGCGATCACTCACCTTGTCATTTGTTTCTGAATTTCGAGCAGTTCTAAAACATAAGACGATCAATCACATTGTTACTTGTTTATGAATTTCGAGCAGTTATAAAACATAAGACGATCTTTCAGATTGTTACTTGTTTATAAATTTTATACAGTTTTAAAGCATAATAGGATCAATCACATTGTTACTTGTTTATGAATTTGATACAGTTCTAAAACATAAGACGATCCATCACATTGTTACTTGTTTACGAATTTCATAGAGTTCTAAGACATGAGACGATCATTCACATTGTTACTTGCTTATGAATTTCATATAGTTCTAAGGCATAAGACGATCTTGCAGATTGTTACTTGTTTATCAATTTCGTACAGTTTTTAAATATAAGACGATCAATCACTTTGTTACTTGTTTATGAATTTCATAGAGTTCTAAGCCATAAGACGATCTTTCACATTGTTACTTGTTTATAAATTTCATGGAGTTCTAAGGCATAAGACGATCAATCACATTGCCGTTTGTTTCTGAATTTCAAGCACTTCTAAAACGTAAGACGATCCATCACATTGTTACTTGTTTATGAATTTCGAGCAGTTCCAAAACATAAGAAGATCAATCACATTGTAACTTGTTTATGAATTTCATACAGTTTTAAAACATAAGACGATCAATCACATTGTCATTTGTTTCTGAATTTCATTCCGTTCTAAAACATAAGAATCCCTCACCTTGTAATTTGTTACTGAATTTCAAGCAGTTCTAAAACATAAGAAGATCAATCACATTTTTACTTGTTTATGAATTTCATACAGTTCTGAAACATAAGCCGATCAATCACATTGTCATTTGTTTCTGAATTTCAAGTACTTCGAAAACGTAAGACGATCAATCACATTGTTACTTGTTTATGAATTTCGAGCAGTTCCAAAACATAAGAAGATCAATCGCATTGTAACTTGTTTATGAATTTCATACAGTTTTAAAACATTAGACGATCAATCACATTGTCATTTGTTTCTGAATTGCATGCAGTTCTAAAACATAAGACTCACTCACCTTGTCATTTGTTTATGAATTTCAAGCACCTCTAAAACGTAAGACGATCAATCACATTTTTACTTGTTTATGAATTTCATACAGTTCTGAAACATAAGACGATCACTCACCTTGTTACTTGTTTATGAATTTTATACAGTTTTAAAACATACGACAATCAATCACATTGTCATTTGTTTCTGAATTTCATGCAATTCTAAAACATAAGAATAACTCACCTTGTTATTTGTTTCTGAATTTCAAGCAGTTCTAAAACATAAGACGATCAATCACATTGTTACTTGTTTATGACTTTCGAGCAGTTATAAAACATAAGACGATCTATCACATTGTTACTCGTTTATGAATTTCATGCAGTTCTGAAACATAAGATGATCACTCACCTTGTCCTTTGTTTCTGAATTTCGAGCACTTCTAAAACATAAGACGATCAATCACATTGTTACTTGTTCATGAATTTCGTAGAGTTTTAAGGCATAAGACGATCACTCACCTTGTCACTTGTTTCTGAATTTCGAGCAGTTCTAAAACATAAGACGATCAATCACATTGTTACTTGTTTATGCATTTCATACTGTTCCAAAGCATTAGACGATCACTCACGATGTCATTTATTTCCGAATTGCATAGAGTTCTAAGACATAAGACGATCTTTCAGATTGTTACTTGTTTATGAACATAATATAGTTTTAAATCATAAGACGATCAATCACATTGTTACTTGTTTCTGAATTTTATGCAGTTCTGAAACATAAGACGATCATTCACCTTGTCATTTGTTTCTGAATTTCGAGCACTTTTAAAACGTAAGACGATCAATCACAATGCCGTTTTTTTCTGAATTTCAAGCACTTCTAAAACGTAAGACGATCTATCACATTGTTACTTGTTTATGAATTTCGAACAGTTGTAAAACATAAGACGATCAATCACATTGTTACTTGTTTATGAATTTCATAGAGTTCTAAGGCATAAGACGATCATTCACATTGTTACTTGTTTATGAATTTTATACAGTTTCTAAACATTAGACGATCAATCACATCTTCGTTTGTTTCTGAATTTTATACAGTTGTAAAACATTAGACGATCACTCACCTGGTAATTTGTTTCTGAATTTCAAGCAGTTTTAAAGCATAAGACGATAATTCACATTGTTACTTGTTTATGAATTTTATACAGTTTTAAAACATAAGACGATCGATTTAGAAACAAATAGCAATATGAGTGATCGTCTTATGTTTTAGAACTGCATGAAATTCAGACACAAATGACAAAATCGTCAAAGTAGTTAAATTTGGAAAAAGGCTGTTCAGCTAAATTAATAAATCAATAACAACAAAAAATTAAGTTTTAACAAACTAGTTCCACTTTCAACTAACTAGCTTAATTTTTAACCAAAAAAGATGAATTGTCAACGAAAAATGTAATAGTTGATAATTAAATCAAAAAAGATTTTAATTTTAAATCAAAAACAGTTCAATCCATGCAAACAATTAATTGTCAGGAAAATTAAAGAGAAAATTAAAAATAAAATGATTAATCATCATCCAAATATTTTACTTTGAAATCAAATACACTTGAAGATCAATCACATTGTTACTTATTTATGAATTTCATACAGTTCCAAAGCATAAGACGATCACTCACCATGTCATTTGTTTCTGCATTTCATGCAGTTCTAAAAAATAAAACAATCACTCACATTTCATTCGTTTCTGAATTTCGTACTACTGTGAAATATAAGACGATCAATCACATTCTTACTTATTTATGAATTTCATACAGTTCTAAAGCATCAGACGATCACTCACATTGTCGTTTGTTTGTGAATTTCATGCAGTACTAAAACATAAGTTGATCAATGAAATTGTCATTTGTTTCTGAATTTTATGCAGTTCCTAAACATAAGATGATCAATCACATTGCCATTTGTTTCTGAATTTCGAGCAGTTCTAAAACATAAGACAATCAATCCCATGGTTATTTGTTTGTAAATTGATCGTCTTATGTTTTAGAGCTGTATGAAATTCATAAACAAGTAACAATGTGATTGATCGTCTTGTGTTTCACAACTGTATGAAATTCAAAACGAAAAACATTTTCTGCTCTTTATAAAAAAAGGTTACACAATTTTTTATTAAAAATTTTAATTTCAAATATCTATTAAACTAGACCTAATGGCAACAAACGGAAGCCAGATTCGTGTTCAGCATTGAAAAGTACTTCGGAAATGATATGTCGCATTCAGCAAGGACATAGGTCATTTTTGTTGATCAGTGTTACTTCTATGAATTTGGCAACATTCCTTCCTTTAAGTATTTGAAATTACCCAGTTGGCTTGTGGAAAAGCGACTAGGTTATTTTTATTAATTGTAAATCTTTTTCTTGCTCATTTTGTAAAAATTATTCATGATAAAATGGATTTCTTTTCAATCTTAATTAAAAAATGCTTTCGAGATTTTCGTGACGTACATAGTTTTTAGAGAAGGATGAACTTTTTTCTCGTGATCTATCTATCGTAGTTATGAAAAAAAGGAGAAAAAAGTTTTTCCAGCATTAGTGTGGTACGAATGAAATAAATAAATATTTATATGTAAAGAGTTGAAGACTGATCACTATGTGGTTTCTCGGGCGGAGTGGAAGGCAAGGCAAGGCGCGCGAGTTCGCTTTCGAAGGAAAGCCATAGAAGCATGCTATGCCATGCTATGCCATGGATTCAGCTTCACGTGACGGTCTGCATATTATGGGCGAAAACTTTTACTCACGGCCGCCCGTTCAATCCCGTACGCTACGTACGCATTTAAACGCGTATATAGAAAGCATCGAAAGAATTTTACTTTTACTATCTTTACTTCGTAGTACGATCATCGATTGCAATATGCACAATGCACTAATAACACAAAATCCGAGGAAAAAATTCGAAAATCATTTTAAATTCAATAAACATTCATTAATCCTTATATGATAAATATGTAATGATAATTGTAATTTGTTTATTATATTTAATTATTGAACACCTAGTTGCAATAATACAGGGATCATACATCCCCTTTTTTTTATCTAATCCCTTTCCCCCCCGTAAATTTCTAAAATCCCCTGAAATACTCGAAATCATAAATTCTGACCCTTTTTCCAATTTTTGTTTTTATAAATTTTCAAACCGTTTTTTCAAGAATCATAAACAGAAATTTCAAGACAATAGACGATGATACTAATTTGAAGTATTTCCGAAACGATTTATTTGCTAATTTTGTTGATCTAATGGACATCGATAGCAAAGAAATTGCTAACGATTTATTATAGGGGTTGACCATTCGACTTTTGAGTGTACGCCAGATTTCAAAAATTTCAAACGATTTCAAAAATCTCAGACAGATTTCAAAGATTTCACAGATTTCAAAAAGATTTCAGAGATTCCAAAAGATTTCAAAGATTATAAAAATATTCAAATTTCAACAATTTCATGGATTTCAAATATTTTAAAAGATTTCACAAGGATTTCAAAGAATTCAGAAGATTTGAAATATTTAAGAAAGATTTCAAGGATTTCAAATATTTCAAAGTTTTCACAAAGATTTCAATGGTTTCTGAAAGAATTTAATGTTTTCAGAAAGATTCTAAAGATTTTACAAAGGTTTCAAAAGATGTCAGAAGATTTCCGAAACATTTCAATGATTTCAAAGATTTCAAAATATTTCAAAGATTATTATTATTATTTATTAATGGGATAGGCAGCATATAGCATAATAGATATTCATTTAAGAAATATTTCACAGATTCCAAAAGATTTCAGATATTCAAAAACATGTCAAATTTCAAAGATTTCGCATTTCACAAAGATTTTATAAAGCTTTCAATGATTGCAGAAAGTATTATATGTTTACAGAAAGATTCCAAAAATTTCATATATTTAAAAGATTTCACAAAAATTTCAAAGATTTCAAAGATTCCAAAAGAATTTAAAGATTTTACGGATTTCAAAGATTTCAATGATTTCACAAAGATTTAAAGTTTCCACAAAGATTTCAAATGACAAAGATTGCGATGGCATATAGCAAAAGCTAATACTCATTTCAGGAATATTTAAAAGATTCCAAAATATTTCAAAAATATCTAAATATTTTACAAGATTTTAAAGATTTCGCAATGATTATAAACATAAAAAAAATCCACAAATTACAAAAATGTTTTAAGGATTTTCAAGATTTAAAAGGGTTAACAAAAATTTCAGTGATTTCGGAAAGAATTCAATGTTTTCAAAAAGATTCTAAAAATTTCACAAAGATTTTAAAGATTTCGAAATATTTCAAAGATTTTAAAACTTGTCAGAAGATTTCCAAGATTTCAGAATATTTAAAAGATTTTTTTTATTTTTTCTATTGTTATTATTGTTAGTCATTAAAGGAATAGGCAGCATAAACTAAGAAATATTTCAAAGATTTTAAAGATTCTAAAATATTTCAAAAATTTCTAAAGATTTCAAAGATTTCGCAAAGATTACAAAGATTTCAAAAGACTACAGAAGACTTAAAACAATGCTGAAAGATTTCAATGATTTGACAAGGATTTCACAAAGATTTCAATTATTTCTCAACGATTTCAAAGCATTTTTAAATTAACCATATGATATAAAAAGTTTTGAATAATAAATTAATAAATCCCCTTTTTTACCAAAAATTGAAATACTGAAATGCTGTGATTCCTGAATAATACTATTGACCAATCTCTTGATATTCAAAATATTACATTTTTCCTTTTTCACTTAAAAATATCGTGAAATTTGAATACCTACATATGCATATATACAATATATATGTATGCGTATTTTGGTGAAACTTAATTGTGAATACTTGTTTGGAAGTAGAATTTCTCTTCCCAAGCTACTTCAAGGACGTGAGAAATCAAAAGTTTACAAAGATTTCGCAAAGATTTTATAAAGATTTCATAAAAATTTCAAAGGTTACAAATTTTATTATTATTATTTATTAAAGTAATAGGTGGCATAATGTGATACTGATTTCAGAAAAATTTCAAAGATTTCAAATATATCAGAAATATTTAAAGGATTTCAAAAGATTTCACAATGATTTCAAAGGATTCAAAGTTTTCAATAATTCTACAAAGATTTGACAGATATCAAAAGATTTTTAAAAATTTGCAAAGATTTCAGAAAGATTTTAAAGATTTCAAAAGATTGCAGAAAAAGTTCAATGATTTTACAACGATTTCATTGATTTCACAAAGATGTCAAAGATTTCACGAAGATTACAAATATTTCAAAAGATTTCAGAAATTCCAGATAGATTGCAAGCATTTTAAAAGATTTCAATCACAAAGATTTCTATAATTTCACAAAGATTACTAAATTTTAAAAAGATTTCAAAACGATTTCAATGGTTTCACAAAGATTTTAAAGATTTAAAAGTTTATTATTATTATTATTATTTATTAAAGAAATAAGCAGCATAAACTGATACTGCTTCAGAAAAATTTGAAACATTTCTAAAATATTTTAAAGATTTCGCAAAGATTTTAGTTTATATCACGAAACTTCAAAGATTCCATTTTTTTTAAGTATTTCAGAAGATTTCCAAAATTTCGAAAAGATTACAAAGATTTCAAGGATTTCACAAAGATTTCAGAAGATTTAAAAGGTTTCAAAATATTAAAAAAATTTTAAATATATCAGAAGATTTTTCAGAGATTTCGCATGGATTACAAACATTTCGGAAATATTTAAAGGATTTCACAAAGACTTCAAAAGATTTCAAAGAATTTTTGAATGTTCTTGTTTGCCTATTTTCCAATCTTTGATCTTCTTGCATTCCTTTCTGATTTATTTTTATCATTAGACTTTCCCAAAGATTTTAAGACGATTTTTTTATTATTGCAGGATTTAAGAATATTTTAGTCAAACTTTGAACTTTTAAAAAAGATATTTCGAAGTTTAAGAAGTTTCGAAAAGATTCAAACAAATTTTAAGCAAAATTTAGATTTCTGAAGATTTGGAACAAAAAATTTAGAAGCTATATTATATTATGAAGCTAAAATTTTTTAATTTTTCCCAAGCGTAAAAAAGTCCTAAATATGTTTTACACTGATTTAATTTATTTTTAATTTTGTAAAATCCTGTAAAAAAATATCTTAGAAATTTTCTAGATACTTTTCCGTCATATCTGAAATCTTCAAAAATGTTTTTAAACTTTCTCGAGAAAGCTAGGAAAATTGCAAAGAAACTTAAAAAATAAAAAGTTATTCGAAATTTTTATTTTGTACTAAAAATTATTTTTTCCTTCAAATTATAATTTCCTGAAAATTGATTTTCTTTCTTGAATGAAAAATAATTTTTTATTGAAAATTCAACAATTTTATTGAAAATTCGTTTTTTGGTTTGAAAATTCATCTTTTTTTGGTAGAAATTTCATCTGTATTGATTAAATTTGCAACCGTTTTGTTTGAAGTTAAAATCTTTTTTATATGAGGATTCAACTATTGGTTGAAAATTCAACTACTTTGATAAAAGTGAATCTAGTTTGTTAAAAATTCACTTGATTAGTTTAAGATTCATTATTTTAGTTCAAACTTCATCTCTTTGGTTGAAAATTTATCTTTTTGGTCGAGGGTTCAACTATTTTGTTGAAAATTCGTTTTCTATGAATTCCACTGTTTTTTATTTGAAATTAAAATCGTTTCGGATTAAAATATCAATTTTGGATTGAATTCAAGTACTTGGTTAAAACTTCTACTACTTTGTTAAGAAGTTATTTTTTTGGTTGAAGATTCATCATTTTAGTTAAAAATTTGTCTTTTTCGGTAGAGAATTCTTGGCAGAAAATTTATATTTTTGGTTCAGAATTAATTTTTTTGTTGAAAATTCATATTTTCGGGTTAAAAATTAAACTTTTTGTAGAAAATTCATCTCTTCTGGAAAAATATTTAAGTATGTTTTGTTAAAAATACAAATGGTTGAAAATAAATATTTTTTGGCTGAGGATTTAACTATTTTGTTGAAAATTTGTATTTTTTGGAAGATCTTAATAGTTTTTGACTTAAAATAAAAATCTTGTTGTATTAAAGAAAAGCTATTTTATTTGTCTATGAGAATTCATCCTTTTTGGTGGAATTTAATTACTCGGTTAAAAATTCAACTGCCTTGTTAAAAAGTTATATTTCTGGGATAAAAAATTTTGATTTTGTTTGAAAATTCGTCTCTTTTGCAAAATATTGAATGTATTTTCATCCAACAATACGACTGGTTAAAAATTAATCTTTTTTGGTTGAGGATTCAAGTATTGTATTGAAAACTTGTTTTTCTTTGAGGAATTTAACTGTTTTGTATGTAAAATAAAAATCTTTTTGTATTGAAATATGAACTATTACATTTTTTGTTGAGAATTTACCTCTTTTGTTTGAAAATCCAACTACTTGGTTGAAGATTAAATTTTTGGTTGAAAGTTTCATTTGACGTATCTCAAATTTTCCAAAACTATTAGGAAATTTTCTTAAGAATATTAGGAAAATATATTTATATAACCTTAAAAACAAATAGACCTAAAATTTCTGTTTTTATTAAAATTTTAACCGTTTGGTTTAAAATTAAAACCTTTTTTGAATGAGGATTCAACTGTTTCGTTGAAAATTCAACTATTTGGTTGAAAGTTATACCCATTTATTTCAAATTCAGTTCATTAGTTGAAAATTCATCATTTTAGTTCAAAATTCATTTCTTTGGTTGAAAGTATAGTTATTTTGTCGAATTTTTTTTTTTTTTTGTAGAACATTAATATTGTTGGTTGAAAATTCATCTTCTTGGTTGAGGATTTAACTATTTTGTTGCAAATTCGTTGTTTTATGAAATCAACTGTTTTTTATTTAAAATTAAAATCTTTTTAACTTGAAATATCAATGTTTGGTTGAATTCAACTACTTGGTTGAAAGGTCTACTACTTTTTTTGAAAGTTATTTTTTTGATTGATGATTCATCATTTTAGTGGAAAATTCGTCTTTTTTGGTAGAGAATTAATCATATTGGTAACAAAAACTGTTTTGTAGAAAATTCATCTCGTTTGGAAAATAATTAATCTTTTTTGGTTCAAAGTACTACTGGTTGAAAATTAAACTTTTCTGGATATCTTTTTTGGATTATTTTCATTATTTTAGATTTAAAGTAAAAATCTTTTTGTATTAAAATATCAACTGTTACATTTTTCGATAAGAATTCATATTTTTTGTTTGAAAATGAAACTATTGGTTTAAAGATTAACTTTTTTGTTGAAACCTTGATTTGACATAGGGGCCGTCAAAAATATACCCATATCTGAAATTTTCCAAAAAATTTGAATTTTCTAGCAAATTTTAGGAAAATTATATCTATATAATCTTAAAATACAAACAGTTCTTTGAAATTTTTAATTTCTGTTACAAATAATTTCTCTCTCAAATCAAAAAACTGCATGCTTGATGATGCTAGTATTAAAAAAATTAAGGCACTTAAGCAACAGTATATTTTGGTGAAACTTAATTGGGAATACTTGTTTGGAAGGAGAATTTCTCTTTAAGAGCCGCGTGAAGGACGAAATGAACAAAAAAAAAATACAAAAAACAAAAAAGCGATGAGGTAATTGAATATGGAAAGGAAGACGAGTGCGGACGCTATTAGTGCGGAAAGGGAAACAAATGTGAGAAAAGATTACGAGGTGAATCGGTGAATGAATGAAAAGACAGACAGACACCTGTAATTAGTCCAGCTATAAAAGCAGGCGTTCCTTTCGACTTTGGCCGAATTCCAGGGCGGACTTTCAGCCCGCGCTGCGACTGGAATTCCAACTACGCTGATTCTCCAGCGTTTCTTCTCCAACTGTTGCAATAAGTAAAACGTTGCGTGTCACGTACCAGGGCCGTACGATCATTCAAATCGTCATTCGTTATCGAAAAGAAACTTCATACATCGATTAGAAACTTATATATCATATGCACATAGTAGTATACCTACTTAACTTTGATTTGCTTTGCTTTACACTCTTTTCTTTATTTTCCGATAACGCTCAAATTGTATGCCATACGTCAATCTTTATAGGCGGAAACAAATTTTAATCGGATAAGTGTCACATGCGCTTGCATTTGATACTTGTCCGATTCCTACTCTACAGATATTTTTTTCGATCATACCAATTCCACTCGAATTGAGACATCGAATCGAATGTTTGGAAAAATAAAAAAGGGTCTAAGAAACGTTTATGTACTGATATATTTTTACAACTACAAAGAAAAAGTAATTTTTGGATTTTTTTTTGTATATGTGAAAGTGTATTAGTACATGAACGTTCCTTTGTCCCTTTTCTTTATGTTCCCAAACTTTCAACTCAATATCTCATTTCGTGTGTAAATTGGTATGATCCAAAAGAAAATGTCCATAAGATAAGTGTCTCTGGCAAGAGCATGTGACACTTATCTTACGGACATTTTATTTTGGATCATACAAATTCCACACGTAAGTGTCACATGCCCTTGCATGTGACACTTGTCCGATTCCTACTCTACTGACATTTTTTTCGATCATACCAATTCCACTTGAACTGATACATCGAGCTAACTGAGACATCGAGCTGAAAGTTTGGAAAAATAAATATAAGGAACTGAGGAACATTTATGTACTATTACATTTTTACAACTACAGAACAAATTATTTTTGGAAATTGTTTTTGTATCTGTGAAAAATTATTAGTACATAAACGTTCCTTAGTCCTTTTTCTTTATTTTCCCAAACTTTCAGCTGAATATCTCATTTCCTGTGCAATTCGTATGATCTAAAATAAAATGTCCATAAGATAAGTGTCACATGCCGTTGCATGTGACACTTGTCCGATTCCTACTTTACCGACGTTTTTTTCGATCATACCAATTCCGCTCAACCTTAGACATCGTGCTGAAAGTTTGGAAAAATAAAGAAAAGGAACTAAGGAACGTTTATGTACTATTGCATTTTTACAACTACAAACAAAATTATGTTTGGAAATTGTTTTGGTATATGTAAAAATTTATCAGTACATAAATGTTCTTCAGTCCCTTTTCTTAATTTTCCCAAAGTCTCAGCTCAAAATCTCATTTCGTATGGAATTGGTATGATCTAAAATAAAATGTCGGCAAAGTAGGAATCGGATAAGTGTCACATGCCCTTAAGGTGCTTCAAACGAGTCAGTTTTAAGAATAATACAAAATACCGCTACAAGGATGAATTGTTTGATGTAATATTTTCACCACATAATTAAATGGCTTATACATGTACACTCTTCCATGTAATCCCTTGTAATCTCGTGTAATCCCTAATAATCTTGGGTAATCCCTAGAAATCTTGTGTAATCCCTAGTAATATCTCGTAATCCTATATGTAATCTTTTGAAATCCCGGGAAATCCCATGTAATCTGGTGTAATCCCTAGTAATCTCTCGTAATCCTATATGTAATCTTTGAAAATACCGTTTAATCTGGTGTAATCCCATGTAATCACGTAATTTCTGGTAATCTGGAGTAATCCCTAGTAATCTCTCGTAATCCTATATGTAATCTTTTAAAATAACGTTTAATCTGGTGTAATCCCATGTAATCACGTAATTCCTGGTAATCTGGATTAATCCCTATTAATCTCTCGTAATCCTATATGTAATTTTTTGAAATACCGTGTTATATGTTGTAATCCCATGTAATGTCGTGCAATCTGGGGTAATCCCTAGTAATCGGGCTAGTAATCTCTTGTAATCCTATATGTAATCTTTCAAAATACCGTGTAATCTGACGTGATCCCATGTAATCTCGTGTAATATGGGGTAATCCCTAGTAATCTCTCGTAATCCTATATGTAATCTTTTGAAATCCCGTGTAATCTGGTGTAATATCGTGTAATCCCTGGTAATCTGGGGTAATCCTTAGTAATCTCTCGTAATCATATATGTAATCTTTTGAAACCCGTGTAATCTTATGTAATCCCATGTAATCTCGTGTAATCTCTGGTAATATTGGGTGATCCCTAGTAATCTTGTGAAATCCCTAGTAATCTTGCGCAATCCCTAGTAACCTCTCGTAATCCTATATGTAATCTTTCGAAATCCGGTGTAATCTGATGTAATCTCTGGCAATCTTGGGTAATCCCTAGTAATCTTGTGTGATCCCTAGTAATCTCTCGTAATCCTATAAGTAATCTTTTGAAATCTCGTGTAATATGGTGTAATTCCATGTAATCTCTTGTAATCTCTGGAAATCTTGGATAATCCCTAGTAATCTTGTGTTATTATTATTATATCATTAAGCCGTTTCCCTTTCGCGGTAGGCGTGAATTGCTCGGTGGTAAAGTAGTGATGTGTGGATGGGTATATAGGTGAAGGGTAGATAGGTATATAGGGGGTACCTGTGCACGGTTCCCCCACTACACAGCTTCCCCCCACTACAGGGCTTCGCCTCACTCAGCCGAACTCCTGCCGTCGATTCTGGTCAGCGGGAGTCCTTTGTACCTAATGAGGACTAAATTGCGGAATATAAATTGTTTTTAATTTAGCACTTGGTGATTTGTAATTATAATATTAGAACTCTGCGAATTATAACGATTCCAACGATATGTTATTTGACATAAAAAGTTAAAAATTATAGAATAAATGTTCAAGTTTATGTTAAATTTTATGGAAAATTTTGCAGTAGATTCGAAACGAATTCAGTGCAGTAGCTTTAATTTATTGGTACAATATTTTAATAAATTTGAATAAATTCCGTAAGCAAAAATTTGGCCTCATTTGAAAACTTATTGTCTAACATCATAAAGTTTATTTCTCAAACAATCGCATTTGTCAAAATTATCCTTAAGTAATTTTGCACTTCCAGTTCAAAAGTATAAATAGTGTCATTCCTAGCTTAATTTGGAAAGTCAATCACGAACGACATACATTTTTGTACTTCTTAACCAATTTGTTTATGAGAGTTAATAACAGAAATTCTAACTTAACACAAAAATGCAGAATATAAAGGATTTTCATAGAGTCAAACTCAAAAGTGTCGTTTTTCAAGTATAACTTTAGAAATTTTGAATAGGGACCAAAACAGAAAATTGCATTTGCTCGGAGTGTCAAAAAAAATTTTTAACTCAGTTTGGCAAATTTTGAAAATAATTTTTGTTCCTTTTAAAAAATAATATGTTTGATATTACCGCGCCTAGATGTTTTACTACTGGTACTTCTGTTTTTTTTATTATCTTAGGTTTCAATTAAAACAGACTAATTTCGAAACCGAAAAAAGAAGGAATTTTCAAAAAAAAAGAGTAGAATTTTTAATCAAGGAAGATTTTTCAGTCAATAAAGAAAGAAAAATCTGAGCCAAAATGTGGAATTGAATCAATCAAAAAATTTATAAATTTTTAAAATTACATAATTATATAAGCAATTTTAAGCTAGAAACATTAATTTATGCATGAAAATTTGTTCTGAAATTTTTAAAAATGTGTTCTCGAAAATGTGTTAAAAAAAATAAGGTAAAAATTTTCCATGGATCTGACGTAAATTTTGTTATTATCTTGAAACTCGAATATTTTCTACAAATTTTTGAAAATCGTGCAAAATTAAAAAAATTGCCATAAAATCTTCCAAATTCTGCTTTGAAA
The DNA here is from genome assembly GCA_011634705.1 of Andricus grossulariae. Taxonomy (NCBI): domain Eukaryota; kingdom Metazoa; phylum Arthropoda; class Insecta; order Hymenoptera; family Cynipidae; genus Andricus; species Andricus grossulariae. The sequence continues at coordinate 67,657,422 of JAABKJ010007545.1, read as the reverse complement.
GTTCTCTAAATTCTTTTACATATTTTTTTACCTTATTTAAAAAAAATCATTTTTAGTTTTCCTAGAAATTTTGATAAACATTCTTTATTCTTTTGAAACCTTTCGAAATGCTTAGAAAACTTCTGAATTTTGTGTTCAAAATCTTCAAAGATCTACGTTTTGTTTTAAATGTTTTGAAATCTTTTCAAAATTTCTAAATATATCTTAAACTTACTCGCATTCTTTCCAAATTAATAATTGACTAAACATTTTTTCAGTTTATAACTCCCGCTGAGCAGAATCGACAGCAGCAGTTCGGCTGAGAGAGGGAAGCCGTGTAGTGGGGGAACCGTACTCAGGAACCCAGGGCAGAATTGACCATCGCCCTACATATCTAGGGCGATGGTCAATTCCGCCTCAGTTAGCTGCGTACGGTTCCCCCACTATGCGGCTGCTTTCCCTCACTCAGCCGAACTGCTGCCGCCGAGCCTAGTCGGCGGGTGTCTATTGCAAGTTTAATAACAATTAAAATTTTGTTTTCAAAAATCAGCTCGAGAAAGTTCTTCCAAATTTCATTAACTTAAATATTTTAAACGAATTGACGTGGTATCAAATTGTTGAATTTCCAATAGAAAAAGACGAATTTTCTATGTAGAACAGTTGTATTTTCAACCAAAATTATTGAATTTTTACCAGAAAAAAGATTTTTAAACAATCTGCATACATTTTGAACGAAATGGTGAAATTTCTAATATAAAGAAATCATTTTTTAACAAAAACTTGAATAGTTCAATTTTCATTTGAAAAAACTTTATTTTTAATTTTATGAAACCAATCTTCTACAAAATAGATGAAATTTCTATCAGAATATAAAATTTTCAAGACAAAAAGACAAATTTTTTATAAAGAAAGTTGAATTTTTCAATCTTAAAATATGAAGTTTGAACAGAAGTGTTAATTCTGAATGAAACCGGTAATATTATATTAAAAAATTAGTTTTTAACACAAAAAATAAATTTTCAATGAAAAACCTAAAGTTTCAACCAGATAGTGAAATTTTCAACCATTATACAAGTAGTGGAATTATCAACTATTATATTTTTGAAAAATATGATAGTTGATATTTCAAAAGAAAAGGATTTTAATTTTAAATAAAACCCAATCGAATTTAGCCAAAAAAGACGAATTTTCAACTAGAAAGTTCAATTTTTAACAATAACAGAATAATTTTCAATCATGCAATTGCATTTTTAACCAAAAAAAATTAATATTCGCCCAAAAAAGACGAATTTTCAGCAAAATGTATTCAACCAAATAGTTGAATTTTAAACCCAGAAGATCAATTTTCTACCCGAAAATGTAAATTTTCGACAAAAAAGTTCATTTTCAACCAAACTGTTGAAGTAGAGTTTCTCGCCTTATTATATTCAATTTGAAAACGACAACAAGATACATAGATTTTTAACCAAATAGTGGAATTTTCAACTAGAAAATATCAATTTTGAATTAGAAATATCAATTTTCAACCAAGAATGGAATAGTCACATTTTTAGTAGAAAAAGTTAATTAAAAAAAAAACACAATTTTCAAGAGAATAGTTGAATTTTTAACCAAAGAGATGAATTTTTAACTAAAATCATGAATCTTCACCAAAAAGCAGAATTGATTTTTTTGGTTGAAGATTAATAACTTCAGTTGTAAATTCATCTGTTTAGTTAAAAATTGAACTATTTTGTTGAAGCTCCCCTTTTTCGTTGTAAAAATTACATTTTTTATACGGTAAATTTAATTATTTGGTTGAAAATGAATTTTTCTGCTGAAACTTAATGTTTTCGGGTAGAACATTTAACTGTTTTGTAGAATATTCTTCGTTTTTTAATTAATTTTTTCAAATGGAAACTTGTGTTTAATTTTTTGTTAAGAATTGATTTTATTGTTATTAAATTGAAATGAAAAAAATTAAAATGAAAAAAAATGTAGTTTGTTGAACATTCGTATTTTTTGGTAGAAAATTAATCCTCTTGGTTGAAAATTTCACTATCTTGTTAAAAATGTAGGTTTCTTATTTAAAATTTCTTTTGTGGATTGAAAATTATTTTTTTAACTCAATATTACCTATTTGATTCAAAATTAACATTTTTGTTCAAACTTGATATTTTCCGGTTGAAAATTCAACTCTTTTGTATAGGAAACGTGTCTTTTTGTCTTGAAAATTCAAATTTTTTGTAAAAAATATATCTGTTTTTTAGAAGATTTGTTTTTTAAAATTAGAAACTATTTTCTTTCAAATAAAAATCTAATTATTCAATTTTTTGTTATAAATTGATTTTTTTAACTAAGAAAATGTGTCTTTCTGTATTGGAAATTCAACAATTTGATACTACGTTAACTAATTTTGAAAATTGAAGTTCATGAAATTTTGAAGAACTTTCTCGAGCTGATTTTTGAAAAAAAGTTGTTTAAAACTGTTATTTAACTTGCAAAATGCCAACAAACCATAATTTTTTATATTTTTGTTACCTGCTTTGCCTCATTCTATGATATTTTCTCAAAAAGGTACAGAATTAGTAAATTAACATTCGCTTAAGAGATTTTTATATCGTGGATAAAGTTCACTTAGTCCCTTAATTGTTATAAACAAATTGATAAACAAAATTGATTTTTGTTATATTTTGAAGCCTGGAAGTATTTTTTATCTCGATCTTCTTATGGAATCATGTCAAATCAATGCACTAATTGAACTCAACACTGTTGAATTACATTTTTGATTGTTATAAACAAATATAATAACAAAATTCATTGAATAAGCGCTTTGGGATATAGAAAAGTCATTTTTCTTTTTCAGCGCAATAGTTTATTTAATCCACTAAAATAATAATTCTAGTAGATGTGTTAACACGTAACAACATTCTTTATTGTTATAAAGAATTCTGGTAAACAAATTCGTAAAATAAGCACTTTCAGATACAAAAAATGCGTTTTTTTAGCAGGATTGTCTATTTTACCCGCAATAATAATATTTAAAAAAAAATATATTGAAACTTAACTACATTTATCATTGTTATAAGCAATTTCAATAAACAAATTTATCAAATATGCATTTTTAGATACAGAAAGTGCACTTTTTAAGCAAAATCGTTAATTATACCCTCATGAATAATATTTCATTTGGTTATAATGACACTTAACAATTTTTTAGATTATAATAAACAATTATCACAGGCAAAATAAATCTTAAGAACAATAGTCTTTGTTTGAGACGATTTCTAGGAATGAATCTGACTATTATGTACTTACGAACTAAATGTTTGGAACGATTTTTCGATTGCTATTAGGAGGCATTTATTTTGAAAGTACCCATTTCATAAATTTGTTTGCAATAATTATTTGTAACAAATAGAAATAATGTTGTTGAGTGTAAATATATTCCATTCAAATATTATTCTGTAGGGTGAAAAAAACGATTCTGCTAAAAAACGCATTTTCTGTATCCTTTAGTGCCTATTTATTGGAATTGTTTATAAAAATTGTTTATAACAATTAAAAGTAGTATTAAATGTCAAAAAATCCAGTTAAAGTATTATTTTTAGACTGAAACAAACGATTGCGCTGAAAAATTGAATTTTCTATATCCAAACACGGTTATTTAATGAATTTGTTTTGATAATTGTTTATAATAATCAAAAATGTAATCTCCTGATAGTTTGTCGTGGAGCATATTAATTTTATATGCTTCGAAATGAAGATCCAGATAAGGAATGCTTCTAGATTTCAAAATACAAAAAAAATTAATTTTGTCCATCAGTTTGTTTATAACAATTAAGAGAGTCAAGGTACTTTATCCACGATACTAAAATTTCTTTCGCGAATGTAAATTCACTAATTTTATACCTTTTTAAAAGAATAACAATTAATTTTTGTGGCAGTTTGCAACTTGAATAACAATTTATGAAAAACTTTATTGACAAAAAATGGCTCGACGAACTTCTTCAGAACTTGATGAGCTTCAATTTTTAAAAAATCTTCGAGATGGAAGAATTTTATTGTTTATTTTAGGTCTGAAAATTCAAAATGAAATCATTTTTTAATTGAAATCTTGTGAAATTTAACAATCTTATACTGGAAGTGTTCAATATTCTATGATAATTATATATATATAAATATTAAAATATTTAAGCACATTTGAACAAATTTGAAATAAAATCCTTAATAATAATTAAACAATAGTAGATTAAAATTTCCAAAATTGTGCGGTTACTTTACATAAATTAAAATTGGAATATAAAATTTATATTCTTGAATGTTGTCAGTTTTTGATTTCAATCATTTATGATAAAGTTTTTATTTAAAAAATTTTGACTTTAAAGCGAAACACTTTAAATTTCATATTACAAAATTTTAATTTATAAATAATATTCAATTTTTTAGTTTTCAGGCCTACAGAATAATTTCAGATACGAAGAATTTTAAACTGGAAAAACCAACGATATTATTTATTAAAAATTTGAGCAATTAACGAAATTTAGGCGAAAAATAAACAATATGTATATTGCTTTTTTTGTATTTTCAATTTTGAATCCGCAATATAGTACTAAAGTACTATTAAAACTTTAAATCAGTTGCCAAAAATGTCAAATATATTATCGAAATCGACTATAAAAGGCTGTTTGAATTAAATTAAAAGAGAGGAAATTTGAAAGAAGTAAATTTTGCTCCCTCTTGATGTTTCAATAAAATTGATTACAACGTTACGTGTGAAGTTATGGATGAAAATTGCCGACAAACAAACACAATATCGTACTCATTGGAACACGTGTGAGTGGATCGCACTGGTGTCCTCGCAATTAATTGTCAGCTTCCTCGAAGGCATTGATCATGTGCGAGTATTGGCACGATAAATGGCCCAGGAATGCCATGTCTCGGTCGGGGATCTCGATAAATGAATATCGATTTTATCGATAGTAAGCACAAGAAGACTACTCACAATAAATGCCTCACTCAAGAAACTCTAAGCGAGTTCTGTTACTCTTTTTGATAAAAAAAAAGACACTTTTCATTGAGAAAAATGTTTGATGCAAATAAACAAATTTTATTGAATGCAGTTTATTCAATCAAAAAAACTTCTATTTGAATTAAACAAACGTCGCTTGCATAAATACACGTTTTATTTAAATAAAAATTATTATTCAATTTTAAAAGTAACTATGGTTAAAATAAGCAAACATTTGTTTGACCCTATATCAAAAAATAATATATTTGAGTTAAGGAAGAATTTTTTGGATTTAAAGAAATTTTGTGTAAATCAAAATCAATTTTTTAAATCGAACAAAAGGGAGGGGAAGTAAGGGAAAGTAAAGGAAGGATAGGGACGCACATAATATTAGAAGAAGGGAGAAGAAGTACAAGAAGAGAAGTAAGAAGGGGGAAGTATGAGAAGAAAGGGAAAGTACGAAAAAGGAGGGAAATTGGGGAAAGGGAGAGGAAGTACTGGAAAAGAGAAAAATTGAGGGAAGGGAGGGGAAATACGGGAGGGAAAATAAATTATGGGAAGGGAGGAAAAGTAGGTGCCGAGAGGGAAATTATAGAAAGAGAGGAAAAGTAGAACAAGATAGGGAAATCATAGGAATGGAGCTAAAGTAGAAGAAGAGAGGGAAATTATGGGATGTTAGGAAAGTAGAAGTTTCGGAAAGGAAAGGAAGGGGAATAAGGGGTAGTGAAGGAAAGTTAAGGAAGTTAGGTAAAGGGAGGGGAAATGAGAAAAGTAGACGAATGGAGGGAAAGTAGGCGAAAAGGGAAGTATGGCAAGGGGCGTAAAATCAAAGGAAGCAAGGGGCAGTACAAGAAGAGAAAGGAATCCTGAGAAGTGAGGGAAAGTAGAAGGGCAGGAAAGCCAGGCATGAGAAGAAAAGTGAGAAAAAGAAGGAAAAGGGAGGAAAAGAACGAAAGGGACGGGAAATTAGGGGAAAGCGGGGAAATTAGGAAAAGGGTCGAAAGGAACGATGAGGAACGATAATTTGGAGAAGGATGGGAAAGTACAAGAAGAGAGGAAAAGTACGGGAAGGGAGGAGAAGTGCGGGAAGAGAAGGAAATTAGGAGAAGGAAGGGAGAGTACGAAAAAGGACGGAAAGCTGGGAAAGGGAGAGGAAGTACTGAAAAAAAGAAAAATTGAGGGAAGGGAGGGCAAATACGGGAGGGGAAAGAAATTTTGAGAAGGGGGGAAAAGTAGGGGCAGCGAGGGAAATTAGAGAAAGGCAGGTCAAGCAGAACAAGAGAGGGAAATCATGGGAAGGGAGCTAAAGTAAAAGAAGAGAGGGAAATTATAGAATGGAAGGAAAGTAGAAGTTTCGAAAAGGGAAAAAAGGGGAAATAGGAGTATTGAAGGAAAGCTAGGGAAAGTAGGTGAAGAAAGCGGAAATGAAAAAAGTAGAAGAATGGAGGGGAAGTATAGCCAGGGAGGGAAAAATCAGAGGAAGCCAGAGGCAGTACGAAAAGAGAAGGAAATTGTGGGCAGGGAGGGAAAGTAGGAGAAAGGTGAGAAAGTAAGGCAAGGAAGAGGAAGTGAGAAAAAGAATGGAAAGCGAGGAAAAAAACGAAAGGGGAGGAAAATTAGGGGAAGGGACGGAAAGTAAGCACATGAAAAAAATTAGGGGAAGAATGGAAAAGTACAAGAAGAAAGGGAAAGTACGGGAAAGGAGGAGAAGTGCGGAGAGAAATTGAAATTAGAGTAATAGAGGGAAGGTACGAGAAGCTAAAGAAATCCTGAGAAGCGAGGGGAAGTAGAAACGTAGGATAGTAGGGCAAAAGAGGAAAATTGAAAAAAGAGGAAAAAGTGAGTGAAAGAATGAAAGTGGAGGGAAATTAGAGGGAGGGAGGGAAATTATGAGAGGGGAAAAATAGGAGAAGGGTGGGAAAGTACATGAAGAGAATTAATATGCGGAAAGGGAGTATTAGTATGGAGAGAAAGCGAAATTAGAGTGATGAAGGGAAGGTACGAAAATAGAAAAGAATTCTGATAAGCGAGGGAAAGTGGAAGGGCAAAAAAGTAAGGCAAGAGAGGAAAAGTGAGAAAAAGAGGGAAGGTACGGGAGGGAAGGAGAAGTAGGAAGAGAAAGCGAAGTCAGAGGAATGGAGGGAAGGTACGAAAAAAAAGGAATTATGAGAAGTGAGGCAAAGTAGAAGAGCAGGAAAGTAACGAAAAGGGAGGGAAAGTATGAGAAGTAGAAGAAGGAAGGGGAAGTAGTTATAGCGAGGGGTAGAAGGGAAGTTAGGGAAAGTAGGTGAAGCGTGGAAAATTGAAGAGAAGTATAAGCATGGAGGGGAAGTAGGAAAGGGGAGGGAACGCAAGAAAAGGGAGCAAGGTTAGGGGCAAGGAGGGGAGGGACGGGAAATTAAAGGAATGTAGAGAAAGAAGTGAAGAAAGAAAAATTACGGGAGGGAAGGGAAAGTAGTAAAAGAGAGGAGAATTCAGGGTACGAGGGATAGCAAGGGGAAGTAGGGAAAGTTAGGAAAAGTGGGTGAAGGGAAGGGAAGAGAGAGGAAGCAGGTGAAGGAAGGGAAATTAGAGGAAGGAAGGGGAAGTACAAAAAGCGAGGGTGTGTACAAAAATGGAGAGAAATTAGGGGAAAGGAGGAAAGGAGGAAAGGAAAGGATAGTAGAAGGAGAAATATTACGAGAAAAAAAGGAAGTAAGGGAAGGTAGGCTAAGTACGGGAGGGTGGAGCAATTATCAGAAGGGAAAGAAAGTAGGAGATGGCAGGGAAATTAAGGGAAGAGCGATAAACTAGGAGAAGAGAGGACAATTATGGGAAGGGAGGACAAGTAGAAGAAAAGAGGAAAATTATGAAAATAGAGCAAAAGTAGGAAAAAGAGGGAAAGTAGAAGAAGTAAGGTGAAGTAGGTGAAAGAAGGGAAAATAGCAGAAGGACGACCAATAGGTGAGAGGTGGGTAATTATGAGCAGGGAAGGGAAGTACTTGAAGGAAGGGAAAATATCGAAAGAGGCGGTAAGTAGAAGAAAAGGGGGAACTGAGGGAAGAGGAAGGATGGGAAGAAAAGTAACAGTAGAGAGGGAAATTAGGGAAAGTGTGACTAGAAGGAGAAATGATGGAAAGGGAGGTAAGGACAATTATAGGGAGGAAGTGAAAGAAGGAGAAGGGAAAGAAATTAGAGGAAGGAAGAGGAAGTGGGATAAAGTAGAAAAAGGAAGAGGAAGTTTGGGAAAGTTATGAAGTGAGGGGAAGTAAAAGAAGGTAGGGGAAGTACAGAAAGTAAGGGAAACTACGTGAATGGAGGAAAATTAAAGGAAGTTAGGGAAGCACAGAAAGGGAGGAAAAATTCAGGAGGAGAGGAAAAGTAGGAGATGAGAGGGAAAGTAGGAGAAGGGAGTGAATTAGGGAAAGAAAAGGTAGGAAAGTAAAGTAGAAGGGAGGCAGGAAATTAGGGAAAGGGAGGGGAAGTAAGGAAAGGGAGGGAAATAATTAAAAGGGAGGGGAAATGCGAGAGTGAAGGGCAATTATGGAGAGGGCAGGAAAGTAGTAGAAGGGAGGGAAATTAGTGGAAGAGATGGAAAGTGAGGAAAATTATGAGAAATAGGAGAAGGAATAAATAATTATTTTCGTACATACCGTGCAAGTTGCCATCGGATTTTAGCAATATAAGGACAGTGACTGCATTTGAAAAGTTCACTGGGGTTACCATGCACTCTCTTTCGGTGAGCTTTCAGTTCTGATTTGGAACGTAGAACAGTTGCACAGCCAGGTAATCCACATTTAAATTGTTTGCCTTCATGACGCATCATATGCTGTCGAAGTGAATGTCTGTAACAAAAAAAAAAGTATAAATTACAAATTATTATCTCTCGAGTTCTGATTTAATAATAATTTTGATTTTAAATAAAAAGTTAGGAAGTAAGGATAAGATTAGGAAAGAGTGAAATTTTAGAAGCCACAAATCTTTAAATTTGAATCAGTAAAAAATGACTGATTTGCAGTAAAGTTTGACTGATTCGAATAATGTGGATTCGAGGACTGACAAATCAGTCAAAAGTGACTTTTCAAGTCAGTCATTTTGACTCACTGATGGAATCAATTCAATCAATCATTTCACATGATCCAATCTGTTATTTTCACTGCTGAAATCAGTAATTTGAAATTATCCCATCTATGATTTCCACTGATGAACTAGTCGTTTTTTTATGTTCTAATCAGGAACTTTCGCTGATTAAATAATTAATTTTGAATTCTTACCAGTAAATTTCATTAATCTATTTAGTAATTTCAAATTAACTAAACTGAAACTTACACTAATTAACAATTCATTTTAAATAGACTGATCACTAGATTTCTCTAATTAAAGCAGTCATCTTGAATGATCTAATCCGTGACTTTCAATGTGTAAATCAGTCATTTAGTGTTAATTTTAATCATTTATTAATTGACTGAATCATCTGTTAAGAGCACTGTTTTTTCAATTAAAACGACTGATAAAATCAGTTATTTTGACTTATCTAATATGTGATTTAACGTCCACTGACCGAATCAGTAATTTTAAATGATCTATATTATAACTTTTATTGATTAAATCAGTCATTTTGAATGTAACTTTCATCAATCAAAACAGTCCTTTTGAATGATCTGATCAGTAGCTTTCACTTGTTAAATCAGTCACTTTAAATGATCTAATCCATAAATTTCAATGTGTCTATCAGTCATTTATGGATACTTCTAATCATTTATTCACATATAGGAATTTATCCAAGAATTTTAATTTACAAATAATGTTACTATTTTATTATACCAGACAGCAGAATCCAGTCAGCTAATTTGACTGATTCATCTGTTAAAACGACTGCTTTATCAGTAGTATGGACTGATTTTTCAGTCAAAGCATGCTTAATTAATATAATAAGTCAAATTTGGGCCGATTTGAATTGAGAGATAGAGACCGACACATAGAGGGATAGAGGTTGCAAGAGAGACATATATTAGATGCACATTAAGAATAGACTGGAGAACTCCAGGTTATATGTAAAAAAAAAGGTTCAAGGGGATAAATTAAGAACAAGGGTGGGTGGGAAATAGGGCGAGGAAATTCAAAGAGAACCCAAGAAAGGGAGAAGGATCCAAGTCAAAAGTGTTACGAAGAGGTGAAAGAAAGAGGAAAGAAGGCCCCAAAGTTGACGCGATGGGAAGAAGAAAGAGGAGAGTTTTTAGAGATAGAGAGATAGGAGAAGGAGGAAATATAGAGTATGAGAAACTGAAAAATGATAGAGAAAGTCAGCTAATAAATAGATGTATGAGGATAGGGTAATCAAGATACAATAAATGGTAAAGCGATCGAAAATGCAGAGTTCGTGAATGGGTAGAGGAGAGGTGGGACGTATCAGATGGTCGTATAGGAGGAAAGGAGGAGAAGAAGCACAAAGAGGTTAAGAAAATGTTGAGAAAGGAGGGACTGGGAGAATGGATGAAGAAGCTAGAAAAAGCTAGAGGAGTCAAAGAAGAAGGAGGGAGTAAGGATGAGAGGGAAGAGAAAGCATGAGTGAGAAGGAAAGGAGCAGAAAAAGGAGACGGAAGTAGATTAAATAATTTAGAGTAATTATCACGATAATTAGGTAATGAGCGAGAGAAGAGGATGTGATAAAGATGTAAAGGAACGAAGGTTGTGTAAGCCCTAAGGGGACACCTCATAAATAAAGAAGAAATAGTGGAGATAGAGGAAATAGGAAGAAGAAATGTTCGAATTGTATCGCATCTAATATTCAAAATGGTCAATTCTCCATTGGTTTCTGGGGGATATACAAGAAGGAACAAAAGAAAAATAAGTCCGTTGAAAGGTATCCAGCCTCCTAAATCCGTTTCCAGTTTGTGCATTACGATCTGCGATCCGGAGCCTTTTCTGCGCGAGAAGCTGCTGGCAAGATCGATGACTTTGAATTGTTCTCCCGGTGGCATTGGGCAGAAATTCTTCGGGATCGCGATAGGCAGCACAGCAAGGGAGTGAGAGAGTGAGAAAGTTGCAGGTATGTACCAGGAGAGATCAGAGAGAGAAAAGAGAGAGGAAGGAGTGAGAGAGAGGAGAGAAAAGAGAGGAAGGAGTGAGAGAGAGGAGAAAGGAGAGAGAGAGAGAGAGAGAGAGAGAAGGAGAGAAAAGAGAGATGAGAGAAAAGAGAGAGGAGAGAAGAGGGATGGTGGCAGGAGGGAACGTGAGAGATCTGGGCCGTCCTCGAGGAAGCTGGCCCGCAATTGGTCGCGCAAGTGTAACGCAAAGTTTCACATTGTCAGGATACCCGCCCTCGCACGAGCACGATATTTACTTTTAATGCTTGCATGTAAGGTAGCTCGGTTAGTACCTATAATTTTGAGCCAAAGCCACTGGTCACGCTCTTATCCTCGGACTTGAGATCTTTCAAATTCCAAAAGAGCAGGGAGAGTAAGGAAAGAAAATGAAAGGTACCATGTCATAAGGGCCTAACTGTGAATTTGCGCTTAAGCGCATGCGCAGTTGAATCAAGCTAAACAGCTAATGACGGCTGACAAGTTTTAGAGCGAAAAGTAAATTCTAAATTTTTTTTTAAAGTACAAAGTGGATTTTTTCCCAGCGTCCAAATTTTGTTGTCACGCCCAAACTCAAAAATTTTCGAAACTAAGATTTTTGGATTATATTATTATTATTATATCATTAAGCCGTTTCCCTTTCGGGGTAGGATATAAAAAATAAAATTCTCATACACATCCTGACGAAAAGATTTTTAATAATCTCATTTTTAAATTGTTTTTTCGTCAGCATGCCTCAAGGGACAAACTGTGAATTTGCGCTGAGGCGCATGCGCAGTTGAATCAAGCTTAACAGCTAATGACGGCCGATAAGTTTTACAGCGGAAAGTAAATTCTGAATTTTTTTTTAAAGTTAAAATTGGATTTTTTATCAGCGTCCAAATTTTGGTATCAGGCCCAAACTCTAAAGTTTTCGAAATTAATATTTTTGGTTTAAATAGAAAAGAAAATTTTAATACATATCCTGACAAAAAGATTTTTTATAATCTCATTTTTAAATTGTTTTTTCGTCAGCATGCCTTAAGGGCCTAACTGTGAATTCGCGCTCAGGCGCATGCGCAGTTGAATCAAGCTAAACAGTTGATGACGGCTGACAAGTTTTAGAGCGGAAAGTAAATTCTAAATTTTTTTAATAATGTACAAATTGGATTTTTTCCTCAGCGTCCAAATTTTTTTATCACGTCCAAAGGTGCGCCACGATAACAAAAAAAAATTGAGAATTTATTGAAACCTAATAATATTTTTTAAATGAACTTTATTTGTAACAAATTCTCACTTTTTTTAAATTGAAAATTGCATGTTTTAGCACCTTCCAAAGTTGGAAAAACGGGCTCGCTTGGGCAAAAAAAAACATTCTCCCTAAATTTTCTCAGAACATAATAAAATTTTTTAATAAAACTTTTTAGAGTTCAATATGCAGTACTGATTTATCTCAAAAGTAATTCAACATTTTTTTTCAAATCATAAATTCAATTTTTGAGAACGTTTTTGGTCTTTCCTCTAAAATCGTCAAAATGTGGATCACGCTTTTTTTAGCATCCAAGATTTTAAGTGAAAAGACCCTAGGGTCCTATTATTTTCCTTGCAATAAAAAGCAACTGTGTAATATTCAGTCCAATGAAAAAAAATTATTATAGAATTGTTCCAAAATTTCCAGAAAAACCTAAAAAAAAAGTGTTTTTCTTAATTAATTTCCAAATTATTGATTGTTTTGAAAAAATTTTTGAGGATGTTTACTACGTAGAAACCATTTAAAAATTGCGCAATTTTCAAAATCACTTATTAGGTCGACGAAAATAGACCCAATGGTAATTGTTGCGAATTTTAAGGGAGAAATCTGAGCGTTAAAAAAAAATTAACAACAATAGCTGTAAGTTATACAACAATTTTTTTGCTAGAGACGTACCAAAAAAATCCTAAAGAATATTCAAAAGAGTAAAATATAATATTTGTTAAATAAGCAATTTTGATTCAGACAATTTTTTTCTGAAGCATGCTTGAATTTCTCCTTCAAAATTGACAGTACTTAAAATTTTATCTATTTTCCTTGATTTTTTTCTGAAATAAATATTTTTTATTGTATTAATTTTTTTCGTTGAAAAATCCTTTCCGGGTTAAACCAATAAAAGGATGTGACAAGAAAAGAGAAATTTTTGATATTTTTAAATATCAATGATAATTTTTTATTTATTAGATTCAATTATAATATAAATCACCAATTTTAAACTTTTTTTAAATTTAAATACAAAATTTTTCTTTTAATCCATAATAGAAAAACGTTTACAAACAAGTTTTAAAAAAACTGCAAACATTTTTTTATGAAACTGCAACTAAATACAATACATTACAACATAAATCACGAATTTTGTAGATTTAAGTGAAATTTTCGTATATTGTACTTTATTGTATTTTTAATATTCAACAAGACATTAAAAAAATATACAGTTTTTGTATCAATCTCTATAAAATCGAAAAAAATTCACTTAAAATTTTAAAATTAAATTTTTTTTTCAAATTGTTGCATCTTGTTGTATTATATAAGCATGAAAGCTTTTTTATAATAGCGAATAACTTGCACAGTTGGACGTGAAATTATTACCTTACAGTGTTTTAAAATATTTTATCATCCTAGGCCGAAAAAGACCATCTTTTTTTATACGAAAATTGTAAAGTCGAGTTTATTTTTCATTTTTTTATTTTTGTAAAATATTCAAACTACGATGAAGTACAACAGTTTATAAATATATGCCATAAAATACAGAAATTATTAAATATGAAAGATTTGAGGAGATTAAAATTTTTTCAAAATTTCTGGGAAAATTTTAAATGGTTTAGGTTTTATTGTAAAAGAATAATTTTAGGTTTTGAAGATTTCAAAATGTGTGGAAAAACAATATGGAAGACTTTGAAACAATTTTTTTTTTAATTTTGCAGGATTTAAAAAAATTCTTAAGTAAACTGATTTTTGGAGGGTGTCAAGAGAATAAAAAAAATGTTCTTAAGATTCATGGAAAAATTTTAAATGATCGACTTGTCATTAGTTCTGAGAGAAAATTGAAAAATATTACGAGACATTTTTAATTATTTTCTAAAACTTTTTAAAAAAATGTAAAAGGTTTTAAAGCGAAATTTTGCAATTTTGCCATATTATATAATTTTAGAAAAAATGTAAGTAAGTTTAAGAGATATTCAGAAGTTTTGAAACGATTAAGAAATAATTAAAACTTGTGAAGATTTAAAAAAATTTTTTTTAAGATTTCACGAAAATGAAAACAAAATTTCGAGTTCCTAGGAAAAACTAAAAAAAAATTTTATTTTTAAAAATTAATTTTAAGACATTATTTAAAAATATTTCAAAAATTTTGAGAGAAGAATCTGTAAGATTTTACGGCAATTTTTTAATTTTGCAGAATTTAAAAGAAATCAGGAACATTTTTTATTATTTTCAATTTCGAAAAGTGAAATTTAAGAAAAAATTAAAAAAGATTTTTAAACATATCAAATGATTTTCTAAAATTTCGAAATAGGGTGGAGCAGATTTTTAAACAATATGTTTCAAATTGTTAGGATCAATAAAATCAAAAAAAATCGAGTAAATTCAAGAAATATTTAGTGGAATTAAAGAGATTCGAAAAGTATTTTAAATTCGAAAAGATGTTTAAACATGTTGATTTTTGAAGATTTCAAACACAAACTTAAAAAGTTTTAACAGAGTGTGGAAAGTTTTCAAGAAAATAAACAAATTTGATATTTGAAGATTTGGAAACATTTCCGAAAATTTATCAAATATTTCTTGATTTGTTCAGAAGTAGTCCTAAATATTTTTATAGAAATACTCGAATTTTTCCTAATATTTTTTAAAATCCTATAAAATAAAAAAAATGTCTTCAAAATCTTCTAGATTCTTTTTTGACACATCTGAAACATTCAAAAATGTTTTTTTAATTTTCTCAAGAATCTTATAAAAATTATATTCATATAAATTTAAAAACAAACTGATAACACTTATTTTCTTCTTCTCAATTCTCAGAATTTAATTTCAACTCAAATTTAAGTGTAAAATTAAACATTTCCACTCATTTAAAAAAATATTTAAATGTTAGCTTTAATTTTTTCACCTTTTTTCAATTTTTCTCAAAAAGAGTTTTTTCAAACGAAAAAAGTCCATAAAAAACTATGTATTTTATAAAGATTCTGCAACTTTTATTTTGAAATTTTTATAATATAATCAATAATTTTTAAGTAAATCCAGAAAAACATGGGGTTTCGGGTTTTCTGGTCAATTTTGACAACATTGATCAAATTTGTATTTTTCCCAAGAATGTGGATAATATTATATATATAGTTAGATATATCACTTTCATTAGATATAACACCACTTTCTCCTACTTAGATAAATATTTTTCAGATAGGGACCAATTCTCTAAAATATATAGTTTTCTAAAAGCGATTTATGTTCATTATTTACGACGATTTTTCTGAGAAATGTGTCCCCTATCAGAAGATAAGAAATTACTGAAAGAATAATTACAGACTTGGAATGATTTAGGTGATTATAAATTAGAAACATCCAAATGTAATTTTCTCAAAAATGAATTTACCTTAAAAACGTATCAATTTTTGTTCAGATAGACTCTGGAAGTGGACGTTTTTGAAGATAAAATAATGAATAATGGAAGTTTTTAATTAATAAAAAAGCATTAATCCTGATAAGTGTTTGCGTTTTTCAACAGCTCAATTAAAATGTTAAGCACTAGTGTGGAATCGACTAGTCTCGAAAGTCGGTTTCTTTAAGAGGTACATAAATTTTTAATAATGAGTATTTTCTGTCACAAGCAGGTAATCGAAACAATAATTTAAGTGGACTCGAAGCTTCTTTGACGTTACACAACAAAAGGTTAATTTACTGGATAGACTTTGACGAGAAAAGGAGAAAGAGATGAGGTGGATTCCAAGCCGGACTCACACAAATCAGACCTTTACATCATCGATTTTTTTTAACTTTGGTTATTTATTTTTTTAGTTCCAAATTTAAATCCAAATTTTGATGGCCAAATTCATTCCAAAGACGTCTACATGATTATTTTTTATGTTTCAAAAATTTTCTTCTTTTTTAAACTCGATTCCAAAAACTTTTTGCTTCCTCATAGAGGAATGTTTGAAATGGTAACAATTTCGAAAAAATTTTAATTCATTTATTTATACTTTCCTGAATTTAAAAATGTCTAATAGAGTTGAAAAAATTGATTTTTTAAAAACTTGATTCCAAAAAAATGCCTACGTTGGTTTTTTATACTTTTTGCTTTCTCAAAGAGGAAGGTTTGTAATGGTCACAATTTCGAACATTTTTAAATTTATTCAACTAAACTTTCCCCAATTTGAAAATGTCAAATAAAAATAAAAAACGGTGTTTTTTTTAACTCGATTTCAAAAAAATGCCTGCGTTGATGTCTAATACAATTGGAAAAATTGATTTTTTTTTAAACTCGATTCCAAAAAAATGCCTACGTTCATTTTCCATACTTTTTGCTTCCTCATAGAGAAAGGTTTAAAATGGTGAAAATTTCGAGACATTTTAAGTTCATTTAATCAAAGGTTCCCGAATTCAAAAATTTCTAATACTTTTGGCAAAATTGATTTTTTGGAATCTCGATTCCAAAAAAATGCCTACATTGACTTTAGATACTTTTTGCTTCCTCATAGAGGAAGCTTTGAAATGGTAACAATTTCGAGAAATGTTGAATTCATTCAACTAAACGTTCCTCAATTTGAAAATGTCTATTAAAATTGAAAAAAATTGATTTTTTTAAATACTCGATTCCCAAAAAATGGGTAAGTTGATTTCCTATACTTTTCGCTTTCTCATAGAGGAAGGGAGTTCCATTGGAGTCTTAGTTCTAAATGATACCAACTTTTACTTGAGCCGCAACTTTACTGAACCCTCATTTTTTTCCGTGTATTATCGATAAAAGTAGTATTTACACTCAATTATTACAAGAGGAGTTACCTTTTACTGAAGAAATTAAGCAGATGATTCGCTTGAATTAATCAGTTTTCACTGTATTCACAAGTATTTAATAAAAGATGGGACCATGCATAAATCACGTAAAGCTGAATTTTAGTCTCATGATGAGGTTTTAGCTCTTACGAAAGCAGGGTTAAAATATCACGTACAGTCTTCAGAGCTTTTTTTATGATTATCACTTTATCTGCTACAGAAATGTTTGACAAACTTCGACGGGGGGAGGGCGACAGGGATCGAAACCTTTTAAGTTTGATTCTAGTTTACAGGGTTCACATGTATTGAACCTATCTAACTTAAAATTAGAACGGTTGAATCGGGGTAAACAAAGAAAATTGATTTGATCAGAATACAAGCAGAGCAGAATGAAAAGGTTAGGGATCGAGACGGGGAAAGCTTGAGTTATAAAAATAAAAAATAAATACTAGTAGTAAACCGTCCAAAGCCGGTAATTTCAAACATGTTATTTTTAAGAGAAAGAATAAGTATTTTTAAAATTTGCCACATTCAGTTTTTAAATTTTTTTCTAAGCTTAAGCAAATTCAGTTTTCTTTTTTATCCCTTTTTGAAATTTCCAATGTTAGATTTGTAAAAATACACGTTTGAGGTTGATATCAATGTAAGGTAATAATAACCTCCAATATTTTGATATTTCCCTCTTAATTCAAATTTTCATTGACATTGTTGCGATTGCAGCGCTTCCACGAAATAGACAAACCCTTCTTTCTGCCGAGGCTTCAACTATCTATACGTTCAATAACAAAAATACAATTTTATTTAGTGTCCAGGTGTCTAGGGTGGAAAAATCTTGTGGTGCTAGCCAGGCACAGACCAGACCGTATGGTTCGCGCCTAGACTTGAATCCAGACGGTCTGGTCTGTGCCTGGCTAGCACCACAAGATTTTTCTACCCGAGACACCTGGTTTCTACTAATCTTGATTATTGCGATGTAAACAAGACTGAACCGTTAGCACAAGAAGTTTAGAGCAAAAGTGCCCACAGGGAGTAATGAAACTCTAGATTCGTATAATTGCTTATTTTTATATTATTCTGCAAAACATGAAGTATGAAAATGAAGTTTAATCCTTCAGCTAGTTTAAACTGCAAGTAAAAGCAGTCTTTTTATCAAGTAATTAAGAGTAGGGACCTTTTAGTCCCTGTGCACCCGTGTGACGTGGTACACACGTAATAATTTCTTAAATATCATTACCAGTTGAGAAGTAAACAATCTTTTTGCCTCAAATTAAATAAGTCTTATGCTGTTAGATTATGAGTGCAGAAGCAAAAAATGGTTTGAATGACTTTCTTTCTCAAATATTAGTTGAAAGCAGGTAGTCAAATAAACTGTCGTTGCGAAAAATAATTTGGTTAAAATAATTATTAAATACGAGTCTTTTCCCAAACACGTCCGTACAATAGGATCGCAGACATTCAGCGGTTCTAACGCATTTTATAGAATCATTTTGTATATATTCCTTTTGACTCCCTAAACACGCCAAACAAATGTGGGCACTTTTTCCTTATATCACCTAGCAATTTTGATTAGTATAAAATTACAGTCATCAAACAATCAGCATATTAAGTTTGCAGCAGATTAGTGAAATAAGAGACGTTATAATTATGGGAAGGCAAATAGGACCCAACAAAGCCAAGCAAACTCGAAGTTTGGTATTCACAAAAATACCAAGAATTGAGACTCAAAGTAAATAATAAACTACAGATTACCTGAAAAATTTCTACGATGAAATAAGCTCAATAATATAAGATTTAATACATTGGAAATTCCATTTATGTAACTGTCATTTCAGTCGTCCCTAGGATTTGAGTCCTAGCCATTTTGATTAAGTGAAGGCCATTCAGAACCATACCCGAAGACGCACTTAAATGGGATTCCAAGTGTAAAAAGTTATTATAATGTTCATACGATGAAATCGGAAGAAGCATTAAGGACGGATCAAACAAATTCTGGGGATTTGTTGATAACCAGAGGAATGAATCTAGATTACCTGGAATGATGCACATAAGCAATCAGAAAATGGACAATCCTAAAGAAATGAGGCATTTGTCAAATAGATTATATTAAATTCAGTCTCAGTAAATTGATCACCTGCAACTCGTCTCTATAATCCTCTGCTCCTATTTCAAAAACTGCATTCGCATCATAAAAAATCTCTTCATGTTCACCATCATTATTAGCATCATCGTCGCTGTGACTAACAAAAGAATTCGCATAATCATTATCTACTTCATAATTGAAAAGAGCGGGATCCTTCTCTAAATGAGCACTAATTATTTTCGGATTATCCTCATCGGAACAACTCGATGCCGTACTTTCATTTAAGCTTTCTTTTTCAAGTGTACATTCCACTGGTTCTAGGCTCAATGATATAGCATCAGTGCCATCTTGTGAACCATCAGTGCCAGGTATGTGTGTGGCATTAGGGTGTAAAAATACGGCTGCGAAGTACTATGGACGTATTCACTATGGGTGTATTTATTTGTGCTAATTTTATTATCATTTTGCTTCCTCATTATTATCAAATTAATTTTCTTCCTCATAGAAGGAGGTTTTCCTAACAAAAGAAAAGAATGAATACTTTCAATATTTTTCAAGCTTATGTTTCTGTCTTTCCGAAAATTTTATTTTCAGAAAAGCAGAGGGCCTACCAAAGTGTCAATTAATATGTTTTGTTACAATATACAACTCTTTATCCTACGGTAGTTTTATATTTCAAATTAAAACCTCATAGAAACAATGTCACTTTTCTTAGAACTTTCTGAGTAGCTATTGATTAATCAATAATGGTCTTCGAAACTTCGTCAAAATATCAATCCACGCATTTCAAAGAGGCGAACAATTATGTTAACAGTTATGTTCCCAATGTAAAAAAATCCTCTTATAAACAAGAAAACTAATTTTGTTACAAAAGTTAAAAACGATATTGGTAGGTTATGGTAGATCATTAAAAGTTCCTAATTTTGGCTTAACTGATTTTAACAAAGAAAATATATGTTGTGGTGATAGCTAGGACAATACTACAGACAGATCCCGGATGAATTGCATTAACGATGAAGGGCAAACAAAATTATTTTGATTTTCAAAGAAAATTTTGACCATGTTTTTCAAACAGGGCCACCTTTAGTTTTTTCTCATAAAATAAGCGAACGCTGATTAGCAACATATATTTTTCATGAACCGATCAAGAGGGGACTTCATAGTGAAAAATGAGTGAAGAACATTTGCTGGCCCATGAAATACATGCTTTTACATATGAACGATGGGCGAATGCAACGCTGTACTGACTGTTCAATAAAATGAGCCTAATTCGAGTTACATTGTTTTTTAATGAGATTCAAAAGCACGAACAATAAACTTCATATTACAATAAAACTGTAATTTACGATCTTACTGTTTCAATCAAGAATACTGTCTTCATCAACTATTGGCGTCGTGTTGGTATTTGTGAAGATTTTGCTGAGTATCTCTGCTGGCTTTATTATTTTTGACAAGTGGCGAGTCCATTAGCACACTCGCCCAATTATAGCAGGGGCACTTTTCACATGTTTATTCTATCTTTCTTCTTGCAGAATGAAGTAATCAACTGGCATCCCGACATCACGAAATCTTCTTTAATGGACGCACTTATAGAGTACGAGCTAATCAACATGTTATGGTTACTGTGACAGATAATCGAATTTCTTTTGATCCACGTAATTAAATAATCATATATAATCGAGATCCAATATCATAGAATTTTTTCCCAAAGGTAGCCCGGGTACGTATGATCGAGCCGCCACTAAACACCATTATGCAGTCAGAGGTCATAAGGGTATTTTTGGATTGAAATTTTGAGAAAAAACCCTTGATAGTGTAAATGTGGCGGGTACTTTTATGGAAAGTTAGTCGTAATTGTTCAAACAAATACAATACTTTTTTCTGTCTACACTTTTTTTGTATAATTGACCATATTCAAGTTATAGCGTTATTGACAATCAAATTTGCACTAAAATTGACACATTTGCAGACAGATATTGCAACACATATTGGACTGAGAAATTTCGAAGTTTTTGTTTATAACGCTACAACTAAAAAACAGTTAATTTCACAAAAAATGTGTGAACAGAGAAAAATCTTGGTTCGAACATTCTGCAAAATATTTTGCAGAATATTTTTTCATTCCTTACATTTTCTTTACAGTTTCTGCTTATATAAGAAACGCATCTCATCAGTTTTATGGTGCGATAACCATTTTTCAAGCCGAGAATATTTTTTGTATTTTAAATATAATTTTTTTCTCGTTAACTATACAAAATATCACAAAGGAGCAAGAAATATTTGGCAAAAAATAGATTTTTCCAAAATAACTTGTTTCGATGTGAAGCAGTAGTTCGTTCAGTACATATGACCAGCTATTCTTAAAATGAAAATTTATAAAGTGAGGTTTTTGAGAAAAACCACGTTTAATACTTTTAGAAAATCAGCCGCTACATTGAATAAAAAAAGAAAATCATCAATACCTACGTTTGTTCGGAAAATACAGCATTTTGAAAATACTTCGTGTCAACTTTGGAGAATTCCTGTGTAATCTGTGAATGATTGTAATAAATCCAAAATATTTTTTTGATCAAATTGTGAAATACTTGTTATATCCTTTCCAACATAAAATGATATATCCAAATCAAAAATCATTCGGACTCCCTAAGCTAGACCTCTCTTCCTGATTTGAAATGGAAATGTTCAGGTGGCTTTTCTTAATATTTAAGCCAAAGTACCCTCTAGACTTACCTCTAGACCCACAAAAGTTTAATAGCGGCTGGATGAGTACCCCCCCCCCTCCTTACATTTTAACTGTGAATTATGATTTTCAGCTTCTCAAGTGGAGGCTATAGCGTAAATCTTAGACCATCCCTTCCCCCCCAAACCTTTCCTCTGAAACCGGCACTTGTGAATTTCATATAATAGAGTTTACTCGAAGTAAAGTGACCAGTTGCACATGTTAGTATGTCCAAGTTGAAAATTATTTTAACTTTAAAATAATTAGTAACTATATTTTCCTTGCAGCAATAGCTTCACCAAGAAGTTCACTAACAGGTTCACCAACAGGTTCACCAGTAAGTTCACCACCACGAACTGAGTCACTATCAAGTTCACAACTGCCAACCCAGCCACAAACAGAACAAAATCCAGACCTTCGAGATAATGATACCATGCATACCCAGAGTGGAACTAAGGTTGGAATATTCCGAGATCGTGTGCCTTATGAATCAAATCCAACCAGTTTAAATGATGATTTAAAAACTAAACCACAATCTAAAACAAATATTAGAAATCTGCCAAAATGTCTAGTTTTTCCCTAATTATATGGACGAATTCAAAGGCGGCTAAGATGCACACAACTCCCCCCTTCCCGTCCTTAATCCATGATGCGAATATCTTGGTTATTTTTTCAACGTGCAGCTTAGCTTTTGGTTAAACATTTGTTTTAAAACAGATTCCTGATTATTTATCAACAAAACAAATTCATCAAATAATTTCTAGCATCTCTAAAAAAAAAAAACATTTTTGCTCCTTGCACTTTTTTTAAATTGTTATTAACATATTGCTAATTTTAAGAGGAAATCATGTAGACTTTCAATTTATTTACAGAAAATCAATTAGGTCAACCAGTATCATAATTTCCCCTAAAACTGTTGCAAAATCTATACCTACCATTGTTAAAACTATTTATTCTTCATACAATATCTTACCTCATTGTTTATAACAATTGTAAAAAATAAAAATTAGTTCGTCAAGTTGAATATTTTTCTGCTTCTTTGAAAAATCTTTAATCCCGTATGCCGGTTTTGAGTTAACTTTATGAATAATTATTTAAATTTTGAAACTAGTAGTTTAAAAATATTTTTTCATCCTTTCGGAAAATTGTATTTCCCTTATGCTGGCTGTGAGCCAAATTCTAGTCAATTTTGAGCATTTTAGGGCCAAAAAGCCTAAATTTTCATAATTTTGCATAGAAACGCCATGATTAGCATTCAGCTCAGGGTCCTCGTAATTTTTTCTCGCCTTAGGCACTTGAAACATACATAGCAACGCTATGATACGCACTTAACTCAGGGTTCTCAGTGTTCACCCTAATTTTAAAGATATTAGCAATAACCTGTTTTTATTACGTTAATTTTACCAAAGTCGAGATACTAACTGCAAGAATCCACACACGTCAATGGCTGAGTAAATTACATAGACTAGACTACTAGTATTGTATATCTGTACAGTGATTGACTTTATTACCTTTTGAATTGTGATGATACATATGATTATATTACTGAAATAGATATCTTAGTTAGACGTCATGTCGTCATACAGAACAATTTTAAGAGAAAATACATATTTTGTTATGTTTAATGCCAAAGTTGTATTTGTTTATAAAAATTGTGTAATTTATTTTTTAATAGGAAACAGAACTTTAAAAAAGTCAAGCTCATTGCAATCACCTGAGCCGGATTCGACTGGACTTTTTACCTTCATTTCATTATCATAACTTCACTGGGCTTAAGGCTCATATAGGGGGTCTTGGTAGCTCAAATCCACATTTGATGCGGAAAGTCCCTGCGGATCGTCAGCACTTGCGATAAATATGTAAAACTTATAAAAAACTGCATCTCAAAAGCAGCTGAAAAAAAGTAAACAGAAAATATGTCAACAGCGCCGCCTTGTCTCACTATTGATATCTAAAATCGATTTAAATTGAAATCTGGCACAATATTCAAAATAGTAAAATTATTACAACGGACATAGGAGGGATGATTTTTATAAACTTGTAATGAATTATTGAAAACTATAACAAATGTATCATATTAAAAAATATTATTTTATGAAAAAGCTAAAAGAAGGAAAAATTAAAAAAAAAAAAGGAAAATAATGACTCAAAAAATTCCGAAGTAGCATTTTACCCACCTGACTTTTCGAGGGAGTTTCCCGACTAAAGGTTGATATTATAACATCACCCTAACAACACTCCTGAATTAAAACTTGTCTGAATTTACCTAACAAAACTCCGTGAATATTTGTCAATCCTATAAATGGGATCTAGAAAAATTTCAAAAGTATTATGATTTTTGAGCAGGTCTGTCGGACAACTGTTGTTCTAACAATACCTTGAACATACATCTCCTTGGAACCCCACGCAGTAACATTCGTTTCTATAAAGATGGAAGTTATTACCTCTCTGATTTTTTGAGGTGGTCCTCAGGCTATGGATTGTCATTTTAGCATCACCCTGAATCCACCCACGCAGTCAATATAAATTCGCTGAAGCTAGAAACATTCAGTGAATATTTTACATTCTTTTACTTCGGAAAAATAACACTAGCTCGGAAAAGTCGATTTTGTTGCTCCTATGATTTTTTGAGATGGTCCTTAGGCTATATATTGCCATTCTAACAACCCCCTGAACCAACACACGCCATTAAA
Organism: Andricus grossulariae; assembly: GCA_011634705.1. NCBI lineage: Eukaryota > Metazoa > Arthropoda > Insecta > Hymenoptera > Cynipidae > Andricus > Andricus grossulariae. The sequence continues at coordinate 67,632,901 of JAABKJ010007545.1, read as the reverse complement.
CTAAATTCTCTAGAGCTGGAAAGATTCTGTGAATATTTTTGCTTCATATCCTTCCAAAAAATGAGAATTTTTCGGAAAAATCAGAGTTATTGCTTCTTCAATTTTTAGAAGTTTTTCTCAGGCTATGTTGGAGTAATTTTTCTATTCTGAATATTACGCCAGAAGTCAATTTAAATCGATTTTCGAGACATAGTTTCTGTTTACTTTTTTTCTGCTACTTTGGAGACGCAGTATTTGATCAATTTTACATATTTATCGCAAGTGTTGACGATCCGCAGGGACTGTCCGCCTCAAATTTGGATTTTAGCTTCCAAGAGGAAAAAAATTGCCCCCCGATAATCATTCGTTGCGCCAGCATTCGGAATTGTTTTTTTCAGGTGAGTTTTGTAGATTCGAGTACCCCCTACATGAGCCTTAATTTTAACTTAATCTTCAACTGTTAGCGCGGGCGGTCAAGTGACCGCCTTTTTGGAATTTGGAATGTCGCGCTTACAGTGAGCCTTGGGTGAGATGGGATTGGCATGTATTCTTCAGTTACACTTACGAGCGCTACTTCCGACGATTTCCGCTATTTCCGGCCAAAAGTTCTTTTTTGATTCCTTTTTTTTGTGCCACCTACTCGTAAGTTGATTATATTGTAGTTTCAAGTTACAAGTGTCAAGTTATGTACTTTTTTTCGAGTAGCCTTTTTTGCAGTTTCAATCATACTTGAGTATATTCTAGTTTTATTCTACTTTAATTGGACGAAATTACATTTTTGCCGCAAAAAAATTGAAAAAAAAAATTATTTTTCCAGCTAGAATCTATATTATGTTGATGGCTGACTATATATTGTTTAAATAATGAATTTTGATAAATAAGGTGTTTGCCGAGTTGTATCAGAGTTTCTTTGCTTTCACGGCAGTAAACAATTAACAAAAAGTAGTGAAAACAGCATGATAATTATGAAAAAACGTGGGCGGTCAACAGACCGCCCGCGCGATCGCCCGTGTGACTCAAGTTGGCGCGAACGCATGAAGGTTAAATGTTTTTAAAAAATCCGCTTGTTATTCCAGATAAAAAATGTTAAAAAATTTAATTTTTTATTCGAGGTATTTTCTTTAAAAGAATAACTATAAACAATAAGTAGCAGTTATTGCTAATACTACCAGAAATAAATATAAGTTATAAAAAAAAGTTTTTCGCGATTAACTTGAAAGTTGTAGATTTTAAGAGAGCATGAATTTATAAAAAATATATTGTTTAACAGGCTGTAAATGATTAATGGCTCATCATGCGAGAAAATTTCACAATCGTAAAATGTTTTACCTGGTGCTTTTTGCAGGAGTTTTAGAGAAAAGTATGACACTTGTTGGCCTGGATGATTTTTTATTGACAAATGAAAAATGTAAACGGTTTCTTCGTAAAATATAGCGATTTATTAACAACAATTCACGCACAAGTTTCAAATTGTTTTGAGCAATAGATTCTTAGCTATAAACGTGCAAATATGTCAGTTATGTTCAAAAATTATTTGTCTGTAACACTGTAAATTTCAACCGCTTTACTCTTTAATAAAAGTGAAAGAAGTAAAAAAGTTTTGTTTTCCCTTAGAGTTGATAGAAATGATTTTATATATTTGTTTTATTAATTAATCCTCAGGATATTAGTTTTCCACTTAGAGCTTTTTTCGGTTTCTCGGTTTTCATAATATAAATAAAAAAATTTGTAAGGCAGTAAACGTTTTTTTCCGTCTCTGAATCCGCCCTTTCTAGACAAATATTATTAGTACTCACAATTTATTACAATTTAGTAGCTCTAAGTTAATGACTTTTTAAACCTTAAAATTGCTTGGTGATTATATTTTTCTTACTCGAACAGGTAACCCAAAAAAACTCAAACCTAGACGTGGTTATACGGTGCGCCGTGGTGGAAGTTTTATTGCCATATTTACGTGCAGAGGATGGCGAAATTTTTTTGAGCGAGGATAGGTACATACAATTCCTCGTCCAGCGGGTAATTCCAAAACTAAAATACGTTGTAAAACAAATATATAATATAATTGTACCTAAAGCGTAGAGTTTTTTTTCATTACTGATGGACTCGGTTAAAGCAGAAAATACTATTTTTGATGAAAGAAATTTGAGGTGTTGTCCCGAAAGCGTCGTACCTCCAAATTTTTTTAACTACTTATACTTTTATCTATTGTGACGCGCTGATTACGAATATGATAGTGAAAAACAAATGGACGATTTCAGACATTTCTCGAAATACAGTCATGATTTCAGTCCATACTAGATTTTCAATAAAAAAGCATGACATTTATGTTAACTCGTTCCAAATCATCAAAAATGATTTATGGTAACTTACCATAAATTACCCAAATTCATTTTGAAAAATTTCTATACATTTTCAGGAATTTATGAAAATGTAATGTCATTTATGGTAATTTTACCGGTAAATAAGGTAACTTGCCATAAATTACCCAAAATTTTTTTTTTTAAATTACCATAAATTTCTGGAAATTTATGAGAATTGCCGGTCATTTATGGTAATTTTACAGGTAAATGTGGTAACTTACCATAAATTACCCGAAATTCATTTTTAAAAATTTCCATAAATTTCCGGAAATTTATTTTAAAAATTCGGTCATTTATGGCAATATTACGGGTGAAGATGGTAACTTACCCTAAATTACCCAAAATTCATTTTTAAAAATTTCCATGAATTTCCGAAAATTTTCAGTCATTTATGGAAATTTTACCAGTAAAGATGATAACTTACCCTAAATTAGCCTACATTCATTTTTTTAAATTTCCATTAATTTCCGGAAATTTATGAAAATGTTCGGTTATTAATGGCAATATTACCGGTGAAGGTGGTAACTTACCCTAAATTACCCAAAATTCATTTCCGGAAATTTATGAAAGTTTTCGGTCATTTATGGTAATTTTACAAGTAGATATGGTAACTTTCAATAAATAACCGCAAGATTCGATTATTTGCAACCAAAATTTCCTAACAGTTTTTACGGTGAGTGGACTGATAATTTAAAATGCGAGCTCATAGATGTATAATTTTTATTAATAATCTCTGACGTCGCTTTTGAGTCCCCAGGGAGTAAAAAGTACTTTGTACTCTCGAGGGCGTAAAAAGGAGAACTTTAGCCCCGCTTCAGAGGCGTCGAAAAGGGCTGAAATCATGCATGTGTCATAAAATGTTTGATAAATTTATAAAGGCAAAATGTTTTTATTTTATAGATACCTACTTTAAATTGAGAAGAGTTCTGATATTTTGATATTGTAATTAAGTATTTAATACCTAAATTGGAAAATTGCAGAGTTTTGAAAGTTTCAGTTTTCTTAATTTAAATTATCTGTAAAAATTTTTGTCAAGTGGGAAAAGATGATAATTTGGTTTTGTTTTAAGAGGCCATCGTGAAATACTGATATTAAGAATCTCACTGCCAATAAGAAATTTCTCGTGTGCGTAGCGCGCAAATTTATAGTTTTACAAAACCTCTACCAGACATTTTCTTCGTAAATTATTATGCGTAATTTATTTTATTGTAACTTTAAAATGAAGCATAAACAAAAAAAGGATTTTTCCTCTTTCTGAGGATAAGAGAAACAACCGATATTCTATCGTATTATTCAAAATTAGTTTCAATCGTTTCAAACAATTTTTAAACAACTAATATTTAAAAATGTTTTATTGTGGATTTTTACAGTGCTTATGTTTCTTATATTAGGAAAAATACTAAATAAAATAATCAACATTCTTTGCTTGGAATCGTTGGGATCTGATTAGCCGTTCAACGAAATATTTATTTGATTCAATGAACAAGATATTGTGTTTACATAAATATTTCTTTCTTTCTTTGAATCAAACAATGTTAGCTCAATCCTATTAACATTTGTCTGGGTGAAAGAAATTCTTTTTTTCATTCATTGATTTGACTTAAATAAATCCAGTGAAGTCTCGCCTATTTCCCCGACCTTGAAGTGGGCAGGATATTTAGGTCAAGCAACGTTCATTGGCTGCCCCGTACTTGTATCGATGCGCGACCTGTGCGCAACTTTTTCAATCGGAAAGAGCAGGTCGATTTGAAATCAATAAATACTATCAATAATAATACAAATAAATACACCCGACATTCCTATAACTGCTCGTCTACGCAGTTTTCCAAGTCCAAGGGGTGAGAGATGGTTGCGACTCTCGCCTTGAAAGGGCCGAGTAGAGTGCGCGAGTACTTAGTCGAGTATATTGCGTGATATTATGAAAACAGTTCAGGCATCCCTGATTTGCGCAGTTGAAAATGTCGCGGTCTGTTACCGCGGTTAGCTCATTTGCGTATTCTGTATTCCAGTGTTTTTCCAGTGTTTTTGTTGACGTACGACAATTTGCCAACTGAAAATCAATATAATACAATCAAAAAACTTTGTATATATTTCGCGGAATAGTGAGTTTAGCAGCATGACGTACTGCGACGATATGCTAGGCTAGGTGGAAATGTCAGTCGCCAGGAAGGTTTGTACATGGTACTGCAACTGCATACGACTTTTTGGAGAAAATCTCCTAAACGTAAAGGTAAGTTATAAAGGTCTGAATAGTAATCTTTTCAAGTGTAGAATGCATTCGCGCAATTCTGTTTCTTCGCATCCTTTTATCGGTTGAAGACATTTCAGTTTCACGCATCCCCCTGGCACTTTCATGGAGGTTTTTTGCGTCGTAAAAATTCATGTACCTAATCTAATATTAAAACATTTAATTTGAAACAGTATAAAGTAACTTCCCAAATTATTTTGCAATCATAAAAATGGCAATAATCAAGAGGTATGTATATGAGATTAATCAAAAGGCAATTTTTAAATTAAAAAAGTATAATTCTCAATAATCTTATATGTAATATAAAATTGCAATAAATAAAATGAATGCAACAAGCGTTTCAAGAAATTATAACTTTCTGTAAAACACAACAGTAATAATATGTAATTTCATGTACAAAAAAATGTTTATCTTTTCTTTATATTAGTTAAATTCTTCAAATTAGTTAAATTTTCAACAATTAAATTAGTTAAATTAGTTAAAGTTTCAAAACGTATGCTGTATTTCTGTAATCTTATGTAGAATGAAACTTTAACATTTTCTTTAGCTTAGAGCTTTCTTTTTTTTTGATCAGCTATTTGAATTTTTGCATACTGTCGCATTCTGAGTTGCAAGTAGTAATGTAAAATGTATGCTAGAACATGTATGCTAAAAAAAATGTATGCTAAAAAAAATGTATGCTAAAATAAAAAATCGTAAACGTTACTTTGGCTACAATGTTTAACAAAAATTTCCTGAATTTCTTCAAGAAATTTAAATAATCGCACATTTGGGTGCTGAAGGTCCTGATCTTTATCGAAAGTTACAAGTTGAGCAACAGGATGATTCGCAAGAAAAGCACATCCTCCAGATTCAAAGAATGCCTTTCGACAGACTTCACATTTAGTAAATTTTGTGAACTCTTTGCAAGTAGTCCCAGTAACAAAATACATTAGGCATTGCTTAACGTATGGAAGGTCGTAGTCGTGGTCTATGGCATTCGTAAAATCTGTGAAATCACTGGCATTTTCTTCGATAACCAGATTTAGTTTCGACTTGATTTCTTCTATGAATGATCGCCTTTTGCCCAACTTTTAAATTTCTTTCATTCTGGATATCGATATTAATGGTTTTATAGGAGCATCTGGTAAGGAAAAATTTCCTGTTCGTGGAGCTTTTAAAATACTGTAAAACGACAGTATTTTATAAACTTGCAGGAAGGTTGGAGTGGCCGGATGATCATTGGTTCCTCCTGATAGTCGGACTGTTCCGAAACATCTCTAAACAGAAACTGCATACCAAGGAAAGCCATTAAGTAATTTTTTAAAGAAAAAAAATATATATTTCAAACAGCTCGCGCGTTACAATGTATATTATTCAGAAATTTGAAGAAGAATATTATATTAAATTTAAGAAATAAACCGTAAACCTCGTAAACTTTTAACAGATGACAATATTAAAAAAAAAAAATTATTGAAGTAAAGTATTTATTTCTTAATTGATCAGAGAAACAGCTTGTTTTTATTGAAACTATTTTTATTAATAAGGTATATGTTAATAATGAGTTTAATTTCAAATAAAACAAGCTGTATTTACACGTAAATCTTCACTTGAATTGTTGAATTGTCGTAGAATTGTATAATCTAAAAATAAAAACTTCCTGAAATTTCTGCGTTTATGTATAATATAATAAGCGCACATTTCAAAGACTGCAACGAAAAGTATTGAAATTGATGTGGCTTGAAAATATTTATTGCATACAAGTGAAAATAAAATGTGTATGAAGTGAATAAAAATTTAAATTACACTTAAACAAATATACTAGAGATTAAAACTTATTTAGATAAAATTTTCGTCGATGTCATTGAAGTAAATATTGTTTTCGTCACGCCGTGCGCAATGCTGGATATTGCACACGCAAGCGTATGCTAAATCAAGCTTCGCACACGTCGTATCAAAACTAGGGGTGCCATTGTGAGCACATTCTTATCACACTTCGCGCGCTTGCATTCGCTTACCAACCTTCATCGCGGCTATATATTTTTATTTAAATTACTTTATTTTGAATTGAAGAAGAAAACTAATTTACTTAAGGTTCTATCGATCTTAAGGTATCTCACGTTATTTGACTAAACATTTGAAATCTAAAATGATCCAAATTATTTAATTTTTATGGAAAATGGCTGGCTAACGAACTTGACCTTCATTTTAGGACACTAAAAGATAACAAACCTCCAGAGAATCTTGATTAATTCTACCCGTGAAGATGACATTTTACTTGAAATCTTCAAGCAAATATCTTGTTAAATCTAAGGTAGAACGTAGAGTCATTCTTAAACCTCTGACGGTTTCATCAGTGAGAAATTCGTCGGGGGTTATGAATCCATACTTGAATATCAACACAGCCAAGTAGTCGTCGAGCTGTCTGCAATTAAGTCCTTTCGAGAGCATCAAACATATTATTAATTATTTCGCAAAACTCTGCTGTAGATTCACAATCCTTCAATCTTTCTTCAATATTTTTGAAGTATCGTAAACCTCGAGCAGCAGATTTGCTAAAACGCTGAAGAACGACTGAAACTCGCATTTTAGCAAAAATGTTCTTCATTACATCAATGTGAGCAATTGGCATTTTGGGACATATTCTTTCTGCAGCCGGTTGCAATTTTTCGATTTCGTTTAAAATTTCTAGGTGTTCGCACAATACGGGGCATTTGTTAAGGTAAATCTGAAATTATAATTACACATTAGAGAGATTATGAGTAATGGCTCTATTTAAATATTAAATTTGAATTTCAAGAATTTAAAGAATTTTCTATTTTCAGAATAAATTCACCTGCAATTTTCCAGAACTCGCTAAGCGGTTTATGATAGTTTTAATTAAATGAGGTGCATCGGAGAACAAATAAACTTTGCAACCTCCATCCATAGGGTGTTCAAACCAATTTTTAAAGGTTTCGTCCATTTTTCCACTGCAACCCATTTCTGCCCACATTTTCCGATTTGGTTTTCCTCCATCAGCGACGATTCCATGAATTTTGGCACCTGCTTTCTCCAGAAATATGATTGATTGGACCATCAGCTTAGCTAAGACATCTCCATGCGTTGGACCCTTCGATGCAAAGACTGCTATTAGTTGTGATTAGTTGTCATAAAGTGGTTGGAACATAATGACAAGTCCGTGATCAGCCATATCATTATTAGCCTCTTTTGACATCTCTCCTGACACACCATTTCCGAAGTCTTCCACCCCTTTAAACTTCATCATTTTCTGGTCTAGGAGTAAGCTTTTTCTCGTATACATCTCATCTACCAGCAACAAACCATAAAGTTGCATTGAAGACTTATCAGCAAAGTCAGCCTTGAGAATCTCGAAAAATCGAGGATCTAACTAAATAATTATTTATAAACGTTCTTTTGTATACAATTTAATTCTTTAAAGCAGTTACCTTCCAATGATGTTCATGTTTCTTAATTTTTTCTCAAAATATCGTACTGTCGCTTTCAATAAATGAACAGCTATTTGAGCCCGCTGTTTAGCTCTTCCAGTATTTCTGAATCTTTTTTTCAGCCTTTCAAATTGCTCTCGTTTTTTGGGACTTAATGGTTTTAAGGAGACGTACTTATTGTGTTGACGACGGATTATTTGTTATTGAGCACTTGATTTACTTTACTACAAAACTTGCATTTTTTTTTCTATTCCCATCGTCTAGATCTGCACTTTCAGGCAGAAGTGCAGGACAATGGTTGTTTCACAAGATGCCTATATTGTCTGTGTACGTGTAAGTCTTTCAGACTCTCATTGGCGCGATCAATTTTCATATTAGTGGAACCTTGGCAAGTTTGTACTTTGTCTAGGATTAGAATAACTTTTTCAAGGTCTTCCATAGATTGGAGTTTGTGATTCTCTAGTCCCAAATTTGTGTGATCAATTTTTTCGCCGTTAACATTTATCACTATGTACATATCTTCGTTGACAGTGATACTTTTGTGACAAGCAGAATCTAGCTGACCATTTTTTCTCCTGATTCCAATTATCGTAAAAAAAGCCAAACCTTTGCTTTGGTTCCGGGATACGTTTGTCCTCAGCCACAAAATAGGCATACGGACACTATTATTATTTTCAGCAATCAGCTTGAGTAAAAGTGCCGTTGGACTTGGTAGATCTGGTATATCTGCACATTGCTTAATTCCTTGTTCGACTTCCTCAGTGTCATTTTTGGAATCAGCAACTGTGTCTTCAACTGATTCTACCAAATTTTCATCTATTTTTTCTGGAACATCGAAACTTTCTGTTTCGACCTTTTTTTGCCTTTAGGACGTTGTTGATTGTTCTCCAGAATTCTCCAGATTCCGCTTCGTAGGCAATTTCCTTGGCTCTTTTTCATGCTTTTCGTCTCGTCCCAAATTGAGTGTTGGTACGGCTCTTTCTCGAAGTCGCGGCCTTTTATACGGAGTCTACAAAAAATAGTTAATTTAAAATTTATTTATTCAATATTAACATTTTTTTAATGATGAAAAAAATATTTTCAACACAAATAAGTATAGCGCGTTCTCAAATTTAAATAATTGCCAATATAAAATAGTATTCCAAGAGAATATGATGAATTATTGATACTCATATACAAATTATTTGCATTATTTTTTTAAATTTTACAAATTGTAAATAGAAAATATATTTTTTGGGGCACGAATTCATGTTTAAACTCTGGCGGGATTTTTATTTTAAAGTACATAATAAAAAAAAGCAATATATACACAAAGGGAAATAAATACGATAATTAAATTCATACAATGACGTACCGTTCTTAAAACAGTTCCGTCAGGACCAGTAACTGTTCTTTCGCGGATGATGTCACTTTATGCAAAATGTCTCTCACACACCGCTTGACCTTCTTTGACTTTGATGTCATCTCTCAAAATTGCTTTTTGCCATTTTTTGATTTACACTTTGTTCACTGCTAAACACTTCACCATGTTTGATGTTTTTTCAATTAATTATATATCAATGATCATTTTCAGCAAAAAAAAATGAAAAAAGGACTAATAAACTACCAGAAAATATAAAAAAACTTCGAATGTTGACAATTTTGCCATGTATTTTCAAGAAAGTCGGCCCTATAGGTAATCAGCGCTACGCTCGGGCAATTTAAGTACTAACGCGCAGGGCAGTCGAATGTTTGCCCATTTTTGGCTTTTAGTGCCAGGGAGCTGGTTTCACGAAATGCAAGCACCTGTCTGAAATTTGAGGTTAGTGTACCACTCACCTGACATTTAGGATATTTTATTTTATTACGTGTAACTGGAAGGTCGAGAATCGACAAAAGAATAGAACATGACTGAGAAAATGCATTCTACACTTGAGAAATATTACTACAGGAAAATCTCCAACATTTCAGCGTCCTTGAATCGTAGGGATTCGTTATTTTCAATGCTGGAGGGGGCCCACCCTTACCGCGAGTGAGCAGTTGATTTTTATCTACGACGTTCATTGGCTGCCCCGTTCTTGTATCGATGCGCCGCCTGTCGCTACTTTTTCAGTCGAAAAACGCGGGTGATTTGAAATCAATAATAAATCCTATCAATAATAGTACAAATAAATATTGCGTATATTACGCAATATGATGCATTCCGAATGAAAACGGTTCAGGCAGTCTCGGCTTAATGCGCAGTTGAAAAAGTCGTGGTCCGTTAGTCTGCATGCATGAATCAGTGTTTTTCCGAGTGTCTTTCAAGTGTTTTTGTTGGCGTGCGACAATTTGCCAAACTAAAGATCAATATTATAGGATCAAAAAACGACGCAAAAATTTCGCGGTATAGTGAGTTTTATGGCATGACGTCGATAGGTGGAAATGCAAGCCGTCAGAAATGTGAGTACATGGTACTGCAACTGCATACGACTTTTTGGATAAAATCTCCGAAACGTGAAGGTAAGTTATAAAGGTCTGCATAGTAATCTTTTCAAGTGTAGGCAGCAGAGCAGGATAACATAATAGGAGCGGAGAAAACTGCAATGAGGATAGAGCGCATAGTCAAGGGCAAAATGGAAGAGATGAGAGAGAAGGATGATGAAAAGGGCATGAAACCCAAACTTGAAATTAGAAAATATTTTACACCCATGAAACGTTGTCCCTAATGTTTTGAAGAAAAAAAAATCAAAGATGTGTACCATACCGGAATTTCATTTTCTTCTTGAGCAATATTATTAAAGGCTTTTTTCCTTTTAAAGCATACCGTATTATAAGACATTTCTGCTGAATGAAGTAGACAAACTACAAAGTTGGTTGAAAAAAGGTGTTATTTCAATCTTTCATTTCATTCGTTTCGTAATTTCTCTTAGTCAAAAGACTATTTCTTCATATCAAAGAAAAGTTTTTTAAAAAACAATTACTTTATATTGAAAAATATGAACTACACTGGGGTCCCGCTTCACGGAAACCTGATATAACGGATAAGATGGTCCAGTGGGGCGAGAGACAGACGCTTGCAAGGTCAGCGGATTTGAGCAGTCTACGGTTCGGCAGTATAAGAAGCCACAAGCGAGAAGGAGGAAAAGAAAAAGAGTAAGCGAAGGCGTATCAGTGTGGAATCTTTAGGTAGGTGAATAGGTTTGGAATAAATATTTAGCAACAGGGGAAAAATTTTATTAGCGAATGATACGTAGAAGGGAAAAGTGAGGTTAGAGGACAGGTTTGGCGAGTGCAGTGATTTGACAGTGGTGCAGCGGGAGAAGGAGCTACCATAAGGTTGGAAGGTGTTGAGTATAAAGGGTAAGTGTTGTGAAGAGGAGCTAGAAATTTTTTTGAAAACGATAAAGAGGAAATTATATTTAATGGGGCGGCGAGGAGCAGAGAAAGGGGGAAGCAGGCAGGGAGTGGTAATGACGTCGGGGAACAGGGGTGACGCGGGTTGCAGAAAGGCGGAATGAGATCGAAGGGAACAATTTGCCGACCGTACAAGAGGGAAAGCGGAACGCGAGACAGTGGTGCTAACAGACCGCGACTTTTTCAACTGCGCAGGCGTCGCGTAAAGAAGGAGTGACGAAGAGAAACATCAGTTTTCTTCCTTGCTCTACCGTTGCGCGACGCCTGCGCAGTTGACAAAGTCGCGGTCCGTTAGCACCACTAACGCGAGAGAAAGATAGTTACAATTGGACAGCGACCCGGATACAGATGATAGAGACTTTTCGCCGCTGAAAGCAGAACAAGCGACAAGAAAAAGTAAAAGGACTCGGGGAACGTCGAAGGGGAAACAGGTATGTTAGAAGAAAAGGTGCGACAGAAAGGGAGGTCTAGTAGTGACGGAGATGCAAGCATTTCAAAAGAGTGGATAAAGAGGAAAGGAGGTTTGAACGACAGTTTGGAAACAAGATAAGTCACAGGTGGAGGGAATAATTCAAAAAGATAAAAAAGGTAAGAATGAGGAGGAAAACAGCCTGTTGGAAGGGGAGACGAAGTCACTCCAGATGACAGGGGGACAGCCGAGCAAAGGGATGTTGAAGCAACTGTTGATGGAAGCGAGAGAGTTGAGGAAGGAAGTTGAAGAAGGCAGGAGCCAAATAAAGGTGATTAGGGTGGAAACTGTAGCAGGAAGTGAAGAAATAAGATAGCTTAGAAAGAAAATGAAAGAGAGAAATGAAAAGTTGGAAGAAGAACTAAAGCCAGTGCAGAGTAGGATGGTGAAATTGGATAGTGCTCTGGAAGATATGAGGAAGGACGGGGAAGAAAGAATAGTTAAACTGCAGAATCGGTTGGAAGAAGGACAAAAAAGGGATAAAGAAATATTAAATTGAATCGAGAAGCGTCTGGAAGGGGCAGAGCAAGGTAACATAATAGTAGGGGAGGAAACTGCAATGAGGGTAGAGGAAATAGTCAGAAGCAAAATAGCAGTGATGAGAGGGGAGACAGATGGAAAGGGCATGCGAAAAAAGCTAAAATTAGAAAGTATTCTACAACCATAAAAAATTATTTCCAATTTTTTGAAGAAAAGATTTTCAAAGATGTGTACTATACCATAATTTCATTTTTTTTTATTAAGTAATATTTTTATATGCTCTTTCACTTTCATAGCATACCGCATTTCTATTTTTAATACGTTTCAAATTCAATAATCTCTTTTTTCTTTTCACAGAGATATCATCAAGTATTCCGCCCAAAGATAGAGTCTTTCTGGAATCCACAATGAAATAAATTAAATACCCTCGAGACGCCCGGAATAGTGAGAACCGAGTGGATGTCACTCTTATAGGTGAAATCAATTTTTTGTTCATTAGAAAGCTTTTTCTACTAAATTAACTAATGCAAGTAAAAGTAATCCTCGCCAATTGAAGGATTTTAGAGAGAAATATTGAAATGTGCTAATTTTATTTGTGAAATTAAAAAACTTTCACTTAAAAAAAAACGCACCAAACTTTGAATAATACTCTAATAAATCTACAGTCCGAATTTCAAAAAAAAATCCTGAGAAAGTAATTTTATCCGTATAATACCATGAATTATACAAGCATCGCAAAACTAACCTTATTTTTGCAGAGAACACACTAACATGTTTATTATTATTTGAAATTGATTCATTAGATTAAAAATAGTGTATCGAGAATGTTCTTATTCACACGGAAATATGATATAAATTCGAATGCAAGATTTGAAAAAATAAAAAAAAATTAGATACTATATCTGTTATTATTTCTCATAATTTTTTTTTTCGATTAGGCCTGACTTTTTTCAGTAGCTTCAACGGTAACGAGCTAAAGAAGGCATTTTTGATATTCTTTCAAGTAGGCTAGAAAGAAGCTTGATTCTGCCTCTTGAAAAACGTCCCAAAGCGAAAATAAAAAAAAAGTATTGGTTGAGGTATAGAAGGTCATAAGATCAGGGGTGTCCCGTACCAACTATCCACGGCGCTACTAGGCGTGCTGTAGTGACTCAATGGTTCTAATAATTGATAAAAATGATTTTTCTGCTTACGCGTAAAAAAATTTCATTTTATTATGACTTTCTGATAGTTGCAGAACAATTTAGATATCTCTCGGCCATAAAACCAATAGATTTCAATTCAAATTATAATTTTCAACTGATCTGCATGTGTTTTGTATGTGTAGTCATAGTAAACATGTGAAAAGTGAAATCTTTGACATCCGCAGCTAACACCATACATATCATTCACTCCGAAAACGGTTGCTATCGCTTCGCGAAATCGTAGATTTGTAGCATTCATACCTTATTTTAGGCTTCTTCAGTATTGTACTGGTCCTTTTTTCATACTTACTACTGTTGTATTTTGATTTTGTGCAACAGATAAAAAATATTTCATTGAGCAGTACTTTGGCACAAAGAAAAGACAGAGGAGCCTTGCTCAACGTTGTTGTAAGGCTTTTCAAAAGGATCATCATAATCTCACATCTCATCTAAGATCAACATCTTTAAAACTTCGATAAAAGTACCCTAGCATATCAACTGATTCTAAAGTATGTGGATCGTGCAGAAGAGAGTTGACTGAATTTTCTTTATTTTCTCCTTTGTTCATCAAAGTAGATCCCATGCTTGAAGATGAATATGTCCTTATTTCGAACAATAATTCATTCCTTTTTGAGGGCGACATATTATCTGAAAAAGAAAATGAGGTAATATTTGAAACAGATTATCCTTTGAATCATGAGAGCTTTCCTTCTCCATCAACATCCAAATCTAAAAAATTAACAAATTATTGTACGAATTAAGAGCATGACTCGGCAATGAATACTCTTCAACAAATCAAAGAAAAATTTCAAAACTCTTCCAGTTGTACGAAAAAAGTTTTACTTTTGGCATTGGCACCAAAGTCTTGGGGTCGCAGCAGATTAGTTAAAGAATTCGGGGCCTCTGCACGCCAGGCTCGAAAAGCGAAACAACTGGTAGCAGAAACCGGTATTTTAACATTTCTCAATCCAAAAAAAGGTAGAGCTTCAGCCCATGAAACAGAGAGTTTGGTTAAAGATTTTTATTTTGATGACGAATTAGTCGTATGATGACCGGAAAGAAAGATTTCGTCTCAATTAAAAAAGATGATGGCTCCCGCGAACATATTCAAAAAGAGTTAATTCTGTGCAATCTTTCAGAATCATACAGCAATTTTAAAAATCAGTGCCCCGAAATTGAAGTTAGTTTTTAAAAATTCTCGAAACTTACAATTGAACTCGACAATACGTACTCGCCGTGGCTAGTGGAACTCATAATATTTGGGTGTGTGTCCACCACGAAAACGTTAACCTAATGCTGGATGCCGTGAAAATACAAGAAATAACCCGTGATACTGAGTCCCCTATTGTAACACATCATGACGCTATTAAACATATCATATATTCCAGTCCTTTTCCAAAATGCTACCTTGATGAATGTAAATCATGTCCCAGTACAAATGCTCTTCAAAATTTTTTTAAATCGGTTTCTGCAGATCACTCTATTGTTAGGATAGAATGTCACTGTTGGCAATAAACGGATGAAAGCATATTACAAACTGAGATTACTGATGCAGAAGAGTGTGCAAAAGAACTTGTCGAGCGTCTAGTCAAACCAAAGTCTCATTCCTTCATAGCTAAGCAGCAGACTTCTTTTTTTAAGGATCTAAGGAATAGCTTGAAAGAAAGAGAATTTCTTATTCTATGCGATATTGCTGAAAACTATGCATTCGTAGCGCAAAATGCCGCACAGACATTTCTTTGGAACAATGATCAGGTTACGATCTTTACAAATGTCATCTACTACAAAGAGAGTAATGAATTCAAACCTCGCAGTCTAGCTCTTTTATTTGACAGCCTAACTCACGAGTCAATATCTGCTTAGGAATTTCATAAAGTTATAACCAAATACTTGAAAGAAAATTTCAGACCGAAAGAATTATTTACTTTACCGATGGTGCAGCACAACATTTTAAAAATAAGTACAATTTTTCAAATTCGATGCATCATGAAGTAGACTTCGGTATCCAGACCAAATAGCACTCTCACGCGACTGCACATGGAAAAGGATTATGTGATAGAATTTGGGGCAATTTGAAAAGACTCGCCGCACGTGCCGGTCTCCAGGCGTCGTCTCGAAATCAGATTTTGACTGCTCATGCTCTATATCAATGGGCCAAAGAAAACTTGCCTAAAACGGTCATATTTTTCATCTTCAAAAGAAAGCATGCTGTTACTGCTGAAAACGTTACAAATCGATTCGATTTCACGAAGACTTTGCCAGGCACACAAAAAGATCATTCCTTTGTACGCTTTCGATGATCTACTCTAATCTTGAAGAAGTATTGGTCATATCCACAGTATGACATTTTCTCGAAGAGAGAGATCGCAAAAACATCACGAAAAGAAGAGCAAAGTGAACGTTGAATTTAATAAAAAATCAATTTTTAAGTAACACCGTGAGAGACAAGGGGACTCGCACCAAAAAGCTTCCCAAAACGAGAGACGGAAAGGGGACTTACATAAAAATAAGCACCACGAAATGAGAAATCCAAAGAGACTCAAATCAAAAAGCACACCAAATTGTTAAGGGCAAAGAGGTTAACACCAAAAAACCCACCAAAATGTGGAAAGCAGGAGGACTTATCAAAAAACAATTCGACATGTAACAGATGAGCAGATCCGTCCACAAAAATTGTTTATAATTTCATGATTAACTATCGTTTTCCTACAATGAAATCATTTCTGAAATTTAATTAAAAAAATATGTAAATCGTTCTCCAGCTACATCAAAGTAAGAATAAAATAAAGTATTTGTCACACGTTAACAGCAAAATCATTTTTATCAAGTATTAATGACACTGAGACACTACAGCAAGCCTAGTAGCGCCGTGGCTAGTTGGGGCGGAGCACCCGCGCTCTTATGATCTTCTACAACTCAACCAATACTTTACGTCCCATCTTTGTTTTGGGATGCCTTTCGAGAAAAAAATCAAGCTTTTTTATAGCCTAATTAAAAAATATCAATATTTGAATCACATAAAAAAATGTTTTTTTCGAAACTCAGAAATTCTATTTACGGCTATCCATATTACTGAAAAATTTGAACAATTAATTTTTACGACTTTCCTCGAATAAACAAAAATTGCCAGATTTATTGCGTTTTCAAAATAAAAAAAAATAAATAAAAATTAACATTTTAGGTTAACCAATGCATGATATGAGAAAAGCCAAGAAAAGACAAAACATCACTTTTTTAAGACTTTGCAAGATTCTCCCAATATATTTTTTAATTTTCTTGAAAAATATAAAATTCAAATTATGATCGCACAAAAAATAACTATTATATTCTGATCATAATGAGTGTCTTTGTGTGTCTCTTTGTCGTCGTTGTCGTCGTCGTTGTCATCTGTATACCGGATAACTTTTGAAAGAATAATCGGATTAAAGTGTACTTTCATGCACAGTTGATGGACCAAAAAAAGATCAAGCTCGCTAAACAGCTATTTTGAATAAAAATTCAACATTTGAGAGTATTTTCAAAATTTTCCAAATTATTTTTTTCCGAATAAATTAAATCGAAAACTAACATTTTGAGCTAAACAACGCAATCTATGAAAAAAATTCAAGAAAAGAAGAACGTGACTTTTTGAAAGCCGTGCAAAATGATCGCAACAAATTTTTGAATTTACTTCAAAAGTCGAAAATTCGAATTTTGATCGCACAAAAAATAATAAAAAATTCCATTTTGTGGTCAAACTGTACAAGGTAGGGTAAACAAAAAAATGTACAAAAACTGTTCCGTCCCCAATGCACACAATTTCCTTAATTTCTCAATTCTTTGTGCCAGGTCCAGGTCTCCTCCTGCCACACATTTATCTTGTAACATACTTGGATTTCTACCAGAAGAACTTAGACTCAT
>JAABKJ010007545.1:67563674-67607850 GCA_011634705.1 Andricus grossulariae | reverse complement strand
AATTTAACTTAACTGACTTTTCTTCTTTTTATTTCTAGAATTTATTCTCAGTTCGTTCAAATTTACCTGGAATTCTTATAAACTTCATCGAATCCTTTTAAATTCAATAGTACATGAGTCACATTATAAATGCAAGTTAATCATTTTTAGTTCATTTTAGTCCTGTTTTAGGCTAGGAATTATTATGATGTCAAGGAACTGTATTTAAAAATAAAACCTGATTTGCGAATAACGTTCAGACCTTATTCCAGTTTTGTATCTCATATGTAATTAAATTGTGTCATAAGGACAGCCTCAGGATTTCACCAAGAGCGAGTGCCATTTCACAAAACTGAACCCGCTCTAGGCGAAATCGCGGTAGCGTTCCAGCTGCAACCTCGGCTCACGACCGTGAGATAGGTGGTCACAGTCTGCGATAGACTCAATACGAAAAACTGGCGAAAGTCTCGTGCTTCCTGAGGACCAGAGGACAGCCGCCTTCTGCATTTTCCCCGCAAGTGTCTTGGCATTTGCCTGACACGCAGGGATGCTTTTCAGGCTATCAACTAGTGAAAGCTTGACACGTCCAAGAGCACCGAAGATCAGGACGACTAGCCTGACAAAATAGTTCAAGTTTAACCGTCGCAGCTTTTTTATAAGGCCTTTATGCATCTTTTCTTTCTGATTCTCCTTGGCTGTGATGTTCTTCTCGGCTGGTGCGAAAAATTCGATAACGAACATGGTTCGTTATTCAAAGTCAAAACGAACTATGTCAGGCCTTCAGTGCAAGACAGAAACAATTGTCGATAATATGAAGTTCCAGTATATGCAGCACTTCTCATTTTCGACAATTGAAGTTTTTTCTTTAGGTGCGTTTGAGGGAGTGGTATTAGGGATAATGCCGTAAGAGTGATGGAGATGGTCATAAAGCACTCTTCGTGCCACATTGTGCCTTTAGATGCCAAGATTCATCTAAAGAAAGTAAAGATTATTGGCGTTCCTGGTGAACCTAAGCATGTGGATATGAGTGTTGTTAGATATCCTGACACTGCAGAGACCTGTATATAATTGGACGTACATCAAAGCTGCGTTCAGAACGTAACATCAGTGAAGAAGTATCTCCGAACCAGATACAAGCATCTTCTTCGACAGATTCGTCTTTGAATCTGTCTGCGTTTATCAAAGTATCTGCGACTAAGATGCTTACCCTCCCGGTTCTGCTGTACTTATAATGGTGGTTTAATGGGCAAAGAATGAGCTTATGGCCATTGAAATCGCCACGGTTAAGATCATGTATATGCATAAGAGCTTGCATATCAATTCGTCCCTTCCGCGATCACACATCTCACACCGTCAAGGCGGACGTAGAATTCTGAATCTCAAATTTCTTCATGACAAAATTTTTATAAGTACAACTTACATCGTTGCAAATGGCAGAGATGCTCTTCTGAAAATGGTCAGGAAGCGCGAGATGATTGGCAAAAGAGCACTCCTTGAAATAGCCGTGGAGCACGCAGAAGAGACGCTTGGCCTAAATTTTAACGTCAGAAGTAAGGGAAGTGCATCACTCCATCTAGATGCTTCATTCCTAAAAGCTCAAGTGAAGAAAGCAGAGGTTGAAAAATTTTGCCAACCGCTTCCGGACAACAAAATGCACGGAAACTTTCACGTCTATGTAGGAAATCGAACCTTGTCGAAGGAGCAAACTTTTGCTTTCCTCAGGTTATCAGGACTCAATTCAGGTATGAAGGGTTTCATTTTCGCATGCCTGGATGGTGCCATTTCCACCTTAGTACAACGTGACCGCATTTTGAGTCAAAAAGTTTCCAGAGATAGGTGCAGAGTGTGCTATACTCATGCTGAGTACCTAGAACACATACTATCCGGGTGTCCCAAATTCTGTGTGTATATTTTTTTCAACAAAAATCAGCAGGTACTACGCATAGTTTTTTCGGGGTTTTCAGATGACTCAAGATGATTAATTGAATTTAAAGATTCCAGAAACGTCAGGTCATATTATTATAAATTTATATCAAGAGACTCAGATTATTTTGTGACAATAAAACAGTTTTATTTTATATGTACATGTGATATGGGTAATTCTTAAATCCTCGTCTGAATCTAATCATCAGGATTCGTAATATATCGGTTTCGAAATTGTACAGGAGAATTGCAAAAACTTACATTGACTCATTCTGAAATATTCGATTAGGCTCCAATCTATCTTTTGAAATTCTTGAAATACAATTGAATATTTTCAAATCCATTGAAATCTCTTCAATTTTAGTAAAGTCATTTATATGCTCTATAATATAATTAAATCTGAATAAATTCTTGAAAATACCTTCATAAATTCATAAAATGGAACGATGTATGTGTAACGATGAAAATAATAGCGTTATGGATGTACGTAGTATGGGCTGTACGTTTTATCATCGAAATCTTTGAAATCGACTTGAGAGGACGATGCTGTTGTTTTCACGTAACATCTTCTTTCCTCAGTACTTTCTAAAAAATTATATAGAAAATATGAGAGTATGAAATTCATCTTTTCAATTGTTTCAAAATATTTTGTAGAATTGATATTAGTTTTTCCATGCTTTGACATTTTTTTAAGCATGATTAAATAAATTGTGACATCAGTTTTAATTAATTCAGTGACCTATTTTTTTTCCTCGCAATTAACTCATGTCAAATGTAAATATTTTAAAAATGCATGGTTGACGTCTTCAATGTAAGAGATAACGACGATGGCATAGATGATATCACCTGATTAAACCGCATGATATCAGAATATAATTAGAACTCAAATTGATATATAAATTTGATCGTATTAGATATTGATTTGTTCTTCTATATAGATATTTAAAATCAATATTCTTTTCCATCGTTAACAGATAAACTATAGAAAGGTAAATCAGAATTAAATCAAATGATGGAAGAAATGAGCTTTTTTATTTATTTGAGTGTGATTCACATTATTATTCCAAGCTGACCTATAACTTTGGAATCAATATCGCGCAACGTTTTAGGAAACCCCACGTTTTTCATATCCTTTTTTGGGGATAATGTGATTACGAAAACTCCTCTCGCCAGCCAAATCTTCAGACAAAATGTTTAACCAAAACAAAAAAGAATTTTAAGCTTGATTGTTGGATGTTCAACTTAAAAGATAAATTTCTAAACTGAAATGATGAATCATCATCGAAAACATAACTTCTTAAACAAGAAAAATTATTTTTTATATCTTGAAAATGTACGAAGAGTTTCACGCAAGAATTTACGTAGAAATCCACGTACAAAATTGCGGGATTTCCTCAAATCACGTGGAAATCCACGAAGATCTCCACTTGGAATTCCACGTACAAGCACACGTTGAATTCGTCAAACCACGTGAAGCCGTACGTGGTTTTCGACGGGGAATCCAACGTGAATGTTTTGGTTGCGTAACATTACCTCATGTTTTGCTTATGACAAGCAGAGTTTTATAACAACATTGCAAACACTTGAAATCTACGTTGCCAACTGCATTGGCAATTAGAACCACATTCAGAACTCGTGATATACCAACATACGATCCTGTACTTTGAGAAAAATTGAATCCTCTGTTTCTTCTGCAGAATTGAGTTCACAATTTGAGTGTTTGCCTAACGGTGATGACCTTGAAATGACCTTGAACCTGACGTGATGGAGGTAAATAGACCTCGGATTCGCATTCAGCGCGTCAAAATACACAAGGATAAAGTGGTCTTGTCAAATAGTCCTTACCATTTTTTTTTGTAAACCAGTCTAATACTTACAATGTGAAGTTATTGTATTTGAAGTGCGACTATTTTGACTAGTTGAATTTATGACGAGAATTTAGGCTGTTATGAACTTTCTTAAAATAAAAAGGTCCACTTATTATTCACTCAATGAACCTATTTTAATTGTAAGCGTACTTATAATGAATCGTAATGACTGATATTCAAGTTGATTGAGTCCGAAATTTTTACAACAAGCGTAATAACAGGGGTGGTAACCCGAGATTTAGGTAAAACGGTACTGAGCCTCCCCTCGCCCGAATTAAGTACACTTGTCCAGTGGACATCCACGGGGGCGGGAAGAGACGCTGGGCCGTGCACCAGCTCAAGGTCACCCACAACCGCGTAAGTGATGAAGCTCTGGTTGACCACCTTCCTTTTTGTTACGTGGAACATACTTGTAGTAAGCCTCAAGGTGTATGCGTGAACCTTGGGAGACTTAACGATGAACAAAAAATTGAAATATCTCATGTCGAATCTGAAACAGAAACAGGAAGTTTGACATGTTTCAAAACTGGTCGAGTTAATTGACCTGTCGCAGTTTCCAAAGATAACGTTCATATCTGACCACCCGAGCCCCGACGAACCTGAGTTACTCAGGCCAAAGGCCACTTCGTTGGCGATATGTTCTCCTGCAGTACAAGAACTAGATGATCGACCTTGACAGAAGGCATCTAATTTTGCCACTTGGATCGAATTTGCAAGTCATGCAGATACTTGGTAGACCATCTCTTACTGAAGGTCCGGTACATCTGGGTCTCAGGACATATGTGTATCGAAGATCCGATAAAAAAATGCGCTAGATTCAAGGCAACCAAATCATTCGCATCGTCCGACATAGATTTTACCGATCATGAGTTCAAACAGGCTTCCACTTGTGAGAGAAAAATAGATATTTCCTGGTACTTAAGGGTAGTTCGCCGATCTGCCCCCACGAAGTTCGTCCCGTTGTCACTATACCACGTGCGACAGATTCCGCGTCGAGCAGAGAATCTTTTGAAAGCGGTAATTAATGCCTCGGTAGTGCAATCTAAAGCCACCTCCCAATGAACCGCTCTGGTAGCGCCGCACACGAAGACAACAATGTATCCTCTGTAAGCCTTTTGACCACGTCCTTTCAAAGTACGTATCCAGACTGAACCAGCGTCATCTAAACCGACCTCAGCAAAAGACCGTGTGTTTTGCTTAACACTAAAGAACGGTGAAGGAGCTATTACCTGAGTACAAGGTAATGCTCGATGTCGAGCGCAAGTAGCGCAGTGACTCAGTTCCCGTTTTACCGCAGAACGAACCGATAAGACTCAGTACCTTCTCCCAAGATATGAGATTTTTGGGCAATGCTCATCGTAGTCGAGGACGGCATGCGATGAACGACCTCCAAGTCTCAACAAGACCTCCTTAGCCAAGAAAGGCAAACGTTTAAACAACGCACTACCTGTTGCCATAGAATGGCCTTTCAAAACCCTACGAATGAACTCGAAAAAATACTCTAATTGTATATGTCCAGTCAAAGGCCGTAAAGCCAAATCAAGGGTCAATATTCTCCTAAATTTTGAGCCAACAAGCCAATGCTTGGCCTAACCAAGATGGCCTTTGCCATCAAATCCGTGAATCTTTCAATTGCGCAGGTGTTACTCCTCTTGAAGCGTAGTCGGCTGAATTGTCCACTATTGAAACGTATCGCCATCTAGAATCTGGAAAAGTATTTTGAATCACAGACACTCGGTTGGAAATGTATGTCAACCATCGCAGGGGATGACCTTGAATCCATTCGAGAGTGTTAGGAGAATTGGAATATAAATGACAATCTGCTGAACGAGAAAACCTAACAACTGATCTCACGTGAGTCATTGTACGCGCCAAAAGATGGGCCGCACACAGTTCCAACCTTGAAATCAATGTTTTGTCTTTCCGCGCAACCTTCGCTTCTGTCATCACAACGGACATCGAGAAGATGTTTCGTTGTATCTAGATTTATCAGAAGCATCACACCTTTGTTGCCCCAATTGGCGATACGAACTCTCCATCAACTTGCTGAAGATGACCATGACGTATACCCTCTTGCAAATGATCTTTTAAGAGAAGAGGGTTATGTCGATGATGTTCATTCAGGTGCCGATTCATCGGAGGAAACTTGAGAAAAGAGTCAACAAACACGTTCATTGCTAAGAGCAGGAGGTTTCACTCTTGAAAAATCGCTGTTCAATCCAGATCATATTTTGAAAGGTATTTCACCTGAATTCAGAGAACCCCCTGCTTCTCTTCCTTTTGATGAGGATCCCATTTTCAGAACATTGGGGATCTTGTGGCAACCAACCATATTGGGATAAATCTCTGCCTGACGACTATGTCAGGACATGGATATGTCTTCGGACATCGTGTGATTCGTGTGCGAGCTGCACGGCTTTGGCGATGCTTCGGATGAAGCGATAGTAGCAGTCATTTATTTACGGGTCGAATTGCCCAATCGGGAAACTCTTGTCACACGTGTGGCGGCCCTTCATCTGTTGCGTACATTGACTCACGTCAGATCGGTTCTTGGTTTGTCTCGTTCAGTATGTTGTCATTTGTGTTCCGATTCTCCTAACAGTCTCGACTGGATTTATTATCCCCTGCGATGAATGACATATATTTCCAACCGAGTGTCTGAGATTCAGACTACTTTACCGAAGGCTAGATGACATACAATTTTCATATTACAAATATTTATTCAAAATGCTCCTTTATGGCATAATATAGAGAAACATGCACAATGGCATATGCGATAATATTAAATTGAACTATATATATAAAATGAATCGGGCTATATCATGTGGCAATATGCATTAATTCACCCCAAACAATCCATCGAGTATTAATAAAATTGAGATAATTAGGCTCTTGGCATATAACCTACGTTAAATATAACTTTCTGAATCATACTTGTATGGAAGGAAATTTTCATTGAAAAGTATTGTATTCCTATTACTAGAAAATATTTTTATTCCATAGTATGTTTTTTTTTTAGGAAGAAATTGAGAATGATGAATCGGAGTGCTTATATACATGTTATGAAAATTCTGAAAAAGTTTGTGTCAATGGCAAATGAATTATTTGATTTCTGAAACATGACTTCAATTATTTTGATCCAAACGGATTCCATCATAATATATATTTTTAAATTCTTTTTTTATTATTTTGACTAAGAAAGCTCAAAATTTGAAGTTATTGCATTCAGAATTTATCAATATTGATCAGTTAAATATATGTCGTAAATTCAAGATGTTATGAATTTTCTAAAAGTGATAAAATACCACCTACTGTTGACTCCATAAATAAGTTTATTCAATTGAAAAGCTTATTTTAATAGAATGAGTGATTTTTTGTACCTATACCTAGCTGAGTATATACACATAAATTAATGGTGCGGAGGAATGTTTTCTACCAATCCACTCAAGTCTCAATTCCGTGCACTGTGATATTGTGCCGGCTTCACTTTTGACTGCTTTTGCCCCCCCCCCCCGAGTTTTCACCAAAGGCCCATATGCTCGAATGGTCTGTGCCGTATCATAAGTTGTTAACATGCGTCGCTCCTCCACGGGTGCTACTGTGCCATACTGTGTCTGGCTGAATGACTATATATGCGTTCCTGACTGTTCACATGAAAACAGGATCATACTTTGTGTCGACCAGAACCGAGGTTGGCATGGTAAAAAATAAGATTCCAAATAACATAAAAATGAATCCAATTTAGATGTGCCACAAAAATCTTGATTATATCAGGAGCATTAGGATTCTACGGAATAAATTATTGATTTTTGAAATTATAATAATCTCATTCATTGTCAGATATATCAAGTCAAGCCAAGATGACCGACATTCATCTTGGAGTACTTTAGCTCATATACGAGGTTTGTATGTCTTCTGTTAATGCAGCGTACTTGAAAAGTTATAAAATAACGGAACAAGATAATAGAAGTAGTCAGAGTTGTGGTAGTAATAGGAGTAGACGTTGTTTATTACGAGCGATTAAACAAAGTATTTAGGTTAGAACATATGCACCAAGAACTGGTGACCATTTTGTGTATTTTATCAAATGATCTTGAATGCAGATCAAAGTGATATAAATGGATGATCCTTGGAGCAAAGCGCTACAAAAATGATCCTTTTCTTGATCTGCGCAGACGTTTGGCATCCCATTCGTACTGAGGATGAGATTACCCTGGAATGAATTTAGATACATGCTAACTTATTTCTAACATCGCACACATTCTGATTCGCTTATGGCTTAAAAAATGTACTAAAAATTATATATAATTATAATTTTATTTAACAATTGCGTTGAGCATCACATCCAAGGATATGATGAGAGCATAAAAAATCTTAATATTTTATAATAACAAGACAAACTTTACGTGTAGAAATTAACAATAAGAATAACTTTGTAACTAAAGAATATTTCAGTGCTTTCTGAGCTTATATAATGTATTCTGAAGTCGCTATCTCAAAGATTATAAGCGGCAAACTTGTCCTTCTGAAATATTAACATTTCATTGGATTCCGTACAAGAATAGAAGGTTAGTTCACATTATAATTTGTATTTATGATTATAATGTGTAACTTTGATTCATTATTATAAAACTGTCATAAAAGAATATGCTGGTGCATTACGAAATTCGTTAGCAACATTTTTTTACTATTCCTAAAGACTATTGGTGCGAAAGATAGAAAAACATGAAAATGCCACATGTGATACGATTAAATTGAGCTGTATTTATATAATGAAAAAACCTATAATGTCTAGTAATATTGAACCATTTACTACAAGAAAGTCCACTCAGGATTAGCCAGACTCACAGAATTAGGATCTTGAAATATATTCTATGTGTTATACAGGTTCTTGAATTATATTTGTATGAAGGAAAATTTACGTCAAAATGTATTGTCTTCATATTATTAGGAAATATATTTCATGAAATTTTTGCTGTAATGTAAAAACTAAAAATTATAAATAGTGTTTATTGGTATGTAGTCAAGATCTGGAAAAAGTTTCTCGAAATGAAGAAGTAATTATACCATTTTCAATAAATCACTTCATTTATTTGAGTCACTATGTCTACATCTGCGGATTTGAAAATACTGTCTTATTACAAATCCTCCTTTTATCCTTATTTGGTTCACAAATAGTATTATATTCTTGTTTTTCATAATTGCTTTCTCATAGGCGGGGGTGTATGATAATCAAAATTTTAAAATCTACTTTTTGTACATATTTTAGTACAATTCGACCCCAAGAGCTACAAAATATACTTCTTCGGAAATGTCAATGCGCATGTGCGTTTATGTTACTTATTTTCTGTTCACCATATCTCGAAAAGTGAAAGAGCTATGATCGTAAACTTGTGAAGAATTGCCGCTGCGATTAATTTATAGATTGTAACAAGGTTTTAAAAATAAACCACTGAAAATAAAAAAAAAACTTTTCAGGATCTCGCTGAAGCCCAAATCGTGGGTCTAAAGAGTGTGACCCACGGACTGGGTTTATTCCGGTAATTGTATCACGGTAAGCGGGTAGGTAAGTGGATGAGCTATTCATAACTAAGTTTCCGTCCTGGGCCATCCCCGGCCTGAACATGGTTGACAGATTGAAGATAATAAAATTAGGAAAACCTCGATATAAAGTCTAACAGGATTTTGAGCAAGATCAGCCAGTTAGTAGTGGCTTTGCTCCAGTTGACGAATTTAAAAAGAAATTTACTTTTTTCATACAAGAAAACACTTTTTTGATATTCAAAATACACATGTGTGATCGCGTCTTCAAAATACGGTGACTGAGCTACTGCCGTCACTTCTACGGCGTGTTACCATCTGGTAATACCAATTCAGAAACATGTTGTTCATATTCCTCATATGAGGAAATCTTTCTTAATATTGGGAATACCACATTGGAGTATATGATATATTTTTTCGCGTCTTCGAGGCGCATAGATTGCCCAATTAAAGAACCTTCCATGACCTACCATGAATTACCAATATCGTTCCTAAATTTTTTAACAAAATTATACAACCTGTTCATAAGAGGTTTTTTTCTTGATTATATAACAATACTGTATTCGATTTGATTGTTTACGCCTTCAAGACGCGTTGACGCAAAAAGTTGCATTGTTCCTCTGTAGAAAAGGGTTGTTTCAAATTATAATACAACACTACAATAGGATTCTCGGAAAGACAGAAATATAAAAGTAAAAAGTATTGAAAGCATCCACTTTTTTTCGTTGGATAGAGAAAAACCTTCTTCTATGAGGAAGCAAATTTATTTGATACCAATTAAAAAGCAAATTTTCTTATGAATTGAGCACAACTCAATGCACCCATAGTGTATACATCTATTGCAATATACAGGTGGAATAAAATTAGTCAGCACTATCAAAATAAAGGAAGTTTTATTAAAGGAAAAATATATGGCATCAAAACAAGCACACTGTAGAAAGGAGCAAGCGAGACTGACTCGTGCTCACACGCGCACGCTAGTTCGGGGGGAGGGGGGGGCTGGCGTCTTGTCGGCTCTTAACTATACTAATGCACACTGAGCGCAGTCGGTACAGATACAAATTATAAGTGGCCGGTAACACGAAAGGAATATATTATTTCAACATCCCCTCTACTTAAGTGTTTTCGGTAATACGTTCTATCATATTTATCTTTCCACACAAAAGGGCAAAGTTTTCGTAACTTGAAGCTTTTGTCAAAATGTCGGCGTACTGCTCATGCGTGTTTACATACGTTGGATCAATAACTTTTTCTCGCACTTTTTTACATATAAAATGGTAGCAGACATCAATGTGCTTTGACCTACGGTGAAATTCTTGATTTTCAGTTAATTTAAGCGAACTTTGATTATCCATGTTGAGGATAGTAGGGTTTACACACTCGTGATCAATGTCGTACAATAATTTTCGCAACCATGTTGCTTCTTTGGTTGCCTCGCTTGCAGCAATCAATTCAGCCTCAGTTGTGCTAAGACTAACGCTTGCTTGTCTTTAGATGACCAGGTTATACAACCTCCGCTCATCATGAATACGTAGCCGCTGGTCGAACGTCGCGTGTCAAGATCCGCTGCAAAGTCTGAATCAGAATATCCGAGAAGCACATCGGTTGTGTCATTCGTATGAAATAATAAGCTAAAACTACGCGTACCCTTAATATACCTTAGTATACGCTTGACAGCATTCCAGTGTTTTTTATCATAATTGTTGTGATACCTGCTCGCTATACCGACAGCGTACGCGATGTCCGGCCGTGAATCCATTGCTAGAAAAAGGAGCGATCCAACAACTTCGCGGTACGGGGCGGAAAGTTCGCTTGGATTGGCAGGATTCGTTATTCTGACGTTAGGGTCAGCTGGCGTTTTTACAAGATTGGCATCAAACATCTTAAATTTTTGAAAAATCTTATCAACGTACAGCTTCCGACTGATAAAAATTTCATTGGTATTGTGCGAAATTTCCATCCCGAAAAAATAATTCAGAGAACTCGTGGGTACAGCAAACTCTGTTTCGAAAATTTGTGTAAAATCAATCAGAACCTTTTTTTTTTATATCAAACCATCATCGACGTACAAGGCCAAGTAGGTTTTGTTCCCTTCAAAAATGCCCGTGTGAATACATTTATTTGCATTGCTTTGAAAAAACCGAGGCTTTTCAAAAACCGTCAAATCTTTCATTCCAGCACCGTCCGGCTTGCTTTAGGTCGTAAATTGCTTCATTTAATTTTAACGCTAAATTTTTTTCGTCAACGTTTAAACCGTCCGGGATTTTCATATAGGTGGTTTCTTTGAGCTGACTATTCAAATAAGCGGTACTCACATTGAATTGCACGGAATTCAGCTTTTCTTGAACTGATATGGCAAGAAGCGTACGCACAGAATCAAAACGTACAACAGGTGGAAATATTTCTTGATAGTCCACGCCGGCCTCCTGTAAGCAGCACTGTGCACACAAGCGGGCTTCATAACTTGGAGCGTTTTCAGTGTTCAAGTCCTTTATTTTGAAAACCCATTTAAATTCGATTGCTTTGCGCGTGTCCGGCAATTCGACGATATTCTACGTTTCACTTCGTTCATGAGCTTGTAGCTCTTCATCAGTTGCGCGTTTTCACAAATCCGAATCGATGCAGTTGATATCTTCGATAAAATGACGCAGTTCCTCAGAAACAGCCACGCACGCCTGGTATCGTTCTGGAGCGCGACGATTTTTTCGTGAACGCAAGCTGTACAGCACTGGCTCTGCAAGTGTCCCAGCTGCAAGTTGAAAAGCGTCCGCCGCCTGAACGTTCGAAGGAGCGTCGTTTTCGCGAGAGTCCTCCCGTAAGCCGTCACGAGGCTCAGCTAAACGTTGATGAGGTGAAAGAAACTCGCAATTATTTTTGGATTGCACGGAAGATTCGTTGCCGATTTCGATAAAAACTTCCCCGCCGTCGCTTTTTACATTTACCTCTGAACTTTCATTAAATATCACGCTTCTCGAAAAACTAAAGCGATCTGTTTTCGGATTAAATAAACGATAATTTTGAAATTCTTTTTTGTAGCAAACGAAAATTAATTTTTCTGCTTCCTTATTCCATTTTTTACGAAAACACTCTGGCACTAGCGCATAGGCATCGCATTCAAATGTACGTAAATGGGATATATTCGGCTTTTTATTGAACCACCGATCAAATCGTATAGTGACATCAAAACAAGCACCTAGCGTTCTGTTTAAAACGTAAACGGCCGTATTAACGGCTTCTGCTCAAAGACGCGAAGGCAAATTTTTTGCTAGAAGCATTGTTCGTGCGCTCTCTACGATCGTTCGCATCTCGCGTTCAGCGCGCATGTTTTGTTTTAGGGTATACAACGCTGATGTAAAAAGTGTAATGCTTTTCACTTCTAAGAAATCTTTTACATCTTCGTTGATGTACACCGTACCGTTGTCTGCTCGGAAAACCTTTATTTTGTCCTGAAATTGATTTTTAATTGAAACAACAAATTTTTTTATAGCATGAAAAGTATCACTCTTGTGTTTAAGAAAACAAACTGTGCGAAACCCGGTCGCTTCATCTTTGAACAGTAGATAGAACCTCGCGCCACCGACGGATGGAGTTCGCATCGAGCCGTATAAACCGGTGTGAATAATTTCACCAGGAATTTGACTGAGAATTTTTTCGTTTTTTCTTAAAGGGTGCTTTCAGCTGTTTTCCAAGCGGACAACCTTCACACAATTACTAATTTTTATTTTGTAAAGAAAACCCGGAAACAACATTCTTTTTTATCATGCCCTCGATGTAGGTGCGGTTTACGTGTCCTAAGCGTTCGTGCCAAACTTTCAACGGCGCGGCAGATGCATAGTATACTTGAAAATCACTTTCTGTTCTCATCAAAATGCGTGTCAAATTATTATTGAGTTTACGTCCACGTGCAATTAAAACATTATTTTTTGAGAGAATACTTGCGCAATCGCCGTTGAAGACTACAAAACAGCCATTGGACGTACATACTCCTGTAGATAATACATTTTTATTCGAAGATGGAACGAATAAAACATCATTAATAACGCCGTCAATCTATGCACCATCAATAACACGCTTTATACAAATTTTACCGCGACCTTCTTAAGTTACTTTGGTTCCGTCACCGAGATAAACAAACTCGCCTCCTGACTACATGAATTCCGCGAACCATTTTCGACGACAAGACATGTGACGAGAAGCGACGCTATCAAGAAGCCAATATTCTTTTTCGTCATTTGTGTGAAAACAATTAAAATCGCGATTAACCTGAAGAATGGTAACGTTGACAGTATCGGATTTTTGAGAAGCTATAAAAGCACTGTTATGCTGCGCGGGATTTTCACTCTTGATGTGAGAATTATCACCAGAATTTTGATTAGCGTTACGCGCGCGTTTCTTTGCATAACAAAATTTTGCGAGGTGTCCCGGTTTCTTACAAAAATTACATACGATGTTCTCCTTTTGTTGGATGGACTCGTTGCTCAGATGATTTTGATAATCTCTGTTTCGGTTCGAAGAGATGGTCTTTGTGGCGAGCGCGCTTTTGGCGTCGTCAGTGGTTGTCATCCGGGTCTCCTCTCGTAGTAGCCGCTCTCGTCATTTGTCAAGTGTTTGATCAGTTTCCTGCACATTGTCCCACGCCGAGATAAAAGCGTGATATTTCTTTGGCAAAGTGCTCAGGATCTTGGCCATGACCATCACTTGCGATATTTCTTGCCCGATGTCCTTCAACTGGTTCGCGATGTTCCCAACTTTCGCAAAATGCTGTGCGATTGAGTCCGTTTGTGTCATGCGGTACTCATGGAACTTGGTACAATTATGGTTTTTTAACCTAAGCCTTACATTCAAACATTTGTAACTTTTTTCCTATAGCCTTAAACAAAATTTTAGTGAATATATATTTGATAGATTCTTTCACAAACTTTCTGCTGTTCATAACGGTTTCTAAGGAAACTCAAAATTTGACCCTAATTTTTGAAAATAAAAAATAAATTTGACTTTTTTTTCAAATTTCGACACTTCTTTTTTCTTCAAAACGTTTTTCAAAAAAAGCTGTGATTTTTTTCTATGAGACCTTCAATTTTCAGATTGACAAATTAATTTGCCTTTGAGTGATAGAGCGATACGTAAACAAGATGCCATGATCAGTCGGGTGGCGCGCGATCTTCCCTAGTGCGCTCACGCCGGAGATCTTTGTGCAACGCTTTAGTCAATACAGATTAGGTAGACACTGAGGATCATGAAATAATTTCTGACGATGATGAAGATCAGCTATATGACAGCGAAAAAGATTGAGATGTCTTAGACACCAAACTGTATTGTGAAAAATTTATCATTATTCTGGTGTTGAAGTACTTGGTCAAATCATCGTAAAATTCAATGCTTCTGAAGATCTTTAAGAACAATTTCAACTTTTTTCGCTTGCGCCAAAATCTTAGGACGAAGAAAACTGGAGCAGGTGTTCAATGCATCAGAGCGAAAAGCAAGAAATGGCAAAAAATGTAAGCCGAATGATGCGAGGGATGAAAGACTTTGTGTCGATCAAGAATGATGATCGAACTCGCTCACATGTTCAGAAAAGGTTACTGCTATGTAATGTCAACGATTTATATGCTCAATATACATCACTACAGGTCTGAAGATCAGTATTTCAAAATTCACGAAACTCAGACCTCATCATTGCGTTCTGGCAGGAAGCAGTGGCACTCATAATGTGTGCGTTGGCGTACATCATGAGAATATCAAGTTGATTTTGAATGAAATGAATATTTGACATTCAACGAAGGATACTGACATGGTGTTCACGAATTAGCTCAACTGACTGAATGCTATTGCATGTCTCAACCCTTCAAGTTCCTGTTATTTAGGAGTATGTGAAAACTATCCAGGTACTGCAAACTTGAAAAATTACATCACATAAGCTTTGGATGAACATTGTATCGGTTAGGTGAGATTTGTAGTTTTATTACAGACCGGCAGATTGGATACTGGTGAATTACTAGACGATTCCTGTGAAAGGCTGTTGAAATTAAAAACTCATCACTTTATTTTAAATAAGCAATCTTTTTTCAAAAACCTGAAGGCAAACTCATTGCCTGATGAGTTTTCGATTTGCTTCGATTTCGCTAAAAATTATGCGTTTGTAATTCAAAATGCAGCCCAATCATTCTACTGCAATAAGGATCAAGCTACATAATTTTCTTGGCGATTTATTATAAAAAAGACGGAGGGCTCAAGCGTGTAAGTATTGCAATCATATCTGATAAATTAGGTCATGATACGGTAGCTGTTCACGAGTATCAAAAGATAATAGTAGATTACTTGAAAACTCATTTCAGGCTACATAAAATCCACTATTACACTGATGGTGCAGGGCAAAATTTCAAAAATAAGAGTAGCTTTGCTAGTCTCCAAGCCCATGAAGAAGATTCTGGTATCCAAGTTGAATGGCACTTTCATGGTACATATGGTGGTAAGGGTGCATGTGATGGTATAGGAGCAAATATAAGGAAACAAGCAGTACGTTCGAACCTACAATGTTCTTCGAAACATCATATACTCACTCCCCATTTTTTGTTTCAGTGGGCAAAGAGTAACTGTAAGGAAACCGAAGTTTTCTTCAGCAGCAAAGAAAATCATGCGTTAGCCACCGAGTTACTGAAAGCCAGATTTGACGAAGCTATTACGATACCAGTTACATTACAGTACTACAATTTCATTCCCAGTCAAGGTAAAAAACCTTGACTCAAGATGTTTTTATCCTCCTCTTAGTCACGTGAATCTACTTTGCTGCTTCAATTGCCACATAATTGTATTGCGCAATCGTAAACCCCATAAATATGTACTGCGTAGCTGAAAAAGCGACATGACTCTAGTGAGCAACTATAAATTGTATGCAATCATACTGCGCTGAAGTAAAACATGTATGGATCTACTGCACAGCTGTAAGTGCGAAGTCATAAGTGTAACACAATTTCACTGCGTGACTATTAGCGTCATATAAGTCTACTGTGCAGCAGGAAAGGCGACGTAATTCTAGTGTGTAGAATCAAAGCATTTCTCGTCGGGTAGTCGAGAACTAAACCAAAACTTCCAGTCCGGGTTTTGCACATTACTAATTTCAATACATGTGAGATAGTACGCGAACACCAGCATTGGGAAACTACAACATCATGTATTGTAGTGTTACTTTACGTCTCGGAAATAAATTTTTAATATATTTATTGAAAGTTTTCAACTGACATATTTTGCAGTGTACCTAACCTAACAAATAATAATCCGAATGGCTCATTGTTTTGAACTTATTCTAGATATATGTGATACAAAACGGTTTAATTACAAATAGTTTAAAGTGAGAATTATGCAACAGTCAAGTCTACGATTTTACAAGTCTACAATTCAACCTTAGATATTTAAATATGTGATTATTAAATACAAATCTGACTATCAAGGCTTTTAACCTTGCAATTATGAAAAATTTAGTAGTCAAATTTGTCTGATGTTTTTAATATATAAATTTGACACCATTATCGATTCCGCAGGGTCTCAATTCAAAATTGTTGAATAATTAGAGCTATCAATACAAAATTATTGTACAATATGAGAAGTCTAATTCTTAGCCTAGAAATCTAATAAGTGTGAGGTGAGTTTTTTGGAAACTTATTAACAGTTTTCAATCAAACTTTTCACGCTTCAATCCATCACGGATGTATCTGGAAAGTAAGTTTTTTCCTCAATTGAAAATTCGGGTTTTGCTGATTAACCATTAACCATTATTCTTTCAAAACAGTAAGAAACGTTCCAGATTCTCAAACTAATACACGCTCGTTGCATATTTTCAATAAAATTATCTGCACTTTTAGTGAACATTGAAAACTTGTAATTTTTCTCATGGCATTTAATGATATAATACGCACCTATGTTTCTATGGAAACGTCAGAACTTCAACCAATTTTGAACTCGTTGCATTAGTTATCGAATACCTTAAATATGTCTTTCATTTGCAATATACATTACACAATTTGCATATTAGAAATATTTATTCTGAATACACCTTTATGGCGTAATATAGGGAAACATGCACACTGTCATATGTAATGACATTAAACGAAAATATAATTATAGAATGAAAAGGTCTATATTATTTGGTAATATATGTTTATTTACTTGAAAACATCCATCGAGTATTGGCCAAATTGACATAATTAGGCTCTTGGAATATAAATAATATATGTGAAATATAACTTGCTGACCATATTTATATGAAAGAAAATTTATATTTGAATGTTTTATTTATGTTACTAGGAAATATTTTCATATCATAGAATGTTTCTTTCTGAAGAAGAAACTAAAAATGATGAATCAGAGGGTTTATTTACTGACTCAGAATGCTCATCATTTAAAGTTATAGTATTTAAAATTTATCAATATTGACCAGTTAAAAATATGACGCGAATTTGATCTGTTATGAATGTTCGTAATATTATTGAGATTTGACCTACTATTTACTCCCTGAAAAAGTTTATTTAATTATCAAGCTTATTTTGATTGAAAGAGTAATTTTTTGGATGAATAGCTAATTGAGTATACACACATGAATCAATGGTGCGGAGGAATGTCTTTTACCAATATACTCAAGTCCCAATTCCGTGCACTCTATATTGTGCCGGCTTCACTATTGGCTGCTTATGCCCCCCCCCCTGAGCGCCATTTTAAGGCCCATATGGTCGAATAATTAGTACCGTATCAGAAGTTGTTTACATACATCATGCCTCTATGGGCGCTACTGTTCCATACTGTGCCTGGCTCGGAGACTATAAATGCGATCCTGACTGTGGACATAAGAAAGGAGCCTATTCTGTGCCGTCCAGACCCGAGGGTGGAATAGAATTGGGACTCAAGTGTACCACTCGAAAATTTCTTGAGATTGGTCTATGACCACCCAAGGGAGTTGCGTCAATTTCATCTTGGTTCAGACGGCCAATCGCTCCGCTGTACATGTTTATTTTTATCCGTTGTTTACTGTTATTGATTTGATATATTCCACGAAGAAGTGTATTATTACGGTGCAATATTGCAAAAACGTCGCCAGTCAATGATGTTAGTACATTTTCCTCTCCGTCTGGCATGGGTACAAGGACATTCTTTGCTACTTTCAGTTGAATTGGTTTATCGGGAGGAAAAATGTAACTGCGAATCTCAAATATCTGAAGTGGATTGCTGTTGGGAATAAGCCGAATAGACTGAATATCGAATCCTTGCAAGGTACTGGCAGGAGAAGATCTTGACCTGGCATGGAGAGGAGGTCCGATAGGAGGGGACCTGGTTCTGGCACGAAGAGAAGGCCCGGCAGAAGGTGATCTGACATGAGAATTATGTCCATCAGGAGAAGAAGAAGGTCCAGTACGAGGAACGCCGGGGATAGGGTCACCATTAGGTAAACACTCGAATTCGGAACTCCACTCTGCAACATGGAACAGAGTATTACATTATTTCTAAGTGATGTAATCGTATGTTTTAATTTAGAAATGCCTGACATCACACGAGATGGTGACGCTATAACGTACGGTTCTATGTTCTGTAGGTAATTGAAAAGTAGGAAATACAAGTAATATGAAATTCGTAGGTACAGGGCAGATTTATATAGGCACACTTGTGCGTATTCCTCCCATTGGTTGGGAATGATATTAAAGAAACGATAACTTGTTAACCTTGTATGTTTTTGCGTGTCACATAGGTACAGAGAAAATCAATATAGGTGTTTTGAGTAATATAACTCCCCGTTGGTGAGATTTTTGTATATTCAAATGGTTTTTCTTTCTGACCAGAAAGTTTTTGAACAATTAGTGCCCAAGGTTTTACAGAAGAATTAAAGTACTATCAAATCCTATAGTTAAATATATTTGCATATAAACAGAAGATAGTAGTGTTCTCGGGACGTGATATTGTTTCATTATTTTTATTGCCTAACATATATTTTATACAGACCAATTTTCAAGTTCTGAATATATTCTGATATGACCCCTGTCATCTAGAATTTATAATTTAATGTTATAACAGGTTTCAGATATTTGATAAATTATGACAAAGATGTATGTATAATATAGAAATGTATGATATATATTTATGTATAACTTGGCACCACAAAGTAATCAAGAGAATTACAAGAAAATTATTAAGATTCACATAAAAATGTTGAAACTTTATTTTATTATTCGTTGTATTATCAATTTATTACAGCTACTAAGTTTTTTCAAGTAAATGAAAATACAAGTCTTGAATATACGAGACGATATATTTCGATAGCCAAAAAATGTCTTTTTCTAGATGTACATGCCGCTTGCTTAGATTACTTTTTCAGGCACAGTTCGAAACAGCGCAATTTCTCCGATCGTCACAGTAAAAATAATGTTTACAATAACATGAAAATGAATCTAATTTAGATATGCGGAATGAATGAACAATTTTTTAGATTATAATGATCTGATTTACTGTCAGATATTAAGTCAAGTCAAGATAGCCGACATTCATCTTGGTGTACTTTAGCTCATATGCGAGGTCTGTATGTCTTCGGATAAAGCAACGTACTTGAAAAGTTATAAAATAACGGAACAGGATAATAGAAGGAGACAGAGTTGTGGCTGTAATAGAAGTAGACTTTGTTTATTACGAGCGATTAGACAAAGTATTCAGGTTATAACATATGCACCAAAAGCTGGTGACCATTCTTTTTAGTCTATCGAATGATCTTGAACGCAGATGAAAATAATACGAATGGATGACCGTTGGAGCAAAGCGATACAACAATGATCCGTTTCCTCACTCTGCAAAGACGTTCGGCATCCCATTCGAACTAAGGAGGAGATTACCCCGGAATGAATTCAGATTAAATGCTTGCTCATTTCTGACATCGCACACATTTTGATTCGCGTGTGGCTTGGAAAATGTACTAAAAATTATATATATGCATGATTATACTTACCAATTGAATTAAGGATAACCTTCAAGGATATGATGATAGTAAAAAAAATCTGCATACTTTATAATCACAAGTCAAACTTACTAATGTATCAGTTAACAATAAGGAGGGTTTTGTAACCAAAAAATTTATTCTGTGCTTTCTAAGCTTATATAATGTGTCCTGAAGTCGCTATCTCAAAGATTATGAGCAGCAAACTTGTTCTTCTGAAATATTTGTATTTCATCAGAGTCTGTACAAGAAAAAAAAAGGTTAGTTCACATTAAAATTTGTATTTATAATTATAATGTAATACTGTATTTAATTATTATAACACTGTCATTAAAGAATATGCTAGTGCTTTTATATATATAAGAGCATTTCAAGTTTGAAAAAAGGGTTTATCCTATTTATATGAGGAAAACTTCTTTGTGTTCAAAATAAAACAATACTGTATCGAGTGAATTTTTTTGCATATTGAAGAGGCCTTGATCGACTTATTGTTGATTCTATTATGATCCACCTGTACCGATGTATAAAGACTAGAAGAAACTCCTACATCCCGTTTATATAACAAAATCTTTGACTCATATTAGAAATACTACAGTACTGTATGTGACGTGTTTGATCGCATCTTCAGAATGCGTCGACTGAACTACAGACGTAAGTTCTATGACTTGTTACCATCTGGAAATACCAATTTGAGAACATCATGTTTATATTCCTTATATGACGAAAACTTTCTCAATGTTGGGTATACCACATTGAAGTATGTGATATACTTTTTTGCGTCTTCGAGACGCTTCTATTGGTCAATTGAAGAGCCTTTTATGACCTACCATGAATTAACGTAATCTTTCTAAAATTTGTTACGAAATTATTCACCCTGCTTATAAGAGGATTTTCTTTAGAATATAAAAAAACTGTATTCGATCTAATTCTTCACGTCTTCAAGACGCATGGATGAAAAAAGTTGCATTGTTTTCTTTGTAGAAAAAGTTTGTTTTAATCTCCTATACAACGCTACAAAAGGATTCTAAGAAAGACAGAAACATAAACGTGAAAAGTATCGAAAGCATCCATTTTTCTTTTGAGACAGAGAAGAAATTTCCTCTATGAGGAAGAAAATTTATTTTATACCAATCAGAAACCAAAATGCTCATGAATTAGGCACAACTGAATGCACTCACAGTGAATACATCCATACGACTTCAAATCGGTGTTTTCAAATTAAATTAGTGGTGCAAAGAAATAACGTTTACAAATACTATTCCGAAATTGTTTGAGATTAAGTTATTAGAGCCTAAGAAAGTTGTGTCCATTCCATCTCAGTTTAATTCGATGACCGTGCTGCTATCAAAATTTATTTCCACATGTCTTTTTTCGTTGATGATTTGATATATTTCACGAAGAATTGTTTATTATGTCTTAATATTTCAAGAACGTCACCAGCAAATGTTTTTAAAACACTTTGATTGCCAGGTGGCATGGGTACAAGGATAATACGTGCCACTTTCAGTTGACAGGTTTTGGCAAGAAATTAGAGTCTGCTTATAATCGTCGAATGTTATTGTCCTTAAAGTTGACTCTTTAACCCCTTTTGCTTCTTTCCCACATCTTCACCTGAAATTTATAGGCATATAATTTGGATCGCAAATCAATAAATTCAGTAATTATTTTTCCATTATTTTCATCCTTCATCAAACCCAATACTTGTTTGTTTAGAAGACGTATACCGTAAACATTATTTGGTGAATAGTCTAATGTATCGAATTTGTGCGAATCTTTTTTAATATAATCATCGACGTTGGCAACTGTGAATTGATATATTAGGCTGTCCGTGTCTGTAGACAGTAATTTTGCATTGTTACCAAACGTATTCTGAATATAATTATAATGAAAATCATCAATTATTATTTTTGATACGTCAAGAACTGTGAATCCCGTATAAATTGGCTTATGGAAATTAATTTCTGTTTTATTCATTTCAACGATTGCCATTCTTCACCGAATATGGTGAGGCTATGAAAATTTGGTCTTGCAATCAAATTTTTCGCATCATACCGCCCCTCCCATTTGGTTACAAACCTTACATCTTTATGCTTTCCAACATTCTCCATAGTTTTATCAAAAACTGAATTATTCATTAATTTATCAAAGTTTTTCTCAAACTCATTTACTGATTTTTTCCTACAGTATGTATTTAGATCAATGTAATCTTTTAACCATGGTTACTGTTTAAGTTGCAATACTCTATGGACTGTAGTTAGCTTTATTCCCAAGAATGAATATTTTTTCAAATTTCTATAATGAACTATATCATTTTCCTTTGGTAGCAAATCTGGTACTAATTTTGGAATTGTGCATTTTCAGATAGGAGGTATGAAATGTTCTGGACATAAAGGTAAGTCTTCATGTAAATCATGAAGCTCTTCCGAATATTCTGAATCTACCTCTAAGATGTAACCTTCAGGAGAATCTTCGGGAATATTGAAAAAGTTTGGTTCATTATCAAAATTTTCAAACCACTTAAAATCTTTGTATGGTAAGCATTCGCTTATAGCGGCACCATATTGGTTAATAATATCAAAATACATTATGTAAGACTCTGGTTCATTTGGATTGAAATTTGATCCCACGAATCTATATTTGCCTTTGCATATCTATTTGAGCATTGGGAAACCCCACCTCGAATATCTTTTTCAAAATAAATAACAACATTTCAACATCTGTGAATAAATCGAGTTCAATTCCTGTATGTTTTAAAATTGCATCAAAAGCAAGTCCCGGTACTCTGTAATAGTGTAATGGATCTAAGTTGTACTTTGAAAAACATGTTTTTCTAAATTTTGAAAAAATATCAGCCAAAAGTAAAACATCAGTTTTTAAATAAAGATCAGAGTATTCACCCATAGTTTTCAAATTAAAAGTTTTCCATACTTTACAAGCATGTTGCTAATCTTGGTCTGAGATATTTGTATCGTTTAAATTTGAATGAAAAGCCTCTTTTATTGGCAATTGTTTTTCCTGTAGTTTTACCCAACTGTCAATATAATCATAAGGAAAAACACCTTTCCTTGGTAATATATTAAATTCATCATTATTTAAATATGATGCTAATTTTTCAAGACTACTAGGCATGAATCTGAAAGGGTCAATAAATTGAAGGTTTACATTTGTACCTTCTACTTGTTTTGTAAAAGATATATATTTCTCTTTGTTTATGGGTAATAATTGAATTCTACATTCGAAACTTATAGCTCAGTCTTTTTTTTTTTAATGGGCATCATATCCTGATAAGTTATGAAAAACTACAAGAATCACATGTGAATCTTTATACTTAATATTAAAAGATTCATTACTTGGATCGCGATATTTATCTGTAAAATGACCGTGATCGCGATGTTTAATGTCATCAGTTGCAAAAAGCTTTTCACAAATGTCACATTTTTTTGACGTTTTAAATTCATGCTCTTGCTGCAATGTTAAACGCTCCATTGAGATAATATTTTTTATAAGTAAATATAATTCCTCAGACACAAGTTTTAATTCTTTCATAAACTAATTTATACAGTTTTCTCCTCTATAAACTTTAAGTTCAGAATAAGAATCATCAACATTGCAATATTTATAAAAAGCTACACTTGTTGGGACACGTCTTCTGTAATTCGTCGATTGTACATCTGAATTTTTTTCTAATAAACATTCTATATCAGCATAAATTGCCACAAGGGCTTTTTCTTTAAATCTATTGTTTTTAAATTTCAATATGTTATTCTTTTCAGTTGGTAGTATTATCCTGTATTTATTAACATTCTCGCAGTCAACTCTATGATTATTTAAAGATTTTTCAAATTTAAAATGACATAAACATGGATCACAGAACCAAGTGCGACAATGAGCCTTTGTAAATTTTGATTTTACCAATCGGGATAGATTTTTGATCCATGCAAAGTGATAAATTCGATTATTTTTAAAAATATCATCGTCTTCCTCATGTAAATCAATTTCTGTATTTTCAATCATAGGAAGATGAATTGTGGGCTTGTCTGATTTAATTTGACTTAAATATAGCGGAACAATTTTCTCTTTCTTTGTATTTTCAGAAGACTTTATACTGTAAAGATTTATATTTAAATTGTTCAATTCCTCAAATTTCGGTATATCATGTAAACTAATAGGAAATTGTATTCCATCATATTTGAGTTAAGTATTGAAATAAGGATAAGAACTAGTACGGTTAGAATCTCTGTTAGCTGGGTACAGAGCCAAAGGATTTTTTATTAAAAAAATATCAAAGAGATGACGTCAGACGAGTGACACAATATACTTCTGGAATGTATTTATTGAAAATCGAGTAACGTTACACTTGCGTTTGTTGCCCAATTTTATGAAAAATATATAACGTTAACAATTCATTTGTCAGCAAATATCACAGGGTGAACCGCTAAGAAATTCGTTATTGAAAAATCAAAGTCGCTTCTTCGAAAAATGATTCTTAAATTTGAAAAACAAAATTCCATTGCAATTATCACATCCTCTGAAATTTGAAAGCGGATATTACGTCATCATTAATTTATCAATTTAAATACCACCCATGTCAATTTTGAACCATCTAAATTTAACATGAACCACGTTTTTTCTAGCATGGAACAGAACCATGTCAGTAACATGTCGGTAACAGGAATCTTGCGTTAGAACTCCCCCTACCTGTCTACTACATTCATTTAATTTCAAAGTGTTGTGAATTTGGCCTTAGGAGGAATTTTTCATAATTGCCTTGAGTGCACTTCGAGTCAAAAAGAAATGTTCTGGATTAAAATGTTGACAATTATACGTAACTGAAGGAATTAAATAGACTTTAACATTTGTCCTCATCTTACGGAACTTCACAGGATTAACTTGCCTTCAGTTTGTACTCTATTCAACAGAACTAAAGCGTATTCATCCATTGATAGAAATCATGATAGTATCAAAAAGGATTGAAGTGAGTCGTAAATATTTGATGTTCAAATTAATTAAAACGTTAACGGAAGAAGAATATATTGATTTGGATTTAAGACGCTGTGAATCTAGCCATATCTGAAATCATTTTAATCTATTTTCATGCATTTCTTCTTACCGGTTATAAGTGGCAAAATCAGTTATAACCACCTACTGACCTAATCCCTGTTGAAATACATAGGGCGCGTCGCGGCGCGAATTCGTGCCCTTTATGTGATAGAACCAAGATTTAATGAATTTTAATACATTCAAAGCGTTTATATAAAGACGATCGAGTTCGGAAAATCACTTCACTTCACAATATTCTGAAAAGGAGAAACCCTTGACACTGTGATATGAACACTTATATGAATTGAGAACACTTGGTAGTAGAGTATCAATTTTGACTATAGAATTTACCATTAATCACGACCTCTTCCAGTGAGAGTCAACACCAGACCGAGAGCACGGAAAAAAGTGCATCGTTAGAAGAACTCTCAAAACCATTAGCTCTAACTATTTAAAATTGAAGCGCAGCTTTTCATCGGTGAATTTTGTTAAAATTACTATTTTGTATTCTGGTAAGTTAAATTGACTTTTGAAAAGAGTAGGATGAACAATTTCAAATAGTAGGATGCAATGCACCACTTAGTAACCGTCACACTCAGCTAGATGAAGAGTTGCTATTCGTGTAGTAAGCCTTACTTCTGTGAAGAGTAACTTCGCCGATCTCGCATTGTGACGTATATATGTATATGTATATATGTACTGTACATATTCTATACTTGATTTATAAATACATCAGCTCTAAACTTTCGACAGCAAAAATTATGTAAAATGTGGTTCGATTTGATCAGAAAAAAATTATTTTATATATGATTACTCCACTTAATTTACGATTATTATTACACAATTGCACGTACATAGACTTACACATATGATTGCATGCTCAAACGCTTTGAAAAATCGCCCCCGCTAGGGAATCGAACCCTGCCTAACTACCTAAAACCTGTCCTAAAACCTAAATATAGCGCACGCATTAGTCAAGTGAGCTACGGAACTACTTAAATTTTTCTGATAAACCCTCAGTCAAGCGTTTTTTCTGAGAAAAGCGTGGCCAGCTAAGAAATATATGTCGTGTTCTGTTTTATCAGTGATTTTTTTATACATATTATATACTAATAGGTAGGTTTAAAAATTTTTCATTCAAATTTTTTAATTAATTCTTACAGAAGATATATAATATTTTGTAACGAGTTTGGAAAAAATATTTTGCTCAGAAGTATCAACTCACACATTCATTTGCCTAACTAATATTTGTAATAAAAAACGTAGCGTATACGGATCCGGCATATTTTGCCGAATTTTAATTTTCTCTTTCGGCAGATTTTGCCGGATTTTAATTTTCTCTTCCGGCATATTTTTAATAACGTCATGACTTTCCGTAAATTATCATAAGTTTCGACAAATTTCATAAATTTCTACAAATTTCCACAAATTTCATAAATGTCCACAAAGAAAAATTTCATAAATGTCCACAAACAAAAATGTCATCAATTTCCACAAACTTCATAAATTTCCACAAACTTCACAAATTTCCAAAAATTTCATAAATTTCGAAAAATTTCATGATTTTTTCACAAATTTAATGATTTCCCCCCATAATGAGGGGGGGGGGGGAGACATCCCTGTGACTGGTCACGTAAATAGTGTTAGTCAAACTCTTACCCCTTTCCTATCAGAGATATATACAGATGGAACATA
This sequence comes from Andricus grossulariae, assembly GCA_011634705.1. Taxonomy (NCBI): domain Eukaryota; kingdom Metazoa; phylum Arthropoda; class Insecta; order Hymenoptera; family Cynipidae; genus Andricus; species Andricus grossulariae. The sequence goes on along the minus strand of JAABKJ010007545.1, from coordinate 67,580,838 downwards.
ACCTCCACCTGTCATCAAGATCTCCATTTAATTTTCTATCATCCGACATATTTTTCCAAACATCAATTTTTTAACTCGTTGCAATTAATCTAGAACTGTTTGGGATTCATGATAAATCGTTTCGAACTCATAATAAATTCTTTGGAATTCAATTTAGTACACGATAAAATATGCCGGAAGAGGAAATTAAAATCCGGCAAAATATGCCGGAAGAGAAGATAAAATCCGGCATATTTTGCCGGAACAGAATACTCGACCATTAAAAAATAGTTTGAACAACGTAATAATATATCAAATGCAAAATCGAAATCACTGCTTTAAGATGGATCAAACGTTGAATAGTGATTCAAATTTAAATTTTTTGCAAAAATGAAATTCTTCTTTCGAGATATGGGGATGCTGAATTGGAACAAAAAATGTTAGATTTTTGGTCAAAATCTGAAAAAAGTAAAATATTTGTTATTTTTTTACATTAAATTATAGTAATTTCTACAAATATCAATTTATCAATGTGAATAGGTTGAAAGAAATATTACTAAGTTAAAATTGGAAATCAATTTGAACTAAAATTTTGTTACAAATTATTTTTCAATTATTGTATAAAAAAATTATATTTCGAAAAAATGCATTATTCTACGAAAAAAATTCTTCCAGATAATACAATATTTGAACCTGGGTGGCAAGTACAATTTTAATCGCACTTTTAGTGTTATGTGAAATAAGCAGAAAATTCCATAGTAGAAACGATGTAATTTTTTTTTATATATAATTCTTCAGAATATTTTTAAATTCCTAAAATTTTGTACCAAAGAAAAACTGGCCTTCTTTTTCAGTTTCAAACGGACCTCCTAAAAAGTTTTGCGGGTGGGGCCCACCCATTTCTAGTTATGCCACTGAACTTATTTACTTACCATTTCAAATAGTAAGGCTGTCAATCTCGCGTAGTGCTTATTGCAATGCGAAAAAGGAGATCTAACTCACTTGCAAAAGTAAAACTCACAACTCTTCGCTTACTATGTAAATTAGTTATTCATACAGCGTACATCTTCAACTGTACTATTTGAAATAGTTATTGAAGCTGCTTGTTCTAGTCATCTTTCTTTTTACTATTTGAAGTAGTCATGCTGACTTTAGGTTTTGTATATTTTGAGATAACTATCGCATACAGTATCAAAAATCATTTACTTGTTACCTGTACAATGTGAACAAGTAAACTTCAACTTAACAATGCATGAAAGTGAATGTGACTATCCACTTTTTTCCATGAGACAACGATTGAAAACCCTTATCACTAATAGTATTGATTTGGAGAATGTATCGCGTAAAATATTTACCGTAAAAATATTAAATTACCGTAAAAAATATTACCGTAAAATATCGGTCGCGTAAAATGGCCGTAAGCGTCCCGCGCGAAAGTCGAAACTGAAGTCAAAGAAAAAAGCTGGATATGGCCCAACAGCGAGCCACTACACTAAAAACCACTACCGCTACACACCAAAATTCAAGAGGGTTATAGCGAAAATACGCAAGATAAGTGACCGTACGGAACAATAGTGTTAGGGAAAAACTTCAATATTCACAAACCTTATTAGGAACAGTAAAAATTTCTCAATTATAAAACTTGTTTTAGATTGTAACTAAATAGCCCATCGAAATAAACTAACAATGCATTATTTTAAATTATACTTCGAAGATTATTTATACATAAAATAGAATTGGAAAAAAGTACATCTTAGACTTAGATTCATGTATTTTGCAGAAAAATCGTCTTTTTTTATAGAAATCTTATCCTCTTAATGAAAAATTGATGTTTTTGGTTTAAAAGTCGTCTATTTAATTCAAATTCATCTCTCTTAGTAGAAATTTCATCATTTTTTTTTATTAAAAATGCAACTGTTTGGTTAAAAATTATTAATTTGTTTTCTTTGAGGATTGAACTATTTTGTTCAATATTCGTCTTTTGGTTTACATATTAACTATTACATTTTTCGTCTAGAAATCATCTTTTTTTTTACATTCAACTACTTGGTAGAAAGTTAAACTGCTTTGTAGAAAAATAATTTATTTGGTTAAAGATTTATCATGTTAGTTAAAAATTCATCTTTTTCTTTGAAAATTAATCTATTTTGTTAAAAATTATTTTGTTGTTGTTGTTTTGGAATTAATAGTTTAAGCGAAAATATAACTATTCAATTTTTGGTTGAAAGTTTATCATTTTTGTTTTATCGTTAAAAATTGATCCATTTTGTTGAAAATACTTGAATTGTTTGCAACGGTTTTTTCTAACTTCAGATAAAAAATATCTCTGGGAATAACTGTGAATGTATCATAAGGTAATAAATAGTACATTTTGATACTTGGCGACAAGTACACAGAGTGAGCGGGCGAGAAGGGGTCCGGGGCGAAGCTCTGGGGGGGGGGTCGTCACGACTCAAACTCATTTTTATATTTTTACATCAACACAAATAACTGAGCACGACTAAAAAATGGCTAACCGTAATTCTTACTCGTTGTCATAGGTAACCAAAGTCTACAAAAAGTGACTAGCATGTTAAAAAAGTATGCGAAAAAGGTAATTAGTTTGTCAAGAAGTAACTACAGTTGATTTGCGCATGCGCAGTGCTTTTTTCATACCTTACTAAAAAGTTTCACTTTTGGCATAATTTTCAGTACGAAAAGAGGGACTTAATGTGCATGGGTTATAAAAAATAATGTTATGTATTTAAAAAAGATTCCTAACTTTTTTCCTTCCTTCATTTTTACAATACACCGACCAATAGATATAGCATTTTTCTAAATTCAAGTAAATGTATTGTTACTGATTTAAAATTAAATTCATCCCATTGCCTTGGTTACTTTGGACATTTAGCCATAAGTGCATGCAGACGGCTAGGTGCCACTATGGATTCAGGAAATTAGACGAAAGAAAGGACGACGTTTATGGTGCTGCGAGAGCTTTGGCTGATTTAAATCGAAGGCTAAAACCAACGATGGATCAAAAGACCAAAAGACGCTTGCATCAACTTAACAAGAAGATTGGATGGGCAAGACAGAATGCGTCATGTGTTCAGTGTGTGATTGACTACATAACATCTGGTCAACCGTTCACGGGAAGGGTTCAAAATTTCGCCCAAGAACTGAGGATCTACAATCACACACTGAACAAGTCAAAGCTGCTGACAATCAAGCAGCACATTGCTGACAAAATACGGGTGTTATCTGACGCAAGGAGGAGAATATAGAAAAGGAAGAAATGGATCAAGGAAAGTCAACAGTTTCTCGCTGACCTATCGCGCCTCTTCAGCGATCTTCTTGCTTCTGTCAAAAATCCACCAAAGCCCAACGAGGTAGAGAATTATTGGAGAGAGGTATACCGAAAACACTGGAGTTGAAAGAAGATACTGATAATATTATCTGCTTCAAGGAATTTTGCGACAACCTCATAACATCTGAGAAGGAATGTCCATCAATCACTGCCGAAGAGGTGAACAAAGAAGTCAGGGGTACGAAGAACTTTTCCGCTGCAGGACCAGATGGTATCAAGAACTTCTGGTGGAAGAAGTTTACATCGACACGATAACATCTGGCCCGCATATTCATCTCATATTTAAAGTTGAAAACGCCCATTCTGCAATGGCTGGTGTTAGAACGCACTACAATCCAACCGAAAAAAGGCAACTTGTCCAACTCAGAGAATGACAGGCCAATAACTTGTTTAAAGACACTATATAAGATCTTTACTACTGTTATTAACAACAGGATTGTTCAAAGAATTGAGCCTGTGTGGTGAGAGATGTACGAACAACGTGGCTCGATAAAAGGTGTAGCAGGCTGCCGAGAGAACCTGCCAATTGACAGGTGTCTTGACAAAGACGCAGCAGCCCATCAGCGCTTCCTATCAATGGCCTGGATTGACTACCGGAAAGCTTTCGATTCAACCTCTCATAGACTCACCATCTGTCTGTTGGAAAGCTAGAAGATTTATTTACAAGTAGGGAAATGCATAGAGAGATTGATGCCCCTTTGGAAAACTAGATTTACTATCTCGTCTGGAAATTATCGTGTGACATGCAGGGCTGGCGAAACACAGGTTATCTGTCTTTCTTGCTCCTGAAGGAGCGTGAATGTAAAGAAATTTGAGTAAGTGAGACACTCGCATGTGGAAAATCGTAATTTTTTTTTCACATGCGAGTGTCTCGCTTACTCTGATGCCTTTACATTCACACTTCTCAAGGAGCGAAAAAGACAGATAACCTCCGTTCCGCCGACCTTGGTGACAACGTAGAACGTCACCTTCCAGGGGGGCTTCTTTCAGGGCGATACCATGAGCCCTCTGCATGTTGCATCACATTTCTGCCTCTATTTGTCACACCACGAAATTCTCCTGGATACCTCGGCAGTGACACTAATCATCGCGAGCATAAGGTCACTCATGTATTTTATATGGATGACCTGAAGATATATGCTTCTGATAAAAGCAAACTTGAAAGTGCTTTAAATATCGTCAAGGAGTACACAGGAGAAATTGGTATAGAATTTGGATTGAACATGTGTGCCAAGATACATCTGAAGGAAGGAAAGATTATCGGCGTTCCCAATGACCCTGAGATTGTGAAGGAGTCTCTCCGAAGCAGATAAAAGCATCTTCTTCGACAGATTTGGTATTCAAATCTGTCGGCTTTGAACAAGGTATCTGCGACTAACATGCTTGGCGTCCCAGTTCTATTCTACTCGTTTGGAGTGAGTCAATAGACGAAGAACGAGCTTACAGCCCTTCATATTGCCATACGTAAGATCATGCATATGTATAAGAGCTTGCATACCAATTCGTCCGTTCCGCGATTATACACTCAAAAAAATGTCTGGTTAAATCAGCCCTTACTATTTTTTTTGGTTAGACTAACCAGAATTATGGTAGAATTACCCAGAATTTCTAATTAATTTCAGCGGAATTCTGGTTCATTCAACCATAATTCTGGTCAGTCTAACCAGAAAAAATAATGAGGGCATAGTTAACCAGAATTCTGGTTGATTTAACCAGACATTTTTTTGAGTGTATATCTCACGCCATCAAGGCGGACGCGGACTTCTGAATCTTCAACGTCTTCATAACCGCATTGTTCTAAGTACAGTTTGCATCGTTGCAAATGGCAGAGATATCAGAAGCTAGAAAAGTGCATTACTGCATCTAGATGCTTCACTTCTAAAAGCCGAAGTAAAGAAAGCAGAGGTTTAAATATTCGGTCAACAGCTACTCGACAAAAAATGCACGGAATTTAAAAGGCAGCTTCAACGACTGTACACAAAATATTCGGTTAAAGTAATTCTCCGTGTGATCGGTGCTCTCGTAGGTGTGAAACTGTCACTTTTTCTTAACCTTAAAGCCGTACCAGCGTGCCAAAAATATGCCAAGGCACTTGCAAGATGGATGCAGAAAGCTGTCATCCTTGGGTCGCCGGCCCATCGTTGTGATTTCATCGTGCCCTGCAACCTCCTATCACACGGCCGTGAGACGTGGCCATAGGTGTGATTTACCACGGTTTTACTGGAAGCCGGTTTCATTTTTAGATGGCAGTTGCTCCTAGTGGTCAACCGCGTACTTGCGGAGTTTGCGCAATAGTTAATAATGTTTTTCGGCATCCTTGATCCTGTGTTCGGAAATTCTTGAACAATTCTTGAAAGTCACTTCGTTCTTGAACTAATTGTTTTACTTTCTAAATATTAGGCAAATATGTACCTAATCTTGCAGATTTTTCCTTTCTTATTATGTTTAAGATCCCATCAGAGCTGACAGGAGACTGAGAAACAAATTCCTAAATCTCCTAGCCTCCAGCTTAAAACATAAGTGGCGCATCACTGAATGCATAATGACAAATCGTTATACCAACGCATAGTTTGGGAATGTTCAAACAAGATGACGTCTACAAATCGTTTGTAGGTAAGAATCAAAAGAGGACCGCTGAAGAATTCGTTATTAAAAAAATTCGGATGAACTTCCGAAAAGCACATACCTGCGATCAGTTTGAAACTCTGTATATCTATGTATTTTGACGCGGTTATTACGAATATGATAGTGAAAATATCCGAAAATTTTAGTTTCATGGTCAAACTCATGAAAACCCCATAAAAGTCATGGTTTTTCGAAATTACCTCGGTAAATACAAGAAATGTCGAAAAAGGTTTGTGACAAAAGTTGTAGATTCAATGAAAAAATACTTTTTTCATTCTGCATACTTTTCTTCACAGATTGCTAGTTTCTGAGAAAATCGCAAATTGAAATTAAGTAAGTATAACAGGCTTGGGTCAAGTAAATGTTCGGCCCTTCTGCGACTGGTCACAGAAATAATATTGGTCAAACCCTTACCCCTCTACAATGTCTCGTGGAGGCACCTCTGTGACTGATCACAAAAATAATGTTGTTCAAACCCCTATTCCTTTCCAACGTCTCGTGGGGGCGGGAATACAACACTGTGACTAATCACAGAAATAATGTGGGTCAAGCCCTAATACTTTTCCAACTTGTCGTGGAGCCGGAGAGCCACCTCTGTCTCTGGTCACAGAAATAATGCAGGACACATCCCTACAACTTTCGAACGTCTCATTGAGGAAAAGGCACCCCTGTGACTGGTCACAGAAATAATGTTGGTAAAACCCCTAAACCTTTCCAACGTCTCGTAGGGGCGGGAAGACAATCCGCGGACTGGTCACAGAAATAATGTCGGTCACATCCCTACCCCTTTCCAGCTTCTCATGAAGGGAAAAGCACCTCTGTGACTAGTCACAGAAATAATGTTGTTTAATCCCCTACCCCTTTTTAACGTCTCGTGCGGGTGGGAAGGCACTTCTGTGACTGGTCACAGAAATAATTTTGTTCAAACCCCTACCCCTTTCCAACGTCTCGTGGAGGGCGGGAATGCACTGCTGTGACTGGTCACAGAAATAATGTTAGTCAAACCCCAACCCTTTTCCAACATGTCATGAAACCGGGAAGTCATCCCTGTCACTAGTCACAGAAATAATGTAGGTCACATTCCTACTTCTTCCAACGTCTCGTGGAGGAAAAAGCCCATCTGTGACTGGTCACAGAAATAATGTTGTTTAATCCCCTGCCCTTTTTCAACGTCTCGTGCGGGCGGGAAGGCACTTCAGTGACTGGTCACAGAAATAATGTTGTTCAAGCCCCTGCCTCCTTCCAACGTCTCGTGGAGGGCGGGAATGCACCTCTGTGACTGGTCACAGAAATAATGTTGGTCAAACCTCAACCCTTTACCAACTTGTCATGGAACTGGAAAGTCATCCCTGTCACTGGGCACAGAAATAATGTAGGTCACATCCCTATCCCTTTCCAACCTCTCGTGAAGCGAAAGGCAACCCTGTTACTGGTCACAGAAATAATGTTGGTCAAACCCCTACCTCTTTCCAAAGTCTTGTGGGGGCGTGAAGACAACCCTGGGACTGGTCTATGAAGTAATGTACATAGTTCACATCACTAAACCTTTCCAACCTCTCGTAAGAGGAAAGGCACCACTGTGACTGGTCACAGAAATAATGTTGTTTAATCCCCTGCCCCTTTTCAACATCTCGTGCGGGCGGGAAGGCACTTCTGTGACTAGTCACAGAAATAATGTTGGTTAAACCTGAACCCTTTTTCAACTTGTCATGGAACTGGAAAGTCATTCCTGTCACTGGTCACATAAATAATGTAGGTCACATCCCTACCCCTTTCCAACCTCTCGTGAAGGGAAAGGCACCCCTGTTACTGGTCACAGAAATAATGTTGGTCAAACTACTACCTCTTTCCAACGTCTTGTGGGGGCGGGAAGACAACCCTGGGACTGGTCTATGAAGTAATGTACATAGTTCACATCACTAAACCTTTCCAACGTCTCGTGAGGGCGGGAAGGTAAGCCTCGGAATGGTCACAGAAATAATGTAGGTCACATCCCTACCCTTTTCCGACTTCTCGTGGGGGGAAAAGCACCCCTGGGACTGGTCGCAGAAGTAATGTTGTTTAAACCCCTTCCCCTTGACAACGTCTCATGGGAGCGGGAATGTACCCCTGTGACAGGTTACAGAAATAATTTCGGTCAAACCCCTACCCCTTTCCAACGTCTCGTGGGGGCGGGAAGGCACCCCTGTGACTTGTTAGAGAAGTAATTTTCATATTCAGCCTACGGGAATCTTTCATACAATTTATGTCACACCGTTACACATTCTGATGTATTTCCGTGATTTTTAATATTTAACGTCCATTTTATCGATAACTATCATTCGTAGAGTAAAAGTGTATTCTACATAAAATACGTATTTTTTTAAAAGATCTACAACCTTTATCTAAAGCTTTTTGGTAAATTTTCATTATTAATTGAAATAAACGGGTATAACATGAAATTTTCATAGGTTTTTCGGGTTTTGACCCTGAAATTCAAATTTGTAGTTATTTTCATTCTTTTTTGTTCTGTAATTAGCGCGTCAATATACATGGATATACTGAGTTTACAAATTAATCGGTGGTATGCTCTTTTTGGAAGTTTATCCAAAAATTCTAGAGACGATTCTATATTAACGAAATACGTATGAAATGTTTGAACAACCTGCTTGTCGGTATAAAAACGAGAAAGAATCGATACGGAATTTATTATTGAAAAAATACCAAAGATATAACTTCAAACGAGTGGTGCATAGTTTGGAATAATTATACAAAATTGCTTATTTAAAAAACTTTGGAAAGTGGACCACTTTCTCGACATGGCGAATTCTTATCTCATGGCAACTAATGATCAGACGAAAGGACAATAACGTTAGAACTTTCACTTGCTATTATGAATCTCGTGTATATAATTATGAGTTAGGAATTAGAGTATAGTGAAGTACAGTATCATAAGGTTTGCCTGACTGTTTATAGTTGAAATTTTCTTGTCTTACTAGTTGTATATAGACCTCGAGCTAGACGCTGCTTCGTCGAAGTACGTACCTCATACGTTAGGAAATCTTCTCTTTGATTGTAACAAGACGGATTTCGTGCTTGAGCCTGCGTGTTTTCGTCCTTAAAACTCTATACTGCATAACTCATATAAATTCGAAATATTTTGTAATTATCTTTGAAATTTGTTTTGCAGGTCGAACAAATTCGAATTAATCTAAAACAATCCGAAACAAGTTTTTAATCATCTTCGAATCTTCTCAATACGTGTCTCAACTTCAAATTAAATATCAATCTCAATTCATGTCTCAACGTCAAATTCAATCCGAATACATCCGAGGCTCACTTATTAATCCTGCTCCTCCCATGCATCAGCATCAACTTCAATCTGAACCTATACTGAATCAATTTTTCAATCCGTGTCTCCACTCCTTTCGAAGCCGTGGGACTTCTTGAAACCAACCAGAACGAATCCGACACCAGTTCAAATAAGTGTGAATCCGAAACCAGTCCGAAGGAATCACATACCAATCGGAAACAAACTTTCACTCCTTCTCAATCCGATGCCCAATCCGATGGAATCCAGGACTCATCCCAAGAAAGTGTTATTCTTTTCAATGTTTAATTGGTTCAGTTGATCAAAAACCAAACCCCTCTGTAAAATCTTTCAAATGTTGTCAGTTTTCACATATCTCTCACCGTTTTCAAGAAAAATCAAAATTTGTATTTTTTAATTCAAAAAATCTTTTATTGGGTTAGTTTGAGTTGTTTTAAAGCAAACCCTTTCTGTAAAATTCTAAACATTTGCTTACTGGTTCAAGTTCAGGTGGCCGAGGACTACCCCCTTTAGAAGACCTTGAACATGTTGTCAGTTTTTGTGTATCGATCACCGTTTTCGAGATAACTTACCTAATTCATAACTAACTCGACTTAAACACACTTATTTCTACTCTTAATTTTGAACTATTTTATTAATTCATTATAATAATTAAGCCAAAAATGTTGACTCTTTTGAAATTTGCTCCTACTTGAATTATCGAGTTATCGAATCTTTTTTACATCAGCGACTTATCGACCCGTATGGAAAAATGTTCTGGTGCTGTCCCGGTTCAGACTAAACCGTCTGGTTTCCAGTCTTCACGCTGACCAGACAGTTTGGCCTGGGCGTGGCCGAAAGTGTAACGTTTTTTAAGCTAGTCCCAGGCCAGTTCATCTGTCCAGCTGCTAGTTATGGGATCGTCAGCCGCTAGTTATTGTCTGCTCAGCCGTTAGTTGGAGGCCGGATAGTCGCTGGCTAGTCTCCCTTCTAAAATAAAATAATTTGAACCGATTGGAAACGATTGACCCTATTGGGCCCCGATTGAAACACATATTTGAGACAGATTTATTAGTAGAATTTTAGTTAGGTGCAGCCTTTTGAATCCGATTTAATCAATCGTTCTCAATTATATTTTTTTTAAACCAGGGCCATTCGGGTAAATAGATCCCGCGGTTTCTCAGCGGGCAGGTAGGGAGACGGTTGTGACTCTCGCCTCGGAAGGGCCGCAAGTGCACGAGTACTCAGTCGAGCATATTGCTCAATATCATGGATCGGTTCAGGCGGACCTGACTGTTTACGTTTCGCGGGTACCGATTTATAAGCAACGTCAGTTCGAGGCAATCTCTGAAACTGCTGTTATATCGGATCTGATGTGTAGCTTATTAATTTCTTTATAAGAATACAAAAATATTTTTTCACAGGCACAAGCATATCTACAATAGAAATAATGATAATTTTTTTCCTGAAATAAAAACATTTTTTCTCTAAGAAAAGTTTGAAATAACATAGACATTCCTTACATTGTGACGAAATGCCTAAGCTAGTAACCGAACCTCAGAAATCTCTTGATGCCGGCGGGTTCGAGTACACATTAATTCAATTTAATTCATTCTAAAAAACAATATTTATTTGAATTAATGCGTTAAAATTCTATCTATATACCTTACCTTCCTACTGAGGGCGAAGGGCAAACATGTTTTTGATTGACAATTGAAGAGTTATAATTCGTCGAAGAAGAAGGTATTCACTATTTACAAAAAAGTGAAAGATTTCACCCTCTCTTCATCGGTAAATATTTTCCCGGATCGACAAATTATTTTGTCCATAAACTACTGTCTAATAGGTATGTATTTTCGCCAAGTCTCAGTTCAATTGGAGAGCTTCATAAAATTTCGATCAACCTTTATGAAACTGAAATTACGGGAACCCTTACAAACGTAATTCGAAAACGTAATGTGAAACTAACACATATCACATAAATTAAAAATGTATATATTAGGCGATGTTTTTGGTGGTTGATCAGTGTGTAATTAATCTTTGCGGTTCAAAACAATAAACACAATAACAAAAAAGATGAACCAGAAGATATGCATAATATGAATACAGACAAAATAAAGTTTAGTTGAAGGAAAGTTCGTTTGAAACAAAAAATGGAGTTGGTACTTCGTTTGGTGGAAAAAAATGCATTTTTGAATTATTTTAAATTTGCCCGCCGTGCGGGCAGATATAATAGTGGGTTAAAGAAAGACCACGGATGCAAATTTACAACTATTTGCAACCAATTGAACATGAATAATACAGATATTAAAGCAAGCGAAAAACAAGATATCAAAAATAGCATTCAAAAATTGCTTCATTCGGTTTTAAATTGAATCAAACTAGTACTTTCGTATTGGTGAGAAAAATTCTTTCTAAAAGGAACTCTTCTTCAAATCTAAATAACGAGTACAGGTTAGATTTAATAATTTAACGGCATACCGTACGTCCGGTTCTCACGAGGAAAGACGCTGGACAATGATACCAGGGTGTACGATTTATAGGCTTCTGTGACTTTCTGAATGAATAGTTGAAGGAGGACTATCCTACGGCAGCTATATCTAGCTCTCGCCCTCGGACCATGAATTAATTTATATTTCCTGTCATGTCTTTCCTTCTATGCTACACGGTTATCTGTATTAAATATAGAGGATATCATTTTTTTAATTGTGCAAATGTATTTTTGTACATATGAATAGATTTTACCGTGCTCAAATAAAATATATTTCAAATTATCATATGAATTACCGAATTTTAATTTTTTTCACAGATTTAGATATTTTTATCGTAAATAAGATAAATTTAATGGAAGTGTCTGGAAATATCAAAAACATTTGATCTACGCTCACCGTACTTCTGTGAAGCAACACCCGGCCTAATATAATATTTTATAATACACATATATATCTAGAAAGCAGGGTAGACTGGGATAACCTTGCGACGAGCTTAATGTGGACAATCAGGACAATGCTGCGCCGGATTATTATCATTATTATTATATCATTAAGCCGTTTCCCTTTCGGGGTAGGCGTGAATTGCTCCGTTGGAAAGTAGTAATGTGTGGATGTGTATATAGATATAGGGTAGATAGGTATATAGGCGTAAGGTATAGATATTTTAGATCTATCTATAATTCTCGTGTTATTTATTTAAATAACACGTCCATTCCGCAACACTGCTCCGACCAAGGTTGCTATTCAATCTCTCTAGCGATCATCCCACGTGCAGAGCCTTTCAAAATTGTTATGATGGTTCCCACTTGGGTCCATTAGTATCCAAGGTCTTTGTTTCAGGCGTCATTCACTCTAATCACATTCTTTTTATAAACTATATGTCGCTCAACCTTTCTGTCCTGGCATACTACTCTAGCTTCCTTCATGTCCGTGCATTTTTTCATGCAAGCTCTCGTGTTTCTATTGCTTCTTATGTCTCTTCGGATTAATGTCTCATTCACAGATTCCAACCATTGTTTTGGCGATCTACCTCTGGGCATTCTGCCATTTACTTTACCTTTATACACTTGTTTGGTCAGACGTTCATGTTTCATTCTTCCAAGATGTCCGAACCACCTTGACTGATTTCTTTCCCATATATCAACTAGTGTCTCCCCTGTACCACATTCTTTGAGGATTATCTCGTTTCGGACTTTGAATTCAACTATGTACTCTGGTAAAAGTTGAACCACTTTGTTAAAAATTAATTTTCTTGTTTGAAAATTCATCTCTTGGGTTCAAAATGGAACTATTTTATTGAAAATTTATTTTTTTGGTTAAAAATTAATTTTTGAAATTAAAAATTGAACTAATCCAGTTGAACTACTTCGTTGAAACTGATTTTTTTTTTACAAAATTAATTTTTTTATCGAAAAATGTAACTTCTCCATTTTTGGCTGAAAATTTATTATTTAAATCGAAAATTCAATTACTTGCGTAAAAGTTGAACCAGTTTGTTAAAAATTAATTTTTTTTTGAAGATTCATCTGGAAGGTTGAAAATTGAATTATTTTATTGAAAATTCTTTTTTTTTATTTAGAATTAATTTTTTACCTGAAAATGTAACTTCCATATTTTGTTAAATTTATCTTTTTAGTTAAAATTCATATTTTCGGGTTGAAAATGTAACTTTTTTACAACAAATTTATCTTTGGCTTGAAAATTTAACAATTTGGATGAAATTTGTTCCTGTCTGAAAAAGCTTTATTTATTGTTAATTCGTCTTTTTGATTAAAAAATTTGAAGTTTGGGTTGAAAGTTGAAGTACTTTGTTAAAAATTCTTTTTTGAGTTTCATCGTTTTAATTGAAAATTCATCTTTGTAAGTTGAAAATTCAACAATTTGGTTAAAAATTTAATTATTTGATTGGAAATTAAATTTAAATTAGCTTAAAAATAGATAACTCAGTCAAATTTCAACCAATTATAATTTTTTTGAAATTTTTGTTAAAGCTTAAAAAATGAGAAAGTTCAAAATCACCAAGAAACGGGTTTTTGACCCTAAAATCAGATCTTTGAGGCATATTTCGTGCAAATTATCTTTCTACTGTAAAAAAAAGGTACCTTACAAAATTAATTTTTTTGTCCTGGAAAACCTGGAAAAGTCCTGGATTTTTTATCAACAATTAAACTATTTTTCTACTATTTCGTAAAAAACTACTCTTAATAAACTATTTTCAAATCAAAAAGATTAATTTTCAACCGAAAAATGAATTTTCAACAAAATGCATAAACTTTTAACCAAATAGTTAAATTTTCAATCAAGAAGATTAATTTTCTATAAAAAAGGCGAATCTTCAACGCAGAAGATAAATATTCTAGAAAAAAAAATTAACAAATTATATACATTTGCAACTAAAGACTAAACTACGGATTTGATGTTGGTTAAAATTTTATTCGATTAATTTTTAGTTTATATTTTTTCGTTCCTCAATTTTTTAAACTTAATAGTTGAATTGCTAAATTAAAAAAGATCAATTTCTAACCAAAAGTAGAGTAGTCAAACTTAAATTATTCAGAATTTATTTTCAATAAAAAAGACTAATTTTCTACAAAACAGTTTAATTTTGTACCATAGTTGAATTTTATACAAAAAAGTTAATTGGCAGCCAATCAGTTGACTTTTCAACAAAATAACTAAATTTTCAGTTTAGGAAATTATTTTTTAATTAAAAAAAAAATTAATTAAAAAAAAACTTCCAACCAAGAAGTTGGTTCTTGAACCTCGAAAGATGAATTTTAAACGAAAAGTATAATAGTTGATATTTCAACAAAAGGTTTTAATGAAAAATACAAAAAATAAAACAGTTGAATTTAGTTAAACGAGACGAATTGTCAACAAAATACATAGTTAATTTTTAACAAACAAACAAATTATTTTTCTGTAAAATCAAAAAAAAATTTCTACCAATTACATAAATTTTCAACTAAATACTTTGATGAATGGATTTCATGTCACTCTAAGTTTTATTTAATTATTTTTTAGGTTATATTTTTTTCATTTAAAAATTTCTTAAACTATGTAATTGAATTTTTAAATAAAAAATATCAATTTTTAACCAAAAATGGAGTAGTTAAATTTTCGCTGAGGAGAATTAAATTTTAATTTTTAAAAACTAATTTTCTACAAAACAGTTTAATTTTGAACCAAATAGTTGAATTTTTAAGCCAAAACGATTTTTTAGGAAATCATTTTTTAATTTAAACTCAAGTATTTTGTTGAAAATTCATCTTTGTTGGTTAAACCCAACTGTTTTCTATTTCCAATTAAAATTTTTTTTTGAAATATCAACTGTTACATTTTTCGTCGAATGTTAATCTTTTTAGGTGGAAAAACAATTAATGATTTTTTTTTTTTTTTTATTAATTAATAATATTTAAAAATTATTAATTAAAATTAATTAAATTTTAAAGCAATTATCCAAAAATTATTAATTTTTAACCAAAATAGTTAGACTCTCTTATAGAGTTTTAATAATTGAATTACAATTTTAGTGGAAAAATGAGAAAAAGGGCAAAAATTACCCTTTCAATATTTATCTTCTTCAGTTAAAAATTCAACTTTTTGTTTGAAAATTAGTTTCTTATTGGAAATTAATTTTTTTAACTGAAAATTTAACTAAATCTTTTATCCAAAATGTTTTTTCTTATAGGCATTTAATCTTTTTGGTAGAAAATTAATTTGTTTGGTCGTAAGTTTAACTATTTCCTTGAAAATTGATTTTATTTGCCTAAAAACTTATTTCTCTAACTGAAAATTAAACTATTCTATTTTTTTATTATTTTTTTTTTTAGAAAATCATCTATTTTGTGGAAAGTGTCTTTTTTTGTAGCAATATAAGCTTTTCGGTTGAAAATTCCACTAACAATGAAAATATTTGGTGGAAAATTCATGTATTTTGCTAAAAATTATTCCTTTTCGGTAGAAAATTAGTTTTTCTTATTAAAAATTAATTTTGTTAACTAAAAATTAAACTGTTTCATTTTTTATAGAAATTTTTGTTTGATAGAAGTCTCAACTTTTTTGTTAAATCTAAAATATTTCAATGAAAAATTATTCTGTTTGTGTGAAAACCTATTTCTCAAACTTAAAATTGAACTATTCTTTTTTTTTCAAAATTTATCTTTTTTAGCTGAATTTTTTTTGTAGCAATATATTTTTTTGGTTAATAATTAAACTATTATGTTGAAAATTCGATTAAGAATTAAAATATCTGGTTGAAAATTAATATATTTTGTTAAAAATTAATCTCTTTGGTTGCAATTTCACTTCATTGACTGAAAATAAGTTTTTTATTGTTGAAAAATAATTTTTTTAACCAAAATTTTAACTATTCAGCTTCTTGTCGAAAATTTTATTGATAGATATTAAATCTTTTTGGTTGAACATTCGTCTATTTTGTTAAAAATTTAACTAATTTGTTTCATTTTGTTAAAACCTTATTTCTTAAACATAAATTTAAACTATTCTATTTTTTGTTCAAAATCGTATCTTTTTTAATTGAATATTCATCTGTTTGGTTAAAAATTTAACTATTTCGTTAAAAATTTATTTTATTTTGCTAGAAAATTGATCTTTTTCGTTTGAAAATTCGCTTATTTTGTTGTAAATTTGTCATTTTCGTTAAAAAATTGATCTTTTGGGTTAAAAATCCAACTATGTGATCAAAACAAAAATTTTTCGTAGAAAACTGGACTTTTTTGGTTTAATACGGCTGTTTTTGATTTAAAATTAAAATATTTTTTATTTGTAATATCAATTATTAAAATCGAACTATTCCATTTTGAATTAAAAATATATATTCCTTGTTGAATATTCATCTGTTTGGTTGAAAATTTAACTATTAGGCTGAAAAATTATTTTATTTGATTCAGCATTTTTTTACTGAACATTTACAAATTCTAAGTTGATAATTAATACTTGAGTGAAAATTCAACTATTTTGTTGAAAGTTTCGTCTTTTTGGTAGAAAAGTAATATTAGTAGTTTAAACTTAATCTTTTTTTTTAAATTATTTTATTTGGTTACAAATCTAAGTATTTTGTTAAAAATTCGTAATATTTTTTAGTTGAAAATTTGTCTTTGATAGAAAAGTCATCTGCTTGATTGAACATTTAACTATTTGATTAGAAATTCATTATTTTCGTTGAAAATTTGTATTTGTTTTTTTTTTTATATATATATATATATATTTTTTTTTTAAATACAACTACTTAGTTAAAAGTGGAACTACTTTTTAACTGAACTATTTATATAACTGAAAATTTTGTTGTTGTTGTTGAAACTTCGTGTATTTTGTTGAAAATTTGTCTTTTTTGGCAGAAAATTAATCTTTTGGATAAAAAATAACTATTTAGTTAAAAATTCATTTTCGTTGTTGAAGATTCATCATTTT
>JAABKJ010007545.1:67292308-67563664 GCA_011634705.1 Andricus grossulariae | reverse complement strand
TAACTATTCCATGATTGGTTGAAAATTTAGCTTCAATTCAAAAGTCAACTGGTTAAAAATTATGTATCTGTTTTAGGCAAAAATTCAACTATTTTTTTGAAAATTTATCTGTTTTGCAAGAAAATTAATATTTTGGGTAGGAAATTCAACTATGATTAAAAAAGATTTTTTTTTTAGTTGAAGATTAATCATTTTAGTTCAAAATTCACTTCCTTAACTGAAAATTTAACTATTCCATTTTTTGTGGAATATTTATCCTTTTGGATAATAATTTAATCTTCTTGGTTAAAAAGTCATCTGTTTGGTTAAAAATTTAACTATGTTAAAAATGATTAATTTTTAGTTGAAAATTGATTTTTTAAACTAAAAATTAAATTCTTCCATGTTCGGTTTAAAATGTATTTTTTTGAAAATTTGTCTTTTTGGTGGGAAATTAATCTTTTAGGTTAAAAATTCAACTATTTGGTTAAAAATGTAACTATTTGGTTAAAAATTCACTTCCTTAATTGAAAATTTAACTATTCCTTTTTTTGTGGAATATTTATCCTTTTGGATAAGAATTTAATCTTCTTGGTTAAAAATTTAACTATGTTAAAAATTATTAATTTTTAGTTGAAAATTGATTTTTTAAACTAAAAATTAAACTCTTCCATGTTCGGTTTAAAATGACTTTTTTTTTAGTTGAAAAATCAACTGTTTGGTTTAAAATTCACGTCCTTAACTGAAAATTTAACTATTCCATTTTTTGTGGAATATTTATCTTTTTGAATAGAAATTTAATCTGCTTGGTTAAAAATTTAACTATATTGTTGACAATTATTTTTTCAGTTGAAAATTAATTTTTTATACTGAAAATTAAATTATTCCATGTTCGGTTTAAAATGTATTTTTTGGAAAATTTGTCTTTTAGGTGGAAAAATAATCTTTTAGGTTAAAAATTCAACTATTTGGTTAAAAATTCAATTCCTTAACTGAAAATTTAACTATTCCATTTTTTTCTGGAATATTTATCTTTTTTTAATAGAAATGTAATCTTGGTTAAAAATTCAACTGTGTTGTTGAAAATTATTTTTTTTTAGTTGAAGATTTATTTTTTAAAACTGAAAATTAAACTATTCCGTGTTCGGTTTAAAATTAATTTTTTTTGTAGTTGAAAATTCGTGTATTTTTTGTTTTGAAAATTTGTCTTTTTGGTGGAAAAGTAATCTCTTGGGTTAAAAATTTACTTCCTTAACTGAAAATTTAACTATTCCATTTTATGTGGAATTTTTATCTTTTTAGATAGAAGTTTAATCTTCTTGGTTAAAAATTCAACTATGTTGAAAATTATTTTATGTTGTTGAAATTTCGTCTAATTTGTTGAGATTTTAAAATCTTTTTTTTGTTGTTGAATATTTATCATTTTAGTTAAAGATTCATTTCTTTGTTGGATTAAAAAAAATATATAATAATTGTTACCAATAATTGTTGGTAAATTAGTCTGCGACCAGTAGAATGTGTTGAAATATAATAGAATTGGTGGAATTAAAAAAATATATATTTGGAATTTTTCAAAAATATACCTGGAAAATTCATTTTATTTTTATTGCTGAAAATTGAAAAACAATTTCGTAGTCTTCTATAAGCGGATTACTTTCAGACGGTGCACGATTTTCGCTCCGCGGCACTTTATTGCGTCTAGAAAAGGCATAAATCTTTACTGAATTCATTGCAAAGATGAGATTACACAGGGGGATGAAGCATAAAGTCCTATAGCCTCTTCCATCGGGGAAAATATTTACTCAAGTCTCTCATTTTCAAGAGAATGAGTTATGAAATATAAAACCTACGAAATAAAAAATTAAAAGTTTTTTTTAGTTTTACTCCTTGAAAAAATTAAGAAAGAAGATAATATATTTTAAAATCCCCCAATTTAAAAAGAGAGTATACTATTATTATTTAAGATTTTTAATTTGAGCGCTCCCTTTCAAGATTTTTTTATTTATTTTTTATCGTTTGAAAAGTTGCCAATACGGATTAGGTAAATATCTATATAATCCCCTTCATTTTGAAGGTCCTCAAATAAAAAAAATGATACATTCATTATTTGCAGTTAAAAAATTTAGGGAAAATTAGGGATTTATAAAAAAAGAACATTTTCTTATTCCATTTAAACAAAATTCTATATTATACATTTTACAAGATTAGAATTCTGGTCTTAAAATATGATTAATGAAAAAATATGAAAAATGAAAAATTGGCCAGGGAAAAGTCAGGGAATTTTAAAAATGAAGTTTTCTGCGGTCACTCTGAAAAGAAGACAGTAAATCTCACCAGAATCTGAAAATAAAATTTAAATATCTAATTTAATTTAAAAAATACCTGTATTTAATGAAGAAATGTTTTTTTCAACTTTAATTAAAACTTTAATTAAAAAGTCTGAAAATATATTTTTGGTTCAGAATTGATTTTTTTTTTTTTTGTCAAAAAGTCATATTTTTTAGTCGAAAATTCAACTTATTTGATAAAAATTCATTTTATTGGTTGATGATTTAACAATTTCGTTGAAAATTCGTGTTTTTTTGGTGATAATTACTTTTCTTAATTGAAATTTATCTGTTCCATTTTTGACTCATAAATCATATAAATTTTAGTTGAAAATTCAACTACTTAGTTGGAAGACTAGCTGCTTTGTTAAAAATTCATTTTATTAGTTTAAGATTAATTTTTTTGACTGAAAATTAGTTTTTTCTCGTTAAAATCAATTTTTTGAACTGCAAATTTAACTAGTCCGGTTTTGATTGACAATCTATCGTTTTTAGTTGAAAATTCAACTATTTGGTTGAAAATCATATTTTCGTGTTGAAGATTCAATTGTTTTATAAGAAATTCGTGTTTTTGACTTAAAAATTCAACTATTGCATTGTTGGTTAAACATTGATCGCTTTCAGTTGAAAATTCAACTGTTTGGTTGAAAATTAACTGTTTTGTTGAAAATTCAATTGTTTTATAGAAAAATCGTCTTTTTTCTTTAAAAAATTAAACTATTCCATTTTTTATTGAAAATTTATCGTTTTTGTTTGAAAATTCATATTTTCGATTTGAAAATTCAATTGTTTTATCGAAAATTCGCTTTTTGCTTTAAAAAAATTAAACTATTTCATTTATGATTCAACATTTTATCTTTTTTAGTTGAAAATTCAACTATTTGGTTGAAAATTCATATTTGCGGCTTATAAACCCGAATTGTTTTACAGGAAATTCTTCTTTTCGGCTTAAAAATTCAATTATTTCATTTTTGGTTGAACATTTGTCGTTTTTAGTTAAAAATTCAACTATTTGGTTAAAAACTAAATTTTTTATTGAGAATTTTTATTTTCGGGTTATAAGCCCGAATTGTTTTTTTAGAAAACTCGTCTTTTTGGCTTAAAAATTCAACTTTTTTGTTTTAATTTGTCTTTTTGGGTTAAAAATTCTATTTAACTGTTTTGTTGACATTTTGTTTTTTAATTTTCTTTTGAAATCGAAATTTAACTATTCATCTTTTCGTACAGAAAATTTGTGCTTTCAGATTGAATATTCAACTGTCTTTTAAAAAATTTGACTTTTTGGTTTAAAAATTTAACTATTTTTGGTTGAAGTGTGTATAATTTTTTTGTTTGAAAATTCGTCTTGGTTATAATTATTATTATCATTTTTTGTGTGCATAAAATTACACTATTCCAGTTGAAGATTCATCATTTTAGTTGAAAGGAAATAAAATTATTTGATTAAAAGTTAAACTCTTGTTGAAATTGGATTTTTTTGTTAAAAATTCATCGTTTTAATTAAAAATTCATTTTTTTGGTTGAAAAATGAGCTGTTTGATTGAAAACTTGTTTTTTCTTTCTATATTTTTTGGTGGAAAATTATTTTTGTTTTTTCAACTGAAAATGTGACTATTCTTTCAGTTGAATATTCCATAAGTTAAGTCAAAAATTAATCTCTTTGGTTGAACATTCATTTTTTGACTAAAAATTTAATTATTTAATTTTCGGCTGAAAAATTATCTTTTTTAATTGAAAATTAATCTTTTTTGATAGAAATTAATCTTTTGGTTGAAAATTAATCTTTTTGGTCAAAAATTAAATTATTCTAGTTGAAGATTATTTTTTTAAACTGGAAATTTAATTATTTAAGTTTTGGTTGGCAATTTATCATTTTTAGTACAAATTATTATTTTGTTCTGAAAATTCAACTATTTCAGTTTAAAAATAATTTTTTAACTAAAAATGTTACTATTCCATTTTAAGTTCAAATTTTTTTTCAGTTCAAAATTAAACTAATTGGCTAAAAATTTGTCTTGTGTCATTAAAAATTCAACTATTTCGTTAAAAAATCATGTATTTTGACGAAAATTTTTATTTTTTGGTAGAAAATTAATCTTTTTATTTGAAAATTAATCTTCTTGTTTATAAATTCAAGTGTTCCAGTTAAATATTCATCATTTCAATTGAAAATTTATCTTTTTGGTTCAAGATTTAACTATTCCAGTTGAAAATTCCTAATTTTATTTGAAAATTCATCACTTTTGTTGAAAATTGAACTATTTTGTTGAAAACCAGCTTTTTTTTGTTGAAAATTAATTTTTTCAACCGAAAGTTTAACTATTCCATTTTTTTGTTTCTTTTGGATGAAAAAGAATTTTTTTGCCGAAAATTCAACTATTTTGTTGAAAATTTGTTTCTTTTTTGGTTGAAAATGATTCTTTATTTGAACTGAAAATATAACTATTATTCCAGTTGAATATTCCATAAATTTAGTTAAAAATTCATCTCTTCGTTTGAACATTAATTTTTTGACTAAAATGGTATCGAACTTCAATAGTTCTATCTTGCTCATCATGATGCAGTTGCTTCTCAGAAGCAGAATTTCATTTCACTCTTGAAGGCACTCAGAGAAAAATACGATCAAAAAGGTTTAATTTTATCTTTAGCAGTTGATGCTAGAAAATCGACTGCTAAGAAATATGATATCAAAGGAATATCAAAGTATGTGAGCTTCATAAATCTGAGAACTTACAATTTCCACGGAAATTTTTCATGATAATAAGAAAATAGTGAAAGCTGGTCATATTGCTCCATTGTATCATTCATCAGAGGAAAATACGAAGGAACGAAAATTAAACGTTGTAAGTACTTTTATTGACAGACAATTTTTTTAATTAGTCGAGTACTTCGTAAACAATGAGACAAATAAAGCTAAATTATAATTAGTCAGTTCTAAATCATGTGAAAGTTTCAAAGCCTTAAAAATGTTTCCAAATGAAGAAATATTTAATTTGATTTTGATTAAAACAATTAACAAATTTTACTGTTAGTACATCTGATTAGAAATTTTTCTGTTTTTCAGACTTTACGTTGTTCGATCGGAAAAATATTGTACCATTAGATTCGAATACATCAAATTTATATTTGATAAATATAGAATTGTTTAGATGTTACATGTTCGATCTTTGAATAGCTATATGTTAAATGATTTCGAAAACAATTTTTTCGCAATTTGTTATTGATTTATAGGTTAAAAATTTTGAAGTGCATAATTTAAAATTTTTATTTTCTTTCTGTTTCATCGACATTATACAATTTTAAATGTTTTTTATATCGTGGAAGTGCAATAGCTTCAATTCAGTCGTATCTATAATAGACCAATTACTTTACAAATTAAGAAATTTTTTTTACTGTTCAGCTACAGGTGTCAGAATGACTTGGTATTTGGATATATTATCCTGTGGTGGAAATAAAGGAACACGCACTTCAAAGGTAATTCATATCGTTAAATTAAAAAAAACCGACAGAAGGTTTTTTTTCTTTTTTGCAATTGATCCCATGAAAATTGAGATACTTTCAAAAACACCCAAATGGCGGCTGCTTTTCTGAACTTCTTGAAAGTAGATTCACTGAAAAATCCTAACTTTTTATAGAAATGTCTGGCAATATGTACTATATATTTCAGGAGTTTTATTTTCGGTAAACCACTGTTTCACATTGAAAAAATTATTTTTGAAAAATCGAATTCTTGCATTTTTCTCGTAAACATCGAAAGGTAAAAAAAATGTGCAGACAAGTTGGAAAGATCTGGGAAAGTTTTACAAAAAAAAACTCTTCCTTTTTTCTGGTAGCTTGCATCATTTACGAGAAAGGTTTTAAAATTATATTTAAAAAAATGTGTTCCTCTCAAAAATGGTTTAGCCCCCAAAAAACTGAGAAGGTGTTTTTTTTTTATAATAGCAGACACTTTACAAAAATATTGGAAGCAATCGTTGTTTACATCTCAAAACATGGTACGTGCACATTTTATTGTTTTACCATGTAACGTAACTGTAATGTGTTACTTCAAATAATATATTGTATATAAAAAATAATTCAAAATTTTGGTTGATAAAATGTAATAAAAAGACTGGAAATAATTCGTCAATTAATTTGAAAAATAAATTTAAAAAGGAAAAAGGAGAAAGAGTTTAGCCCCCATAAAACTGATAGAATTTGTTTCTTATAATAGCAGAAACCTTTTTAAGATATTGACAACAATAAAAAAGAGGGGGTTTCCTGAAAATCTTCTTTTCATGTTTTCCAAATTCGATGAAAAAAATAAAGAAGATTTTCTGGAAAGCCCCACCTTTTCTATTTTGTTTTATATTTTTCTGGCGGTTTCTGTTTATAAGGCTATACTTTTATCTAAACATTTTTTTGTACATTCCTTTTGTATTTTCCTAGTAAATTCAAAGATTCGATTTTTAAAATTCAATTTTCTTTAATGTGAAGCAGTGGTTTACCAAGATAAAAATTCACGAGATATGTATTACATATTTCCATAACTGAGGTTTTTCAGAAAATCTACTTTCAAGAATTTTAGAAACATGGTCGCCATTTGGTTAATTTTTAATGTTTCTCCATTTTCTTGGGATCAATTGAAAAAGAAAGAATTAGAATGAAGATATGAAATTCAAAATACCTAGGGTCAATCGGAAAATACTGCATTTTCAAAAAACTTTCTGTCAATTTCTTAGAAATCGCAAGTAATCTTCGAATGATGACAATCAAAATTTTTGACTAAACTATGAAATACATGTTCTTTAATTTTGACAATAGAATGATATATCCCAATACCAATACCAATTCAATATCAATACCTTCTTAATTGACCACTTTTTAATGCTAAGCAGTTTCAGCAGCACAGTTTTTAAATTTAAAGCTTCATTAAAGAATTTCAGAAGTATTTAGTAGAAGGACCCTATGTTTAATATAGATTAATTTTTGAAACTTTCAGTTTATACTAATGTAAGTTATTTACCGTGAAATGGGGCTAGTTGGCTCATATAATCTACATTTAGCCCTTTCTCGTATTATGAACCGCAAACAAACATTTAATTTACGAACAACTATTTATCATCCCTTCAAGAGTGAGCTACTTTACCCCACAATGTGGGGCTAAGTCGATTACTTATGAAACAAAGTAAAAGAAAGTACTTGGAACGTAAACTTCACAGAAAAAGTAATTATTCATCATTTTTCCAATTATTTTGAAGCAAATAAAGTTACTCAAACTCATGACACCGTTAAATAATCTGCTTAGTGTCACTTGGAACGTAACCAGATTTATTTTTAAGCTCAAGTTCAAGTAATTAAGACAATAAATTCTATAATTGTATGGATTTTTCACTTTTCAAACGTTGCGACATGTTATTTCTATCTATCAATCGAAATGATTATCAAGGAGAACAATGTTTTGTTTGTTTTCTAATAAAAATAATATAATAAGCTTCTCCTCGCAAATAATAAGAAATTCTTACAACATATTTTCATAACTGTGAATTGTATGCGAATGCACTTTTCATTCCTTATAACTAACGGATCTGCACCAAACAAGATCTACAATAATGTTAAACATTTGTAAGAAGAAAACAATCGCCAACCTTAAAATTTATTATTCAGAGGAAAAAGTAATTAGGGAAAACCACCCTACAGTAGATAATGATTTACAGTAGATAATCTTATTTACCTAGAAAACTGGCATAAAATGTTTATTATTTTTGTTAGCATAATATTTCAGCAAGGATGCCTATATATATTTTCTGTCAAAGTTTCATTGAAATTTTATAATTAATTAACGTATGAGAGTCAAAAATTAATTTTCAACCTGAAAAAAAATTTCGCCTCTTTATTATTCATACTTTTTATATTGATGAACCTTTTTTGTGGCATGGTTACACATTAGAATCAAATCTTGAAGTTTAATGAACAATATTTATTGATATAAACCGTTATTTCTTTATTATTTATGAATATTTGAGAACTTTTTATTGGACATTAAATTTTCCAACAGTAGATAAACAACAGTAGATAATCGCGAAATCGCGAAAAATTTTGTCGTCACGATTGGCAGCTCTGCGACTGTCTCGCAGTTGTTTTAAGTTAAAGGTTGTGTTCGTTTGCTAATTTTGATTTGAAAAGTTTTTAAATTGAGGTCATTATGAATAATAAACCAAGAAAATAGTGCAAATTATTAGTTATCAAAAAGCACATCAATTTTAGTTGTGTTAAGGAGTTAAGGAGATATGTAAAAATTTTGCACTTTTCTGTCATCACAAAAGTCAGGTTAAATGGTATGAAGATGATACATCTCGTACCAATCGTACCACTTTCACGGAATATCAGAGATAAAAAAATAAGTCAATAATGTATGCTTTTGTGATTTTCGTAAAATACTCATGGTTTCAACTATTATTTACTCAATAAACTGATTCAAATTGTAAGTATAATAATAATAAATTATAATTATCGAGAATTGAGTATTCTGGCATCTCCAAGAGCAATGACAGAAAGAATTATCTCTTGATACATAGCGGTGTCAAAATCATACCCTTGACCGGGTCTAATAAAAATCTTTAATGCAGCTAATTGACTGATATCGTGATATTTTTTCTATAAGAACATTCGATTGAATATGTAAGCTTTACTTGAAAAAGAAAATTTTTCTTTATTTCTGGAAACTGATGCAGTTAAATGCTGTTGAATTTTTTCCTGTCTACTGTAGAATGCTTTTCCCTAATTATTCAAAATGTAGTTGCGGGTGAGCCGCCCCAGCCGAAGCGGTATTCAACTCGTTTTACGGTACTTTAAATTTATTTTGACGATTGTTTATAATGAATTCTATTCTCAGGATTATATGGTGAAATACTGGCTCGCGGAAGGTGCTCCACCAAGCAAGTTAATACTGGGAACTATTTTTGACGGAATATCATATACTTTAGCTAATCCAAAACAAGCTGGCGGAGACGCATCAGTTATTGATACTGAACGATCTACAAATATTTTACCAATGATGTTCTATTACGATATTTGTCCAAAGGAAAAGAATCAGTTATGGAAGCGTCTCTACGACAAAGCACAGCAAGTGCCGTATATCTACAAAGGGAGGCAAATGATTGCCTATGATGATATTGAGTAAGTCTTCACATACAATTTTGATCAAGTTTCTTTTTCAATGATGATAAAAATATTTTATTATTTATTTTTAGCTCCATCAAGAGGAAGACTGCATACGCTAAAAAATGAAGCTTATTGGCGTATTCGTAGATAGTATAGATGTAGATGACTTCAGTGGACACTATGGAGGAGAGAAGTCCCCACTTCTGAATACTGTAAACCGAGTCCTCAGAGATAAATGTTAAATTCTTGTATATATCGCAATCGGAAAAATAAAGAATTCATTGCACCTCTAAAAATCCACATGTGTATGCATTTTTGAGTGTTGGCTAGTAACTCGTTAGGGGCCGTGCATACATTACGTAAAGTCTTTGGGGGACGGGTCAACGATTTTTCTATGTTCTCTTCAGGGTATCGAGTGATTTTTAGGAACGAAATTCAAGGTCTTTTCCAGGTTTTCCAGGTCAAGAAGTCAAGTTTTTCCAACTTTTCTTTTTTGACATCAAATAATGAAATAAGCATTCGTTATGGATGAAAAAAATAAGACATTTCATTGTTTATTAGCCAACAATTTTCAAAGAAAGCAGAACCATAAATAAACAAATTCTTAATTTTTTGCGAACATAAGTCGTCTTTGAAATCCTCGAAATCTTTAAAATCTCTTGAAGTCATTAAAATCTTTGTGAAATCTTGAAATTTATGTGAAATTGGAAATCCTTGAAATCTTTGAAATATTTGAAATCTTTGTGAAATTTTTTGAAAACTTTTGAAATTTTTATGAAATCTTTGAAATCTTTGTGAAAGCTTTGTTCAATCTTTGTTTGTGTAATCTTTTGTGTTCGCTTGAAATCATTTAAATATTTTGAAATCTTCTTAGATTTCTTGAAACCTTCTGAAATAGTTTAATATCTTTGAAATAGTTGTGAAATTTTTTGCATTTATTTCAATTTAATTCAAGGTTCACGTGACTCGCGGTTATTTTAAGCCAAGAAAGGAAAACTTCGTACTACGCGTTTTTGAGAAAACAGATTTTTTCATATTTAGCTATTAAGAATCTCATTTTTCTCGAAAACGACACAAAATATGAATAGCAGTTCATAGTTAAAAAATGTTTCCCTTCCTAAACTCCATTAAATTATACCCGTACCAGATGTTTATTTTATATAATGCAAGCGATTTTTTCAAAAATATAGACAAACTTAGAAGAAATCAAATAAATTTAGCTTCAATAGATTTTTGATATTTCGTTTGAAAATTTTGGTTAGAACGAACAAGATTATTTGGCGAGGGTACATTATCATAGATTTCAGAAAGGGGAACAATTTTGAATTATTAATTGCTATTCATTTTTTGCTTTGATTTCGAGGAAACTGAGATTTTGTATCATTAAGAAGTATATTTCTTCAATTTGAGAGATAATATAAAAGCCAACTTTTCTTTACTTTAAAGCTCAGGAACCTTAATAATCTCATGGTACATGTTCTTGATATAGTCAATGAACTCAAACCAGACGTTTTTAAAAATTATATGCTAAAGTTCTTGAAAATAAATCCTATTTTAGTTGATTTTGTCTATCTTTCTGGAAAAATTTTTTGAATTATACAGGATGAAGGTAAGGGTATAATTTTATAGATTTTAGAAAGGTAAACAATTTTGAACTATGAAATACTTTTTCCGGATCAAGAAATACACAGAAAACTGTATTTACTCTTATACGTATAAATACACTTTGGACTTTCCAGATCTTTTCTTCGTATGTCCATGACCTCACAAACAAGTATTTTTGAAAATATTTTGCCTATGTTACTTAGTAAGCTGATAGCTTTATAATTATAAGATGCCATCATGAACCTTTCCCTTGCATATTGGAACGATAATCGCCTTTTTCCAGTCAGTTGGAACTTTCCCAATCTCAGCACATGTATTCATCCATGACACAAATACGCATCACCGCTCTTGAGAATTTCAGCGGTAATACTATCCACACCACCAGCTTTACCAGCTTTCAAGTTCTTAATTGTAGCCCTAATCTCAGAGGCATAGATTCTTCCAACGGGATTTTCTCAAGTATCCTCTTCTATTTCCCAGTTGTTATGCTCCATAGCTTCAACTTTCTATAATATTTTGTAAAAGTCACATATAGTATCGCTATTCTTGAATAAATATAAATATTTATGGCCAGCTATGGTCCCCTCGATTACAGTTTTCATGGCCACCTATGCCCTTTCTTGATTTAGGACTTCCATGGCCACCTATTTCCGGAGCGGAATACGTCAAGTGTTTCCACCTAATATTTTATCTATTACTTCGTCCTCTTCCAATACCATATCACTCTCAGTAACCTTAATGCCGGCTAGCTCTGTAGTACTACTTCCTTTCCTAATCTCCTTGACCATTTTTCAATATAATTGTTTCTTTCCTCTAAAATCATTTTACATATTCTTATCTACTTGAGCTTCGATTTAACTGTTCTGTTTTTTCCCCCTATAATCATTCACGTAATCGCAGATGAAACTAGTAATTCAATTATGTTTCAGGTCATTTTCTTACAAACTCATTTCAACCTTCGGTTGTGTTCGCTCTCTTGATCAATGTGAAAACGGAAAAATAATCGGATTGCTTTCAATATTCGTATTCTTCAATATGAACCAATGATGGTTCAAATATGTTTCAGTACACGTTAACGCCGTTCCTTTTTTATAGTGAAACTTTATTCTCTTCTGCGTATGGGTCTCCCAGATTATTCTATCTAAATTTTCGTTCATCTCATTACGAATTTCTATTTTCACATATGGTTTCTACACATTCTCTATTTTGATTCGCATCTGCTTCATCTCTTTAGTTCTCTTCCTCTTCAATCCTCGACCTAGGTTCACTAGCACCTCTTATAACCCTTGTATCTCTAGCTAACCCTCTCAGGTTCTCATTCGCTACAACAAAGTCAATCATACTGTGGCTTTCACCACTGCTTCTGTTATACATGTGGATCATTGTATGCTTGAACCAAGTATTTGCAATAAACAATATTTGTAATAAACAACAATTCTGAGCACATGATAATAAATTTGTCTGCGTTATCATTCGTTTTTGTAGGTAACTGCGCTTTGTACATGAACCCAACCATTACATCTCCGAGCATAATGATTCTTTCCCCAGTATCGCAAGTACCTACGATATCATTTAATGAGTTCCAAAAGGCATCTTTTACTTCGATACATACATAATCAACAAAAGTGTAGCAGGATATAATAAATAGCCTTCTCATTCCCACATTTATTCCAACCCACAACAATCTGGGAGATGCAAATTTATAATCTTTGACATACTGTTTCGCTCTTTCATTCATAATCAGACCAATCGAGTAAATGGTAAGCCTCACACTTTAATCGAAGTAAGGTGCCGTCCATAAACTACTTTACAAACTTTTAACCACTAATGACCCCCCCCCCTTGTGAACCTCGTTATCGACTGTAATTTTATCTTATCCCCTTCCCTCCAAAAAGTAAAGTAGCCCGAAATTCTATCAAACAGGGAAAATAGGGTGATTTTTCACGAATATAGGGAAATAAATTCTTTTCAATAAAATTAATGTAAATACCATATTGAATTCAATTTGAAATGCTTGAAATTCCTAAGATTTCAAGCCATCATATTTTGTATGTGTAACAAAATAGTGGAATTAAAACCCCAAAAAAAATTTTACCAAAAGAGTTGAATTTTCAACCAAAAAAGGATATAAAGAATTTGGAAAAAAACACATGAATTTTAACTAGAAAAGATTCCTTTTTATTCAAAAATGTTAGTTGTCAACTGAAAATTGAATAAATACATGTTCAGTTGATAGTTGATTCAGTTGTTCAGACAATAATGTGGAGTAAGATTATTGAAATTGCTGAAAACAATAAGCAATTATCCAAACAATTTATTTAAACATCTAATTATCAGTATCATAATGTAAATTCTTAACAAAAAATGTAATATTTTATATGAGAATCAGAATATTTCCATTGAAAAAGATTTTATATTAAATCATAAAAAATTGAATTCATCCAAAAAAGAAGAATTTTTGACTAAGTAGTTGAGTCCTGAAAGAGCAGAGTTTGCAAACATGTTTCAAACTGAGTCGAATTATTCCTAAAATTGGCAAAAATCTTTCGATCTTAAGAAAAATTGTCCTCAAATCTTCAAGATTTCCTTCACAATTTCAATCAATCTTCTGGAATTTTTTGAAATATTTTGAAATCTTCTTTGAAAATTAATCTTTTTAAAATGAAACTTGATTTTTAAATTTTCCATGAATTTTAAGAAAATTTGTCTATTCTCTTGAAACCTTGCAAATTTCTTGGAAAGTGAAGGGGTCAGGATATTAAGAAATAACTCGGCAGATACGTAGTATACAGTTCTTTATTAGAAAACATGTCAACTCAAAAGACGTTGGACAAAGACTGAAGACTCCGGGCCCTCTATCCGCAACCCGAGGACGCGTTCGGTGGCTTTGTCATAGGCCCTTCAGTTCTATTCCAAAGGAATAGAAACCGGAAATATATATATATATATATATATATATAATTTATATATTTCGCTATTTGTTAATTTTACAAACAAATTATATGAACAAATCTATAGGTCAGACATTTGTGGACAAAAATAAAGCGTTTTTCATCGTATTTATGTTGAGATAACAGAACAATAATGGTAGTCTTGTATTCTTATAAGTCAGTTATTTTTCATTCATTATCGACGAAGTAATTTGGAACAAACTTAAAATAAGTGATTCTTAACACTAAAACTTCACACATGGGTCTGACAGACCCAGTGGTATTATTCTCACTATTATATATCCTAGTTTAGTTGATGCAAATAATTAAACTATTCAAGAAAAAAAGGTTTGAAATATTCTGACGCCGTATATCCAGTTATCGGATTCGGTAAAGCATACACTTAGAACGGCAGTGATACAAATGTGTGCAAGGGTCTCTCAGACCCAGGTGAAGTGTTTCGCGTTAATTTTTGGAGAGATAAATAGATTTTTTTACTTAATCGGAAATTAATTAAGGGGCACTGTATGCACATTCTATTAAATTTAAAGTTAATAATGATTGGTTAAAAAATATAGTGCATGCTTATGTAGTGGGTATACTAAATTATGATTTTTTAAATTGAAGAGTCACGTTCAGTTTTTTAAGCAAATAGTGGTTTTGTCCAGATGTTTTGAAATGTGTTTGAAGCCATTACAATACATGAGCTTTCCTCTGTGAAAGCGAATTAACTACACTTCTTTTCTGAGCCGTTTATTCAATCCTTCGATTTTGCGAAAGCAGAAAATTGATTAAGTTAGCCGCTTTAAATAATTATAATTTTTCCGCAGATGCAAATAAAATATTTTTATTCTCACAGCGCATCTTGTTCTCACTCAGGAACCATCAGTTACTTCTTTTTTTTTGTATCTCATGTTTATAAATTTATTTAAAAATTCATAGCCTGTATTTTTTTATGGTTTTAAAGAAAAAGTATTGATTTAAAGATTTTTAACCTCTAAACTAATCAAAAAAATCACTTCTTGCTTTTATTTTCGAGTTCCTTGATGTTTTCAGTTTTCAGTTCCCTACTAATATTCCTAAAAAATCATATTTTTTTACTCTAGGGCGTTGAAATATATGAGCGTGGGTCTCACAGACCCACGTGTGGCGTTATCAGGGTCACTTTATAAGGTGTAGCGGTCTAAGTTTAAAAATGCAATCATACCGTTATCGAATTCAGCTACTACATCATATTGTCAGTTATAATCTCTGATGAACTTTGGTTACAAAATGAAATCTATTAAATTTGCAACAAATAATGTAAGCGTATACAAATTTGAGTAATTTGAAAAAAGATAAATCATTCAATTTACATAGTAATGTGTGAGAAATATCAGGTTGTGCGTATTTGTTTATTTAAATTGTTTATAAATTGTATAAATTCTATTGCTCGACAAGAGTTCATGTGAAAGACATTGCCAACATAATTTCATCAAGACTACAAGAAATAAAATTGTTTTGTTACTCATAAACGCCTACAATATGTATTTTTTATATAATTTATCTATAAATTGCACGAATTCCATTTTATCACAAAATTTTGTCAAACAACATCACTCACAATATAATTTTAACAAGAGTAGATGAAAGAACTTTTTTTATGTCCTATAAACGCCTAAAATGTGCATTTGTCTACCAAATTTGTTTTTAAAATACACAAATAGTGAGGCATAACAAAATTTCATTAAGGCAATTCATTGTCAATATCGCGGGTGCCCTGAGGTTAATTTTTTTTCGAAAGTCTTGTCACTTCGGAAATCATTGCAGATCTTGATTCTAGAACATTTTTTACGTTGAAACACGCAATGACGAAAATCGCAGATAGTTCCGTTTTTTTAAGGCCACTTTGAAAAAAGAAATGTTTGTTTACTTATTTCTACATACAAATAGCAGAGGAGAATTAAGTTTTGCAACGTCCTGTTAACAAAGTAGTACTTTTTTAATACACGTATACATTCAATGCATATTTGTAAAGTATTGATTAGAAACAAAAAAATTTTTAACAACAAATAAGAATATTACGTCACATATGATTACTATTGTAAGAACACATGGCTTTGAGTAATTTTTCACTACATTGAGCATGATTTGGTGAAACTTTATATCTACTCCACGTCGACGGAAAATCAAAATGGACTCATTCCATAGCTTGCTCACTATAAAAACAGAGACCTTTTTTGTATAAAGTACGAAAATCAACAACGTGGTAAAATACTGCGTGCACTTTTGGAGTCACTGAAATGTTTAAATCCAAGTAACTTTATTTTAAATTTCTGAATCGATAGTTCATATTCTGCATCTAGTGCACTTCCAAACCAATCTCCAACAACATTCTTCAAACTACTCAATGCAACAACGTATTTTAGACATTCTAGATTACTTTCCGCTCGTAATAGCAAAAATGACACCAAGGATTTTAAAAGTTGCATACACCCACCAATATTTTCTGGCGATGAAAATTTTGGATATTATTCCACCACCCGAATTGCATTTGATGCTCGGTGTTGTCAACACACTGTTTGATAAAATGTCAGTAGAATGTGAGCAAGTAACAAACGATTGGATTAAGGAGAGCAATATTAAACGAGAAGTTACTCATGATGGCACGCAGGCTTCAATGGAAATGCTTGCAAAATTTTGCTGAGTAAAATTGATGCTCTCCGAGCGTAAAGTAATCTTCAATGTCTAAAATACGTTGTCACATTGAGCAGTTTCAAGAATGTTGTTAAAGACTGTTGTTGAACAAGAAGCAGAATATGAACAATCCATTCAGAAATTTAAAACAAAGTTACTTGGATTTAAACATTTCAGTTACTCCAAAAGTGCACGCCGTATTTTACCACGTTTTTGATTTTTGTTCTTTATACAAAAAAGGGCTGGGTTTTTATAGTGAGCAAGCTATGGAATCAGTCCATTTTGATTTTCTGTTGACGTGGAGTAGATATAAAGTTTCACAAAATCATGCTAAATATGATCAACAATTACTCAAAGCCATATGTTATAACAATATTAATCATGTGTGACGTAATATTTTTATTTGTTAGTAGAAAAATTTTGGTTTCTAATTATTACTTTACAAATATACATTGACTGTATACGTATATTAAAAAATACTATTTCGTTAAAAGGATTTTTTTTTTCAAAATTGCCTTAAAAAAACGTCACTATCTGCGATTTCTGTCATTGCGTGTTTGAACGTAAAAAATGTTCAAGAATCAAGATCTGCAATGATTTCCGAAGTCACTAGACTTTCGAAAAAAATTAACCTCAGGGTACCCGTGATATAGATTAAAAAATAATAAATGAAAAAAACGATTTCTTTCTGCCTATAAATATCTGTAATGTACATTTGTTTATAAAATAAACGTTTAGGGATGCTTGACAACATAATTTAGTTATAAAATTAGCAAATAACATTTTATCTTAAATTTTAATGGCCACGTATCATCCTAACGATGAAAGCAAGCGATTTAAGAGCAGAAATATACTTTGAAGCTGAATAACCCCTAATATCCCTGTTTGCATTAACATAAAAATTACATAAGAAAAAAGATAAAAATCTACTCGCACCATTTTCTGGAAAAATTAGTAGCATACTGATGCTTGTTCAAAGTTCATTTGTGCTATTTGATTTAAAGCTTTTTGTTTTAATTGTAGAAATTTTTATAATTGCAGTTGAATTTTGGACGATAATGAAGACTTAGTTTAAATTTTAATTTGATATCTTTAGTTTGACGCTTGTAAAATTTCAAATTCAAAGCGTTTTAGAGGATAAAATTTGACTGTTCCAAGTTGAGTAATGCAACATTAACACCTACATTATTTATAAGACTATCTCAAAATTCAATTATTTTGGAAATATAGGATTCTTATTGGTTTTAAATACAAATTCTTCAAACTAAAATCATTTCAAATGAAGAGATTAAAAATTGAGGCCGTTCTAATGAACAAGCTACATATTAGTTGGACAATGCTAAATTTCAGATGAAACCGATTTCGGGTTTTGGATTTACAAAATTTTAAATAAAAAATTATTCAGTTTTAAACATACTTCAGAACCGTTTCAGTGGAGGATACGTGGCCTATTTACAATTTTCACAATATAATCTTCTTATTGCTTCAATAAAGTTAAAAAGGTTATACAATCATGTTCTTTTGATAAACTTTTCTATTTCTCACAATTCCCATTTCTATGAACTCCTTTTAATTAATATGAGAGTGATTGCCAAAAAGTTGACCATTTTAAACAATGAGATTCTCGAAAACAAACAAAATTCAGCCGAATTGTATTTGACATGAGCAAAAGTAACCTTATTGTCAAATATCAATAAAAAGTAATATTTTCAAAAAAGATGAAAAATTACTATTTTTCAATATTTTTATTTCATTATTTAAATTGAAAAAATTATTTTTGAAAACCAAACCATACTCAAAAAAATAAATTTTGAACAAAAATCAATCGAATCTTTTTTAATTTCTGCAAATCTTGAGGGAGGCTTCTAAACGTACTTCAAAAAAAAAATTCTGGTTAAAATTTTTTATTTAACAGTAGTTATTTAGAATGTTAGTTTTTGTTATCTCTTTAGGGAAAAGTAACAATTCTTATTTAAACCTAATGAGCAAGGCCTCATTTTATTCTTTGAAGGATTCTTTACAATTATATTTCGATGGTGCTTATTAAACTTTAAACTATCACCGACTATAACAATCATAACTGAATTATTTCTTTACAATAAATCCCACCCAAATAGAATTGTAAAGAATCCTTCAAAGAATAAAATGAGACCTTGGTCATTAGGATTGAATGAGTATTGTAACTTTACCCTAAAGAGAAAGAAAAAACTAAAACTTTAAATAACTACTGTTAAATAAATCGTTTTAACCTTAATTCTTTTTTCTGGAGTACGCTTAGAAGCTTCCATCAAGATTTGCAGAAATTGATAATGATAGATACTGCCGGTCAAAAGTTTAAGGACACCTTTTTTTTGATGACTGACAAAGTTCTCTTAATTTCAATTATGTCAGATCTGACAATTTACTCTCCAAAGGGTAAAATACTTCCAAAATTTTGTATGAAATAAGCTCAAGATGTAGCCAATTGTCTACTTTTTGCGTAGATATTGAAAAAATAGAGTAAATTTCAATGTTTTTTTTTTAATTTTCAATAACTTCCATAATAATCAATCTTTTTTAATATTCTTGCACTCATTTTAAAGCTATTTTTATAGTTTGTAAATGTATGAAACATATAACCATAAAGTTTCTATAAAATTCCCTTAAAATATATATTGATTGAATGTTTTATTTGTATTTGCCATAATTGAAATTAAAAGAACCTCGTCAGTCATCAAAAAAGAGGTCTGCTTGAACTTTTTACCGGCAGTGTGTCTTTGTCGATTTTACAAATCATTTCAAAGATAGGTGACTTTGGAGATTGATTGTACGTAGTGTACATCCATAAGAGTCACCCTAATTTGCAGGTAATAAATTATCTTTTGGACATGAGACAAGTAATAAAATCACATCAACGTCTTGAAGCTTTTATCCCCTGTGTTGTTACTAGTTTTATATATTTTAAATTCTGACATCTCCGATTACAAGGAAGTATATATCTTATTTTATTAATAACCAGTCATATAATATTGTATTTGCATTTATTTCAGAAAGTCCCTCGCGAACAAGATCATTAAAAAATAGACAATAGTTACATGCACTGATCGGTGATTGTACAAAATATTTAATTATAATCAAAGAAAAACAGATACTCTAAAAACGGTTAGATCGACGCCTCCATTTCATACCGCTCCACGTCGCATTTGGGCTGTGTACCGCGCCACGAAGCGTTTAGTCGCCATACCAGCTATCTGTGGCGTTTGGTCGCTGTATAGCTACAATTTATGTGTATAAGCATAGGAGCTGAATCTGTACACCGCCTAAACGCGATGTGGAGCGGTATGGAATGGGGGCATCGAGATCAGAATCTACGATGACAGCTGGTTTCCTTAGGCCTCAGGGCATCATTATGCAGAACTGGAATCGGTTTACGAAAAATGACGAGAATAATTCTCATATGCCCAGGCAGGCGCATTGCCGTTATAGTAACTTATAGTTCCCCAAAGAAAGTGAATGTTCTCAGAATCAGCAAATCGCCTTGTTACCATAACACGACCTTTGTCTTTAACTTCGGTCTTCACAAGAGGCCTCGAGACAAATAAACCTTGTCCTATTGTTATAAAATAGCGGCTCTCCTGTAATTTTTCATGATTCGGAACATCAAATTGTTCGAGTTCTGCCATTAAAACTTCGGTATCTGGCAATCGTACATAAACACGATCTCCTATACGAGGAAGGCTTTCAGGTCGACCATATAGAGTTCCAGCAAGGACACCGCGTCCTTCAATATACATAGTAATGTAGCATCCTGGCTGAAGATTAAAAGGTGGTTTTTTTGGCGGCATACCTAACACTGTAAAAAACAGAGATTTATAAATCCTTTGCAGGCTCAGATTGGTAAGGTGGGATTTCGAGAAAAATTCCGGTAGACCGGTGAATAATAATTACTATTTTGAGTAATTTGGGCCGTTTGACTTGCAGAGCCACATATTCCTTCTGAACGGTTTGTTTTAACCATTTTTCCAGGGCCGATTTTATGTCCTAATTCATAATCCCATATTCACAGAAAAAACTAGGGTTTCTATTAGAACCAATTTTTGGTTCCAAAAAAGCGGCAAGAAAAAGGAATCTCTCTCGCTGAAAAGAAACCCAAATTGATAAATGGTTTCTAAATGAACCCAAAGTATAGATCGAAACGGTTTCAATAAAGCCCTTTTTTTACTTCAGCCTCGACTCACTACGAAGATTTTACAAGTTTATGGTGTACATTTTACTTTGTAATTCGAATTAAAGAATATTGCACTAGGAAAAATTTAATGAAGAAATTAAAATTATAGATATTAGTAATTCTTGCAAGGAAGATAGTGCACATGAAATATGACAGTTTTCAAGATTATCTTGAAAATCCGACGTTTTTAATTGCGCATGTACCAAAAAAGCGCGGTACTATTTAGAATGATATAATATACACTTGCAATATTACTTTCATATTGAATTTTCTTATGAAGGTAGGTACTTCTGTCATTCAATTTAATTTGTTTTTAAAAAGAATGAAAAATGTTTGTTAATATTATATGTATGAATATTCATAGTCTTTACGAATTTCAAATATGCCCGCGCTTTTCGGCACATGCGCAGTTGAAGATATGAATAGCCATCTATCGGATATCAACGAACTAAAAAGGAACCCTCAAAAAGAGTTCTATTGGAGTCTCAGTTCTGAATAATGCCAACTTTTACTCAAGCCGCAACTGTACCAACCCCCCTGAACCTAAACCGTCAGTTTTTTCTGTGGTCCTCTGTTCCGCCTAGTCCCTTTACAGATACCCCTCTTGGCCCTGGCAAGAACCCCGTAACTTATATTTGATCTACGTCTACGATAACCTTCTGTAACTTACATGAGCCTCCTTGAGAAATTTGTGACGATAGCGACATCATAAGCAAAACGTACAGTTGTGTAAACTGCCTTAAATATTGCATAAAGAAAAAAAATATTTTGGACATCAGAAAGAGAGTTATTTTATGTTAATTGTTTTTTGTCTACTGGTCTAAAATAAATATTTGTTTGAATGCCAGCGGAGCTTGAGAGCATTTTTTTCACAAGATAGAAATAATAATCAGTATTTTTAAAAAATATTGATTTTAGATCAGTAGACAAAAAACCATTACCATCAAATCATTTAACACACTTATCTGGTCAAAACCATAAGGGGCCGCACTTAAATTACGTGACGGATTATAGACCCTCTCCAAGATCCCTCCTTCCCCCTGTAATGAACCGTAATAAAATATTTCTACACCCCCCCCCCACCATCTTACTGTACGTAATTTATGGTTTCTATAAATAATAAGACATGGGACTTGAAGCTAATGGACATTTTTTATATTTAAGATAATACATGCTTTGCAGTGTGAAAACTTCAATTTCAAAATTCATTGCTTTTTCCTTGACCAATTTTTTGTTTTCCCTGGCCATTAACATTCGAAGAACAGAATTTTAATCTTGTAATATTTTTAACATAAGATCTTTTATGAAGGATATGAAACAATATTTCAAATACATATTTAAAATTTTTTATTTATTTATTAAAAAAATATATATTGTTCTGCAATAAATGACAGTTTAACAAAATATTTGAATTTTCTACAAAATAGTTAAATTTTCAACATTATACCTTAATTTTCAACATAAAAGATGCAGTCACAAAAGCCAGTGTAATAGTATATATTTCAACAACAAAAAAAGATGAAATTAACAAAAAAAAATTTGTAAGACCAAAAAGACGAATTTTCAACAAATAAAGATTTTTCAGTCAAGAAAGAAAAAAAAAGGTTACTTACATTGCTAAAACTTCGAACCTAAAGACGAATTTTCTACATAAAAATTCAACTTTCAGCCCGAAAATATGAATTTTCAGTAACAAAAAAAAAATATAAGAATTTTCAACGAAATAGTTAAACTTTCAACCAAAGAGATGGATTTTCAACTAAGAATATGAATCTTCAACAGAAATGATATCTCAACAAATTGGTCCAACACGAATTTTCAAAGAAGGTAGTTAAATCCTCAAGGAAATAAGATTAATTGTCAAACGAACAGTTGCATTTTTATCCAAGAAAGATGAATTTTCAACAAAACAGTAAAATTTTTTACCAAAAAGGATGACTTATTAACAAACTTGTTGAATTTTCAATTAAACAGTTGCAGTCTTATCCAGGAAGGATGTAATTTCTACCAAAATGGATGAATTTTCAAACTAAGAATACAAATTTTCACAAAACAGTTGAACTTTCATCCAAAAAAGATTTCAGTTTGACTTTTCAACGTCAAAATATGAATTTTAAAGAAAAAGTAAATTTTCTACGAAAATATTTGAATTTTTGACCAAAAAGGATGACTTTAACAAATTTGTTGAATATTTAAACAAATAATAAAATTTATAACTAAAAAGATTTATCTTCAGGAGGAAGCAAATGCGGAAAGAAAGAAGTACAAATATAAATACGAGGCAAGATTGTTTTATAAATCCCTGACTTTTCCCTGGACAATAAAATTCCATGACTGTTTTTTAATTGCTGTTGGCTATGTACGTTTTTCACTCAACAGGTTTCTATGGTGCGTGAAGTTAAATTCATATTAAATTTCTGTACAATTACTGCAAGTTATTTGTTTCATTTGCGAATTTCCCAAAATTACGTACAGGCATAAAGGACCCCCCCCCCTTCCCCAACAAATCGCAACAAAATCTCTCGATCCCTCCCTCCCCCTTTAGCTTTTACGTAATTTTTGACGTCACATTTTCAAGTCACAACCAGAAATAACTTTTTCCGATTTAAAAAAAGTTTCTTGAAATCCAAAAAATGTGTGCATTACTACACGCCAATATACCCTCCTTAGCCGTGATGTGTGAAGATGTCTG
Organism: Andricus grossulariae; assembly: GCA_011634705.1. Classification (NCBI taxonomy): domain Eukaryota; kingdom Metazoa; phylum Arthropoda; class Insecta; order Hymenoptera; family Cynipidae; genus Andricus; species Andricus grossulariae. The sequence continues at coordinate 67,540,105 of JAABKJ010007545.1, read as the reverse complement.
AAATGAAAATACCATTCTTTAATGTAATAAAATATTTAATAATTTCGAGGGGTTAATTGATCGGATTTTTTATGCACATTAAATTGCAAGATTACAAGTTCGCAAGAAATTCATTATAGAAAGTCATTATATGGAAAACAATTATAGGATAATCAGTATTGTAGTAAATAATACAAAAATATTAGAGGAATTATTGTAAAAAGTAGACAAACTACAAAAGAAAGATTTATTCTAGACTACTCATAATCTTATATGGAACTACACAAAAATAGTGATTCTGCAATAAGTAAACTTTATACAGCAAAAATCGATGCATTCCCTTGATATCTTTCAAGTCTCTTAATATTTAATTTAAATCTGTTATAATTCTAGTATAATTTATTGTGTCAAGTTTATAACGGAATTAAAACGTGTGACGTTTCGAAGCATATACCAGTTTACTCAACAGATAAATTGATAATTAAAATCAAGTTAAATAGATTCAAACTAAGTTAAAAAAATAAAGGAGGGATTGTTGTGGCTGCTTGTTCATGTGCAAAAAATTTAAAAAATAAATTCTTGAGTGAAAAAAATTGTTAAGTCCATAATTTTGGGTACAGTTATTAAGAATTAGCCTCGAACTAAATTGAAAATAATGTCCAAAAAAATAAAAATAAAATTTAACCCATCATGTGGGAATTTGTTAAAATTAGTTATTAAAAACTGTCATTTTTGTGTAGTTATAGTCGGAGCAACCACAACAATTCCATCGTGGTAATACCAGTATTTTTTTCTTTTTTTAATTCAGTTCGAAACTTTTTAACTTGATTTTAATTATCAATTTTGCTAATGAGGAAACTGGTATATGTTTCGAAGCGTCAGACGTTTCAATTCCGTTATGAAGTTTACACAAGAAATTATAATATTTTTATGTAATCTCTGGAATCGCTAAGAATCCCTTGAAATTTCATGTATTTTCCGAAGTTTTCTAGAAATCCTTTGAAATCTTTGAAATTTCTACAAACTTCTTTGAAATCACTTGAAATTTTGTGTTTTTCTTAAAATCCTTCAGAATCCCTTAAAATTCCTTGAACTCTTTAGAGATTGTAAACATCCATTAAAAAAAATATATAATTCGAAAGCACCTGAATATAATAAGAATTGAACCTATTCATTAAAGTTTTCTTTAAAAAATCGTTGGAATCCCTTGAAATCCTTGGAGGTATAATGAAGTCCTTAAATCTTGTGAAATTCCTTGAAATACCTTAATATCCCTTAAAATCTTCGGAATCGATAGCAATCTGTCAAAATTTCATATAATTTAATTTGTTTTCCAAAGTTCATTAGAAATTCATTGAAATAATTTGATATTCCGCCAAATTCTTTGAAATCCCTTGGAATTTTATATATCTCTTAAGACCCTTTAAAATACCTTAAAATCTTTGGAGATCTTCAACATCCATTAAAAAAGTATAAGTCATTTAAAAGCCTTTAAATGTAATTTGAATTAAACTAATTTATCAAAGTTCTCTTTAAAAAACCGTTTAAATCCTTAGAAAGTTTTGAAATCCCTTAAAATCCTTAGACATTTAATAAAATCCTAAAATATTGTAAAATTCGTTAAAATACCTTAAAATCTCTTCAAATCTGTGGAATCGCAAGAAATGCCTTGAAATTTCATTTCATTTAATTTATTTTCCAAAGTTCACTAGAAATCCCTTGAAATTTTTGAAAATTTTGCAAAATTCTTTGAAATCTCTTCAAATTTTGTATTTCTCTTAAAATCCTTTAAAATCCTTTAAAATACCTTAAAATCTTTGGAGATCGTAAAAATCCATTTAAAAACGTATATATCATTTAAAATTCAATAAATATAAATTGAGTTAAATGTATTGATTAAAGTTCTCTATAAAAAAGTTAAAATCCTTAGGAATATTTGAAATCCCTTGATATTCCTTGGAGATTTAATAAAATCCTTAAATCTTGTAAAATTCCTTCAAATACATTAAATCCCTTGCAATTTGTGGAATCGCTAGAAATTCTTTGAAATCCCTTGTCAAAAAATCGTTTGTTTTTTCGTTTAATTCAACTGGTTGAAAATTCATCTTTTAATATACAAAAATTTGGGTAATTTATGGTAAGTTACTATTTTGAGCGGTAAAATTACCGTGAATTACCGAAAAATTTCATAAATTTCCGGGAAATTATGGAAATTTCTAGAAATGAATTTTGAATAATTTATGGATATTACCATATTTACCAGTAAAATTACCATAAATTAGCGAAAAATGTCATAAATTTCCGGAAATTTATGGAAATTAAAAAAAATGAATATGGTAAGTTACGATATTTACCGGTAAAATTACCATAAATTACCGGAAATTTATGAAAATGTCTAAAAATGAATTTTGGGTAATTTATGGTAAGTTACCACCATTAACGGAAAACTGACCATAATTGACCAAAACTTTCCATAAATTGACATAAATTTCACGATTCTTCATTCAGAATCTAATATGAACTGAAATCATGACTGTATTTCGAAAAATGTCTCAAATCATCCATTTGTTATAAAAAATATCGTATGCGCTTTAAATTCAACTATTTTGTTGAAATTGCAATAAATTTAGATTTCAAATCTTACTAATTTAAAATGATTCATATTAAATTCAATATTGTATTTATATTAATTTTATTTAAGAGAATTTATTCCCCTATTATTCGCCTATTTTCGTCGAAAATCACCCTGTTTTTCCTGTTTTAGGAGAATTTCGGACTACGTTATATTTCGGGATGGGGGTAAGATGGTCGTTAAAAAGGGGTGGTTTAGGGCGTAAAAAACATCTCGAAATTGGTAAAGTATCACGAAATAGATCTGCTTCAACTGAAAATTTCCTTTAAATTATAGATATTCTATTTACCAATGGGATTAGAGAAGACCACTACGAAGAAACACAGAATGCTAAGTAGAGTCCTCATTTTCTCGAAATGAAAGAAACCCACTGATGAAGAATTTGGATACCAGTGTAACTAATGAATATTCTTGAAAATTTTGTAAAACCTTTACTAGTCGCTATCTTATTAATTCTTCGAAATGATAAAAAACTATGCAAGTTCTTGTTTATTTTAGCTTACTCAAGTTAGATTAAAAATAATACGTTATGTTTGCACTCACGGAAATCTACGCAGTTCGATGAAAAACGACAGCACCCACCTGACACATGTTTACTGACGATTTATATTACAATGTAGAAATTAGAGGAAATTTTTAATTGCTAAAAATGAAAAAATAATTTTTTTCAAAAATGCGTAGTTATTTTTTTTCGTGGCTTAAAATAACCAAGGGGCATCCTCGAAACACAAAAGAGAAACTGGATGTGCAATAGGGTGGACCAAATTTATTTATTTTTTATTAATTTTTATGCATATCGTCCGGAAATTTGTTCCTATTCACACGAAAAATAAATCCACTTATTTTCATTTTGGAAAAAAAATTATATTTAGAGGTGGAGAAAGCCCAATGAAGTTCATCACGTATTTCCCATAAGAAAAAAAGACGTTTTTGTAAATATTATTCAGAAGCGTCAATATTATGTGAATCGAGTTGAAACTGAACATTTATCTTCAAAATTAGCCATAGAATACGAATGAAATATTACTTTTTAAATATCACCCCCATAAGTCTGTTTTATAGGCTCCCAAAAAAAACATATGTGAAAAAATGGGTTTGGCGAGTTTTTGGCGCTAATTATGATTTTTTTGCGGTTTTTTAAATCCAAATTGTTTCTGGTATATGAAATACTACCTTAAACTGATAACTAGAAGTTTACATAAATTGCTTAAATAGTGTATTATTGTTTTTAGCAATTTTCTCTTAAAATAGTGCTAGAAAGTCACGTTGTTTCCAAATATTTTCCACTTTTTATCCAATTTTCAATTAGAGTGAGGTAAATACCTAATAAATTAAAGTTAAAAAAATTAATTGTTTAGATGATTTATTATTATTGTTAATAATATTTAATTTGAATAATGCTATAAAGTTGCGTTTTTTTAATTTTCGACCATTTGTCTACTTTTCACTTTAGTGAGTTAATAATTAATTTAATATGGAAAAAATAATTGTTTAACCAAATTATTATTGTTCATATCTATCTTCCTTATTAATGCTAGAACGTTGCGGTTCCCTCTGAAATTTTCAACTTGTTACCCATTTTTTACTTAGCAAATTAATAAATAAAGACCGTTAACAAACATAGTCGTTCAAACAAGTCATAATTGTTTATAACCATATTCTTTCAGAGTAAGGCTAGAATGTTTTTTTTTCTAAAATCTTTAGTTTTGCTTTGTCTTTCTAGTTATGAACAAATAATAAGTGAACCTCAACAAGAATGATTTTTCAAATACTTTTGTATTTTTTTAAGTGAATTATTTTTGTTTTTTTTTCCAATGTTTAAAAAAAATTATTATAAACAAAAAAGCTATGTTACACAAGAGACAATAACAAAGAATTGAATAAGTAGGAGTAGGTGGGAGGACTAGGTCTGTAAATGACTTGTTTTGCGACATATTGGCGCTCATTTCAATTTTTTTGCGATATTATTCATACAAATTGTTTCTGATACGTAAAGAACTACTTCATACTGGTAGTACGGTGTTTAAATAAATGGTTCAAACAATTTATTATTGTTTTTGGCAAATTTTCTTTCAGAATAGAGTTGGAAAGTTGAGGTTTTTTCCCATTTTTTCAACTTATTTTTAACTTTTTATTTAGATCGAGGCAATAATGAATTACCTTCAACAGAAATAATTTTTTTAATAATTTATTATTATTTATAATAATATTCTCCCAGAATAATGCTATGAAGTTGTAGTTTTTTCCAAAATTTTTCATTTTTGCTCCACCTTTCAATTAAAGTGGGTTTACAGTTAACAAAGTTAACAAACATAATTATTTAAACAATGTATTATTATTTTTAATAAAATTCTCTTTGGATAATGCTAGAAAGTTGCGTTATTTTCTAAAAACTTTATTTTTTTTTCTAACATTCACATAGAGTATGGTAAAAATTGATAAAATTCAACAAAAATAAGTGTTTTAACAAATTATTATTGTTTTTAACCACCTTCTCCTATACTAATGCTAAGAAGTTGCGGTTTTTTCTGAAAGTTTTAACTCTTTGTGAACTTTTTAGTTAGTGAGATAATAAATGATGCTAGTTATTAAATATAATTGTTTAAACAATGCATTATATTTTATAACGATCATCTTTCAGAATTATGCTTGAAAGATGCGAGTTTTTCTGAAATGGTCAGATTTTTTTATTTTTCAATTAGGAAAATATAATAGATATTAATATTGAATTGAAAAAAGGCCCATAGTAACTACTTTAAGAAAAATTTAATTTAATATGATACATATAGAAAATTTAAAGAATATTTCAAACATCTGTTTTATTTCAGAAAAAAAATAACTTTCTAGCGATTATCTAAGAGAAGATACTTATAAGCAATGATAAATTGTTTAGAGTCATATTTGTTCACTTGCATTAACTATTACCGCACTATGTGAAAAGTGAACAAAAGGTTGAATATTGTAGAAGAATAAAATAATAATAAATTGTTTCAACAATTAGGTTTTTTAACATCAGTTATGTATTACCTCATTCTAATTGAAAATTCGACAAAAAGTGGAACATTTTTTAAAAAACGGCGACTTTCTAACTCTATTCTAAGAGAAAGTTGCTCAAAGTAATAATGAATTGTTTAAACAATGTTATCGACTAAGTCGAGACGAATCTAAAGAAGTTTTTAGGTGTTTCTCACTAGATTTATATTAAAATCTTTTTTATTCAAAATATCGGCTATTACATGTTTTGTTATTCATATTGAAATTTATGTAGATTCATCATTTAGGTTCAAAATTCATTTATTTAGTTCAAAGTGTCACTATTTTGTTGAAAATTCCCCTTGTTTTAAAGAAATTTAATCTTTTTTGACATAATTGTTCCTTTTTTCTTTTAAACCATTTTTCAAACAATTAAATCATTTTTAATAATTTCAAACTTTGCAAAACATTATAAACAAACGAAGGTTTCGATGAAAAATTTGGTAGAACGTTTGAACTCATCCCGCAAATATCCAAATGCGCTTTTATTAAACCACTTTTTAAACAATCATATCATAAATTAACGTTTACTTGATTAAGCAATTATTTGAAAAAAAAAACTCTTAGAGGTTATATGTAGATTTTGATTGAATATTCAAAGTTTGTGTGCAATTATTATGTTTTTTATAACAATTTTTAACAAAATATTCTAACAATTACATATACATAATAAATGATGCAACTTCCATTTGTTTATAATAAGAATTTTCAAAATGAATTTTTGGGGTAACACTGATATAATATTCTTGTTAGTAATTGATTTACCTTGTATTTATATTCTTTTTTTGCAGGTGCTTCCTCCTGAAGATTATCTTCTTAGTTATAAATTGTATTATTTGTTTAAACATTCGACAATTTTGTTGAAAATTCTGCTGTTTTGTTGAAAATTCATCGTTTTTGGTTGAAAATTCAACTATTTTCGTGAAAAATTTAATTTTTATTAATAATTCGTATTTTGTTGTTGAAAAGACAACTGAGATATTTTTGGATGAAAACTCAATTATTATATGGAAAATGTGTGTTTTTCATTAAAAAATTCAACCAATTTAATAGAAATTGCATCTTTCTTGGATAAGAATAATTCTTATCCAAACACTTAAATTATTTGAGCGTTTGTTCAAAAAATCAACAATTTTGTTTAAAAAAGTTATCGCTTTTGTTTGAAAATTCCACTGTTTTGTTAAAAATTCTACTATTTTTTTTTAAATTCGTCTTTTTAATTTAAAAATTCATCTATTTTAGTAGAAACTGCATCTTTATTCGATAAAAATGCTACCGTTTTGTTGAAAGTTCAAAAATTTTGTTAAAAAGTCATACTTTTTAAATTAAAATTCAGCTGCTTTGTTGAAAATTTATCTATATCGTAGGAAATTTACTTTTCGTTTAAACTTTATATTTTGTTGTTAAAAAGTTGACTGAAATATTTCTTGGATGCAAATTGAAATATTTTTTTACAATTTGGCTTTTGGATTTGAAAATTCATCTGTTTTCGTAGAAATTTCATCTTCCTTAGTTAAAACTGCAACTATTTGGTTGCAAATTCAAGAATTTTGTTAAAAATTCGTCCTTTTTGGTTGAAAATCCAACTGCCTAGTTGGAAATTCGTCTTTTTAGCATTGAAAAGTCAAACCAAAATCTTTTTTGGATGAAAATTCAACTATTTTTTTGCTTTTGAAAATTTGACGTTTTGATTTTTAAAATTCACCCGTTTTACCAGAAATTTTATCTTACTTGGATAAAAAGCCAACTGTCTGATTGAAAATTTATCTTGTTTGCTTCAGAATTCAACTATTTTGCTTGAAAATTTTGGTTGAATCACTTTGTTAGGAATTATTTTTTTGTTGATGATTCATATTTTCAGTTCAAAATTCATCTCTTTGGTTAAAAGTTCAACTATGTGTTGCTGAAATTTGATTTTTTTGAATCGAAAATTCAACTGCGTGGGTAAGAGTTGAACTACTTTGTGAATTTGTTTCTTTTTTCATTGAAGGTTTATATCTTTGGTTAAAAATGTATCTACGTTGTTAAAAATTAATTTTTTCGCTAAAAATTCATATTTTCTGGTTAAACATTAGATTTTTGTCATTGGTCAAGGAAAAATCAGGGAATTTCGAAAATGAAGCTTTCACCCTGAAAAGCATGTATTATATTAAATGAATGCAAAAAATTTTCATTAATTTCATGTCACATATCTTATTATTTTTGGAAATCATAAATTACGTACATTGAGAGTGGGAAGGGGATTAGAAATATTTTGTTACGTTTCGGTACATAGGGCAGGAGGGGTCTTGGAGATGGCCTATAATTCGTTAGGTAATTTAAGTACGACCCCTTAAGTATGTAAATAATTCTTGCTTTTCATTTCGCTGTTTTAATAAAGCTAAAAATTTTATACATAATCGCTTTTTTCATTAAACTTCTCTATTTGTCACGTTACCCATTTCTATAACTGTTTTTTGATTATTATATATCGACGCCTCTATTCCATACCGCTCCACGTGGCGTCTGGACCGTGTACCGTGCCACGTAGCGTTTGGTCGGTGAAGCAGTATGGAATCGAGGCGTGTATAAGAAAAGCATACATTTTCCAAAACTCTATTCGGATATGAAAACCCCGTTTTATTTTAAATAGGCAAATAGTATCAAATAGATAATTTCTTTAATTTAAAGAAGGAAAAAGACGTCAGGATTTAAAATTGAATATTTTTTTACTTGAGGTTAATGATCCACACGTACACCTGGTCTAAAGGAAACAACCGCAGTATAATTGACTTCGTTAATGCGGATGAAAGAATAAGGGAACTAGTTAAAGATACAAGAGTCATGAGAGGATCCGAATGCAATACTGATCATTACCTTGAATCCTCAACCAGAAAGAATTATTATAAACCAAACAATTGCATTTTTAACAACAAAATTCATTTTCTACAAAAAATGAATTGTAAAAACAAAAAGACGAATTTTTAACTAAATGCATACATTTTCAACATCAACTAAAAAAGATCAATTTTCAACAAAAAATGGAAAAGTTAAATTTGTGGTTAAAGAGACTAATTTCCAAACCAGGAAAAAAACATTTTGGAACAAAACAAATAAAGTTGCAACCAAATAGTTAATGACCAGTTAAAAAAATTAATTTTGAACAAAAAAAGCTGATTTTCAAAAAAATAGGTAAATTATCAACCAAAAGAATGAATTTTTAACAAGGTAATTCAACTTTCAACGAAATAATTGAATTTTCAATCAGAAACTATGCGTTTTCAACGAAAAATGTAATAGTTGATATTTCAACCAAAAAATATTTTCATTTCAAGTAAAAAACAGTTTAATTCCACTAAAACGAGAATTTTTAAAGAAATAGTTAAACCCTCAACCTTCAAAAATTAATTTTCCAACCAAAAAGACGAATTTTCAACTACTTCAACAAAAAATAAGATAATTAAATTTTCCGTGAAAAAAAATTTATTTCCAACCAAACAAAAAAAAAACGAATTTTTAACACAATAGTTACATCTTCAACCAAAGACATACATTTTCAATTAAAATGATGAATTTTTAACTAGAAAAATTAAATTTCAACAAACTAGGTCCACTTTCAACCAATTAGTTGAATTTTTAACCAAGACAGATTAATTTGCAACATTATAAAATTATAAAATATCTGGCACTGTAAAATTGCCGGCTATAGGGAAATTCACGAATCATCAAATTTTCAAATCTGAACAATTTAGAAATTGTTAAATAATAAAATATGTTTTATCTGAAGATTTATTCAGGTACAACTTTCGGTACAAATGGCTGGATTTTTGCGGTACAAATATGTGGAATGGAAAAGGGGCTACTTGTACCGAATATTTGGTACGAATAGTCAAATTTTTTTGGGCACATGTAGATACATCCATTTTTTATTATTGAAAAATTTTTTTAAATTGTTTACATCAGGGAATAAGGGGTTTATAAATAACTATTGAACAATTATTATTAGTTTGAAATGAATAAAAATAAAAACAGTTTCAATACTAATTTAAAGAATGTTTAGTTTTAAAATGTTAGTCATTTAATTTTCAATATTTTTTACTTAAAATTGTTTAAAATGTTATAATTTGGAACATTTTAAAATTTATTGATTGATTCTTCTATTTAGAGCTTTGCAAATGATATAGCGTGGATTTGTATTTTAACCAGAAATCTTTGAACTCTTTAATTTATACAAGTTAAAAATGAAAAATAGTGTGTTTTAACGTCATTTAATTCAAGATTGTTCGCTTGAAAAGTGTTAAAAGCTTCCATTTTATCCGTGTTAATTATTGAGCGTTTAAATAAAAAAAATCTGAATCATAAATGTTCTAAGCTTCAATTATAAGTTTAAAATTCAAGAGTTCCGAGTGCAGAGTAGTCGGATCTCATACGAGACGCATAATCTTTTGAGTGCTTTGATTTGCAGAACAGTTTTGATTACTTCAATTGGAAAAAATTTCAGTTTTAAGAGTTTAGATTTTTTAACTACAATAACCCGTGAACCTGAATAGTCTTCATTCATTAGGCTTTTATATTTGTATTTTTATATATCAAAAATTTTTGATGATAAAATAGGTTTTTTTTAGTGCAAGTCTTACAATGTTCGTGCTTAGAGGTTATTCTCTTAAATCACTCAATAGGGAGAATTTGATTAATAGATAATAGATGATAGCTGCTTTGGGGCACCCCAACACAGTAAATCCCCGAGATATTATTTATCTGAAGTTGGATAAAAATGCTGCAAACAATTGAAAACTACAATTATTCGACATCAGATAATTTTATCACGAGGTGGGTAAAAATTATCCGTTGTCAGATAATTGTGGTTTTCAATTACAATATTGATATTCGATTAAAATAATTGTTGAGAACTATTACAAACTCAATCTCCACAGGTGTTGTTTTCCCTTAGAAATGTTTTCTCAATAAAAATGTAACATGATATTAAAGATTTGTTTTTTTGTAAAATTTATTTGTATGTAAAATTTATTTGCATGTAAAATTTATTTTTGAAAGACGATAAAACCGAAAAGACCAAGATTCGCAGATAGTTATGTAATTTTTTAACGTTATGGGTAGAATGAATGTAATTTTTTCCCCACAAGTCTTAGCTATACTGATCGTAACGCCTGGCATTTGATCATATGTGATTCACTAATGAAGTTAGTGAGCTTTACGAGTGTAATGTATACAGTTTAATGACAGTCGTTAGTATTATTAACTCATGTGAAGAGATATTGGCGATTTATGGTTGAATTAACGAAATAATAGGGGAGACTGGAGCAAGATGAACATACGGGGTCAAATGAGACACGGAATTTTCCCTCAAAATATGTGATTTTTGTTGCTGTTATTTTCAGAAATACCAGACATAATGATATTGAATTTCTCGGAAAAAGAAAAAAAGTTGAATAAAGTAGATAAAATAAAAATAAAAATGATTAAAATTTCAACACCTAAATTCTGTTATTCTATTATATCATAGAGCGAAAAGAAATTACTGAAAATAACAGATCATATTTTTCCCCCAATGCCCGCGCCGGAATTTGCGACATACACGTTCATTCAGAAGAATCTAATTTGGTCTTTACTCGATTGGTGACGTCACAGCGAAGTAATGTGGCATTTAGTCCTCTAGAGTTTGCCACGCTCGCATATCAAACTTCATGCTTGTTGATAATTGACGCTGTATCCCGCTTGTTGTACAATCTACTATACACTAAGGTTTGTCGTAAAGATGATTTATCAAACTTAAATTTACTAACGCATTTAAACACAATTGATTAATACAAACAAGTAAAATTGAAGTTCTTATCATAATTGTGATTTAGGGCGGAATGAGTCGGATTCATGGGGCGAGATGAGACGCTCTTATTTTGCTTGTCATAACCTCTTAATGGAGCTGGCAGAAAAGTTTTTGCTCATAAAATTTAAGTTGTTTTGAGTGGAATTTTCAATACAAAATAAATATTTAAAGGATGATTGGCATAGTGAAAACTGACCAAAGAAAAATTGACGTTCGTGGTTAGAAGAGTCTATAGCTTCTACTGTAAAATCTGTTGTATAAAGAAATTCTAGCGTTAGTGCACCTGCAATTGGGTTTATTTATAAATTTTATTTTTTTTATTGTTCTTTTGGAAAATTCAAAAAGGAATTTTTATTTATTTTGATACTGCCAAATTGCAGAAGGCTTCTAAAATTTACATGTGAAAATATTTCCTCAAATTTTTCAGAAAAATCCCCATTCACACGCAGTGCAAAATTATGGTTCTTGTATATAAAATCGAAAAATATTAAAGTTAATATACGTAAATTTATATATTCTAGTTCTTTATCTTACACAGAATGCCCGCTAAAATTTAACTAAAAAATCCCCGGTCATTACCCGGGTTTTTTCCGGTTTACAACCATTTTTCTCGCTCATCAACAACAAAAATTCAAGTCCTTAAAGTAAAATTATTTCAATATAAAGTAATTAAAACTGAACTGCAATACAAATTTTTGAAATAGAAGAATGCCCTTTGAACATTTAGAAAACAATCTAAACAAAAGTTTTATCCCTATAAACTCAATAAAAAGGCTATAAATAAAATTTGGTTCCCTTTCAATTCAGAAAATAGTTGAAAGGCAACATTTTCTCGCTTCGAACTTCATCAAAATTTCAAATATAAAAAAATGCTCTTTTCAACGCGGAATATTCTTAAAACCAAAATGTTCTCCCTTGAAGGTCAATCAAAATGTTTTGAGTAAAAAATGTCCCTTTTCAAGTTCAGAAAATAGTCAAGTCAAATTATCCTCCCTTTCAACTAAAAGAAAAGTTAAAAACAAAAAATGTCCCTATTTGAATTCAGCTACAAGATAGAAACTCTTACAATTCTTGTATTCCCACTCAATAAAAATCGACGAATTTTCAGTGGTAGACCTTGAAAATTTTGTTCTTACAAAAAAGTTTCTAATTACATCATCTCAAATTTCAAACATTGAAGACTGATGAATATTCTAAACTTCCTTTTATACTGAACATTTAAAAAATTAGGATTTCAATTGTGAAATGTAAACTTTTTTTATAATAGAATCCGTTTAAGTTAAATTATTTTGATTTTAATTGTTTAAAATTAAGAATTGTTCAATTATGATTTATGCTTTTCCCAATTCAGCAATTTGTGTTAGAATTGAAAATTCTACAAAATTACACAATTAATATTATAAGGTTTGAAATTGAAAATCTAGCAACGTTTTTAATTTTGAGTGCCTGATTATGAATCCATGAGTTTGAAATTATTTGAAAATTGAAAATAATTTATAAAGCTTCAATGCAAAATTTACATCTATTGAATTATCAGGACTTTGGATTAGAAACAGTGGAATTTATTGGCTGTTTTCAATTTGCTCTTTGAAACGATTCAAGAGAATAAAAATGTTTCTGAAGGTTCCTTGGAAAGTTTCGAATGATTTTTCATTTTTAAAAATGAATTTCAAGAGAAAAGTGAAAAAGATTTAAAATGATTTCCCTAAATTTTAAAACAGAATGTACAAGATTTGAAGCAAACATTTTCAGTTTTGCACGATCGCAAAAATTTTAGAAAAAATTCAAGTAAGTTTAGGTGATGTTTAGAAGTTTAGAAAATACTCAAAAATATGTAATTTAAAACTTGAATAGATTTGTAAAAAATTCAAAAGAAAATTTAAATTTATTAAGATTTCCAAGTAAAATTTTGCAGCTAATTAAAGATTTTGAATGTCCTAAGAAAATTGTAATAATTTTCTATTTTGCAAAATAATTTTTAAGAGAATATTTCAAAAGATTCAAAGAAAACCTGAAAGATTTTAAGGCAATTTTTCAAAGTTTCAAAAATTTGGGAATAATTTGGGTTAGTTTGAAAGATATTTGAAAAGTCGTCTCTTTTCGTGAGAATTTAACATTTTGTGGTTAAAAATGCAACTATTTGGTTGAAAATCAATCTGTTTTGGTTGAGGATGCAATTATTTTGTTAAAAAAATCAACTATTTGGTTGATAATTCAACTGTTTTGTGAAAAAATTGGCCTTTGGAGCTTAAAAATGCAACTATTTTCTTCCAAATTCTTTTTGAATTAGAAATTCTATTACTTTGGTAAAAATGTCAATCATTTAAATGAAAAAGCCAATCTTTTGTTGGAAATTATTTTCGTTTAAAAATGTATTTCTTTTGGTAGAAAGTTAATCTTTTTTAGTAAAAAAAGGAACCTTTTGATTAAAAATGATTCTTTTTTAGATGAGGATTCAATTACATTGCTGACAATTCGCCTTTCTTGGATGAATTAAATTATTTTTTATTTAAAATGAACACATTTTTTAGTTGAAATATCAACTATTACATTTTGCATTGAGATTTCATTTTTTTTCGTTCAAAAATCAATTGTTTGATTAAAAGTTGAACTGCTTTATTAAAAACTTACTTCGCTTGTAGAAAGTTCATTATTTTAGTTAAATATGCATCTCTTCGGATGGAAATATAACTATTTTGTTAAAGAATCGTCTTTTTTCTCAGAAAATTAATCTTCTTCGTTGAAAATTCATCTTTTTGGTTGAAATGTTACTATTTCGTTGATAAATTGTCTTTTTTGGTAGAAACCTAATCTTCTTGGTATAAAATTTATCTATTTGATTAAAAATTCTACTATTTTGTTTAAAATTAACTCCTTGGTTGAAAATTCATATTCCCATTTATAAAAATTGAACCCTTTTAGCATCATATAAAATCCACATTGTTCGTAGTAAAAATATTATTTTTTCTTATAAAATGAATATTCTTCAGCTGAAAAACGTCTTTAAAGTTAACGCTAATTAAAAATATTGTACTACATGATCGAATAGTTATATTAGAACCTAATTTTAATACTTTTATCTTTATATGGTAAACTAAATAAATAAATAGGACATTAGGCCATGTTTTGGCAATTCTGCCCCACCATGCGATTATTCTTTGGAACTTCAAAACTTTGTGAACCTATCAACAACTTTATCAACCGATTGTATTATAATGAAAAAATAAGCACATTTTTTTTAAATATTGTATTTTTGCACAAATAATTAAGATACTTTAATTGTCGTTCACAAAAAAATAACTTGATAAAACATCTGCCTCCATTTTGATAAAATAAAAGATTGGAAAACATTGTTAGTCCAAAAGTATTTAAGGAGCTTAAAAACAGTTCCTTAATGTTATATAAACTATGATAATGTCTTTTTAATCAACGTACTTTGTATAAATTACAATGTTAATATTACATTTTCAAATGAATGCAAAACTCATAAAATTTAAAGCAGGAAATTGTCCTTCATAATGTAACAAAATGCTTTGCTTGCCCATTAATAACGAAATCTCATTCTTCCTTGCATTCTCTCGTTCTCGCGTAAATGATTTAATCATTAGAAAAGCTAGTTGCTCTTTTTAAATACTTATTTCATATAGGTCAGGATTGAATTCATTTCATAATTTACTCAGGAACCCAGAAACTAGGTCGTCAACATTGGCAAAAATGTTAACTGTCGAACCAAAACGCTTTGCTTATTCGTGTTGAAAAAAAAAACAATAAAACGTCGCGTCGACTGATACAAAGACCGTTTCAAATTGAAAAAATTCTTTTGCATAAGCTATTGGTTCGATTGTTTTATAAAATTGTTTATAGATTGATAGAAAACAAGCAGGTAATTTGTAAATGTTGGATTTGAAACATTTCGAGATATTCAATTTATATTGAAAAAATAGTGTTTTTTTTCATTTGTTTAAATTGAAAAAACTTAGAAATCGTTTAATAAAAGATGAAAGACTTAAAAGTACTTGTAGAGAAAAAAAAATTATTAAGATCTAAAGGTGTATCTAATTTAATTGTATTGTTTTTACATTGTCTAACGTAAACAGTTTCCTGACTAGAGTCAGGTGCTTTGAAGTCTATTTTGTATTTCAAAAATTTAGAAAGATAACGATTGATAAAAAAATATCAAATTTTTAGGTGTTTAAATAAATTTATTTCTATATTTTAACGAAGCGTCTTATCGTCCCGAATTTTTGTGGCGACTAGTCCATCCCCTTTTCCAACTGCTCTAATTTTTCGGGACGACTAGACATAACCGTATTTTAATGTTATTTTTCAGATATGTACTTTACGCGTTTTGCTTATCTTATGTACACAATACAAAATAGCGAAAGCAAAACTTTAACGAGTTTACTATTGTGTTATAGAGTTGTAAAATTTATATGAGTTGCGACAAGAACTACCGTTGCTCGAAATTGCACTTCTGCATTTATAGCGGTTGTGATCTTATAAATTGAAAAGGAGCAAGTGCAATTTCCTTCAAAATGATCAGACTATTTATCCTGATTAAAAATTTCTGTTAATTTTACGAAACATCCGGAGGTTTTGAAGAGCGTTGATCTAAACAAAAGGAGTTTTAAATTAAAGATGTAGAGCATACAAATAACATCTTTTGTGTTGAATATGTTTTTCCTCTAAAACCATTATTTTACAAGGAAAATGAGATTTTCCAAAACTGAGGCGTACCCGTAGCGAATGAGAAGAGCTGGAAAAGGGGAGGCGATTTGATGAAAATAACCCTCTCCCTGCTTACTCTTTATTATCCTAATTGGTACAAAAAAGTTTCCCGAGTCGCCCACGAGAGATTGGAAAGGGGTACGGGTGTGACTTGAATTATTTCTGTGACAAGGCACATTGATGCCTTGACTCCCTCCCACGAAACTTTAGAAAGGGGTAGGAGTGCAACTTGAATTAATTCGGTGACAAGACACAGGGTTGGCCCCTACGAGAAACTGGAAAGGGGTAGGGGTTTGACCAGCATTATTTCTGTGACCAGTCGAATGGATGACTCTCCCGCAACACGTTGGAAAGGGGCAAGGGCGTGACTCAAATTATTTTTTATGTGACCAGTCATAGGAGTGCTTTCCCGCTTTTTACGAGAAATTGAAAAGGGGTAGAAGTGTGACCTAAATTAATTCTGCGACAAGTCACAGGGTTGTCTCCCCCGCGAGGCATTAAAAAGGGGTTGGGTAGTGACTTAAATTATTTCTGTGACCAGTCACACGGTTGCCTTGCCCCCTCCCACGAGACATTGAGACATTGGAAAGGGGTAGTGGTGTGACTTAAATTATTATTTCTATGACCAGTCACATGGGTGCCTTGACCCCCTCCCACGAGACATTGGGACATTGGAAAGGGGTGGGGGTGTGACTTAAAATATTTATGTGTCCCATTGCAGGGGTGCTTTCCTGCCCTTTCACGAGATATTGGAAAAGGTTAGTGACGTGACCTAAACTATTTTTGTGATTAGCCAGTACTCACAGGAGGGCTGCTAGTACAATTTCAAGGAATTCGACATTTTTGACTAAGATTTTCCTTCTTTTTTTGAAAAATAATGGTTTTTGCGAAAAAATGTGTATGACATAACGGTTGTATTTTTGAAGATATGCAACTTTTATTTAAAGCTTTTTTTGTAAACTTTCACTATTTACTAAAATAAACGAAAAATTAAATTTTTATAGTTTTATCAAGCTTTGACCTTGAAAATAATTTTTTTGTTGCTATTTTCGCTACCAGATTCGAGATGAACGCGTCAGAATACATTGGTACACTGAGTTTCAAATTAATCGGAGGTACTTTCTTTTCGGAACTTTATTTAAATAATGTAAACTTATAATGTAAATTTAGTTACAAATTTCGTATTTTTCAGTTACCATTATAGAATTTGGAAAATAAAATTATTAAACAATGGTGGAAATGTATTTGCACAATAAAAAACAATGAAATACAATGATTTGAAAATTTTAGTTTTTTGTAAAACTTTATAATCATTTGTAAAATTCTGTAAAAGTGTCCGAATTCTAGTATAAAATTTCAGTTTCTAGTAAACCTATTTTGGTAATTTTCCTTAATTTAATATTCTAATTTAAATTCCAAACAAATGTAATGGTTAATACTTAATTTTTTTTATCGTTAAAAATTATGAAAACATACACGTTTTTCATTGTAATTAATTGTATTTTATCTGAAAATACATTACCAACTGAGATGTTCTATGCCGTTACATGCAACAGAAAATTACGTCATTTTTTCATAATTTGATGTAAATTTACGAGAATTTCTAAACTTTATAAAAAAATTCGGAAAATTCAATCGCAAATTACATTTCCAAATGTAAGGTAATAACTTCGTAAGTTTGAGAATATTTCTAACAATGTATTTTTTTCAATTTAACACAAAAATGGTCTCTTTATTCAAAAGAAAACTTTTTCCAAAATATTTTTTAGCAGTGATTTTGTCTAATATTTGTTTGTAAAACGAAATACGTCCAAAAAAATGCGATAAAAATATAGTGTAGAAGATTTTTTATAATATAAATATAAAATGTAAGATCTTATATGAAAACTTTGACTTGATTCGTAAATCTGTATGTTTCCTTCCTATTTCACGCTGAATGCAATCCACGCGTTAGGGTATTAAAAGGATTTCATGGGCAGGTACAATTTTCTTCCTGGTTGCGAACGCAGTAAGCAAGGTATCTCATTAAGTTTTAGTCATTGCAATATAACTTCTTGTCGGGTAGTTATGAATTTAAAGAAGACATTAATGTCAAGTATATTTCTAATCACGGTTAATTAAAATACCAAATGAAAAACAAGATTTTTTTCTCCTCAGAGTTCTCTCTTTTGACGGAATACTCTTTTTAAATCTCTTTATTAAACTTCGCTTCTATTTTTTTCATAATATAAAAAAATGTCATCTTATTTTCCCAGGATTTAAAAATGTTATAGGGTCGAAAGGGGTAAGTGCGATAAAGTGAAAATTTGAAATGAAAAACAAATTAGTTACCTATTATCTTTTTTATTACAACATACATAATATATCTCTTATTATTTGGAGAAAAAGATGGCTTTCATTAGTTCTTGCTTGAATAAATTATTTTGTAAAGAAAATGAGATGCTTCTAAAAAAGTCCAATTCATCGATATTTTGTCTTTTGATTTGCATCCTTGCTACATGAAGCAGTTTCTGTTGATTTTTTTTTAGGAATTAAAGAAGATATATTTTCCTTGAATATCCACTGTTTTTTTTCTCGAAAATTTTATATTTTTATTTTAACAATATACTTTGACAGGGCAATTAAAAATCAGACTCAGGGTTCGTGTGATATTTGTTTTGAGTGTTTCTTTTTTATTGTGAAAGGCGAGAATCTGTCAACAGTTCAAATTCTTCAATTTCGATTGGTGAAAATGACAGTGAATTTTTTTTGTACAGAAATATAATTTTTGAATAATAAAATCTATTCAATAACTTTGAATGTAATTTGATACTCCATGGTATGATACCTCTTCATAATTGTTATCACCCATAAAATTTCTGTACTTTCAATTAAAAATTATAGTTTTAAATATGCCATCCTGCAATAGTTTAACATTTGAGGCCTTGAAACTGCAGTTTTTTCAGCTTTAAAAACTTAAATTCGCAAATATTTGTTTTGAAGTTTTTCAATTTTGAATTTCTCAGTCAAGAACGTTACTGAATTTTTAATGTTTAGTTCAATATGTTAGTTTTGTTAACCAGATAAAACTAATTTGAAATATACAATTCTTAATGGTTGTTGAAAATTATTAAATATGTACGGGCATTGAATTTGAAATTTATAAGTTTTGGAGGTTTCCAATTTTTAAATTTCACTATATAAAAACAAGTATTCGTTAAGTTTTGTGCAGATACTATCGCCTTCAAAGACTTATGAATCTTTTAATATCAATTTAAAAAATGTAGCCCTTAAAATGAGAAATATATACAAATCCTTCAAATCTTCGAAATCCTATTAAAATTCCTAAAATCTTATGAAATTCCTTGTAATATCCACAAAATTACATTTCCGTCCGTTAGAATCCTTTAAAAATCCCTTGGAATCTTTTAAAATATCCTAAAACCTTATAAGTCCGATACAAGCGTTCCAAACCTTCAGAAATTCAAGGAAAGTCTTCGAAAACGCATATAGTTTTTTTTTAATTCTTTAAATTATTAAAATCCTGAGAAATTTCTTCAAACTTTATAAATCTTCAAAAAATTCTTTGGCATCCTTTGAATTATCCTAAAATACCTTAACATTTTTGCAAGCGCTTGAATATTTCTTGGAATCTTTTAAATACCATAAAATCTTTAAAATCTTCTGAAATCCCTTTCAATCCGTTTAAATTCTAAAAATCTATTGAAAATATTTTCAGATCTTTGAAATCCTTTAGAATCCCTCAATTCTCGTGAATAAATTCTTTGAAATCTGTTAAAATATTATAATATCCGTTTAAAACCCAATGAAATTGCATGAAATATAATTATATTTCTTGAAATATTTGATATCCTATGAAATCCTTTGAGATCCTGGGAAATTTGAAAAAATATTTTATTGAGAGCCTCTAAAATCCCTTAGAATTACTGAAATCCTGGAAAATACTGTACAATCTTTAAAAATCTTTTGAGATATTTGTAATCTCGAAAATCCTCTGAAATCACTTGGCAGCTTCTTCGATGTCCTAAAATATTATAAATCCAATGAAATCCTTTCAAACAATGTTTCGGAATTTAAGAAAATTCTTTAAAACATCATTTTAACCGATATATTTGAAATTGTATTCAAACCTTTGACATCCTACGAAATCTCTTAGTTCGTGTGAAATTCTTCACAATTATTAGCAATATTACAAAATGTTAATAACTTTTTGATGACTATTGAAATCAGTTAAAAACCACTTAAAATACCATAAAACTCCTTTGCGATCTTTAACATTCTCTTAAGTCCCTGGACATCATTAAAAATACCATAAAACCCTTTAAATTCTATGAAATCTTTCAAAGTCCTTATAAAGGTTAGTAAATTCTTCCCTTAATTATTAAATCAATTCCTTAATTGGTTCTTGCGAAATTCCTTGGGCTGCCTTAAAATCGTTAAAATCTTTTTAAAGTTCTTAAAGGTAGTGTCCACGTGTACCAAAAGAAACCGTCTAGATGAAGGTAGACCGGGCTATACCTATTACCAGGCTGCCACGACATTTTTCTATGTGGGTATATGTGCTGATGTAAGTTGTTAATTACTGTAATGTGTTATTTCTTAATTAACTTGAAATAAAAATAACTACTTACAAGTGAGCTATGTAAATGAAATGTAAATTATGTATAATTAAGTTGATTAATAATATATTGCAATATCAAACAATAATAGTGGTGCGTCAAAGCATCTGAGGCAACGGGTAACTTGACGCAGGTGCAGCACATCATATAAACTAACATTAACCTATTTTATGTGTTTTCTATTTACAAAATCTTCCCTCACTAACCATAGCCAAGATTTAAAGCTACATAAATCATATTTTTCCATTATTTATGGTTGTATATTTTTCTTTTAAATTTATTTTTTCTTTCAGGTTCGCCAACGTACACTCCTTCCCCTACTCGTAAGGACGGAAAATCCGAAACCGTTGACACACTACCAAAAAAATTAAAGTATTTCTTCATGCAAGTTTCTGTTGATTAAAGAAGAGGACGATTTAAAGTGGAAGGTCCAAATATAATTTTGTCAAAATTTGAAGCAAGAATCTTCCTAAATATTTGAAATATCATTAGTGAAAGTATAACTTGATATTTGCGCTTGCGTATCAAACCCATATCGACCCTGTATCAAAGCTTTAGAACTACGAGAGTGATGAAGAGCAAATTGCTTGATGGTAGGTTGGGAAGGGATTGATTGATATGGGGAAGTAAACGGTTGGGAGGAGGAAAAGATGGACAAGATATGGGTTGGGAAGAGGACGGGATGGAGAGGGGATAGTCAGGGTAGGTTAAAGGGTGAAGGAAGGGTTAAGAGGAAGTAGGAATTTATGGGTAAGGCGAGGAGGAATAGTCAGAGAGGGGGTAGATCAGGTTCGGGAGGAAGGTTAATAGTAGGAATAGCATTGCTGGGAGGAGGGTGTAAGATGGGATTTAGAAAAGGGGAAGGGTTAGGATGAGGTTTTAGGAATGAATTGAGAGAGGAAGAGTAGGGAGCAAGAAGGGATGGATAGTGGGGAAAGGCAGGTCAGGAGGAGGGAGTAGAGTTAGATGTAGAGGGGGAGAGGCAATATTGGGAGGAGATATTATGAAGGGATAAAGAGGGGGAGGGGCAGTGTTAAGAGGAAATAAAAGAGATAATGTCATGAAGAAAAACAAGAATACCAAACGCTGGTATGCAATTCGAGTAAGAGATAAATTAATATTTTTCCACACAAAAAATGTAATTAAGTTATATTGCGTATGTTTGTTATCGTGTTTGTTATTGGCCAATCAGTACTTGGCGGAAAAGCACAAATGCTTTTGCTCTTGGCAGAAAAGCACCTTGGGGTCTGAAAGTTTTATTGAACAGCCACAGGCTGTCGATGTTTGTACACAATATCCGCAGATCTCTGCCCAATTCCGTGCAACGACATCACGTGACTGCAAGCTTTATCGAGGGACGCTTTGGGAATTGTATTGAGAGTATTGTTGTTCTGGAGAAATATCTATCTGGGGCAGGCGTCTAAAACCTCCCTTTTTCAACAGAAAAATGGCAAAACTTGATATCTTTAACCTTACAAATGAATTCAGCCAGACAGAATTATTTAACTAAATAAATAAATTTCATTCTTTCGTGTCATAAAACTAAGTGGGATTAAGGCGTCGAGAGACACCTTCATTCTCTAATGTGAGTCACATTTTATTAGCCACATTTTTTATGCGAGCATAAACTTGAACTTGATTAAATTTAGACAAGATTTTCTCTGGTTCAGAAAAAAATTGAAATTAATCAACATAAAACATTTTCCTGATTTGAATTGTATCGAGGGTTTAATTACTCCTGCAATCTGCTGTACACTCTTTCTGCAATTTCATGCAATCCTTTACAATACCTTGAAATCTCCCCTACGAAAAAATATTGGTGGTGTCTCCACGTGCGGACACAAACCATGCCACCTTCCCTTTTCCAGCTCCCCCTTCCTCTTGCCAACTATATGGTTAAAAAGTCAACTATTTGTTAAAAATTTAATTATTTTTTTGAAAATTCAACTCTTTGTTTGAAAATTTTGTAATTTTTTTGAGATTCCTTTTTTTTTGATTGAATTATCAAATATTATATTTTTCGTTAGGAATTCATCTTTTTGTTTTAAAATTCGACTATGGGGTTAAAAATTTATCTTAATATGCAGAAAATGCTAG
The DNA here is from genome assembly GCA_011634705.1 of Andricus grossulariae. NCBI lineage: Eukaryota > Metazoa > Arthropoda > Insecta > Hymenoptera > Cynipidae > Andricus > Andricus grossulariae. The sequence goes on along the minus strand of JAABKJ010007545.1, from coordinate 67,517,193 downwards.
TATTTGGTTAAAAATAAAACTATTCTGTTGAAAATTGAAGTCTTCTGACCAATTAAATTATTTGGTTAAAAATGCAACTGTTTTTGGTTCAAGTTTAACCCTTGTTATTTGAAAATTTGATCATTTGTTTGAAAATTCACCTTTGTAGGTTGAAAATTCAACTACTCAGCCAAAAATATAAGAATATCAGTGAATATTGAAAGAGTGGTTGCAAAAAATAGAGAAAGTACAAAAGAATGATTCATTTATTTATTTAACGTAGGATTTTGAAAATATTTAGGAATTTCAAGGAATTTCAGAGAATTTCCATGGATTTTAAGCCATTTCCTCAGATTTATTAAATATTTCACAGTATTTTAAAGATTTTCAAATATATTAGGGGGTTTTAAGGGATTTCAAATGATTTACACAATTTCGAGGTACTTCCGCTAATTTCAAGGCCCTTAACGGGTTTGAAAATATTTCAACTTATTTAAAAAGATTCCATCAGTTTTCCAGAGATTTAAAAATATTTTCAAGGATTTCAAGGTATTTCGAAACATATCGAGTTAGTTTAGAGGATTTTACAGATTTTGGGATTGCAAAGAATTTCAACCAATTTCGAGGGATTTTGAACAATTTTCGTAGCATCGTCAATGATTTCAAGATATTTCTAGTGAACCCGTGTAGAAATAGCCCCACTTTTGGCCCTATTAAAGGTCGGGCACTAGTCGGGGGCTAGTCAGAGAAATGTTGTAGGAAATTTCCCTAGTCGGGGACTGGTCGGTCCTTAGTCGGGTTCTTTTTGGTGAAAATTTCTGGTCGGGTGCTGTTCGGGGACTAGTCGAGCTATTTGAAAAAAAAATCCTAATCCTCTGTGTAGGCTATTTTTATGTCAAAGTTCATAGGCGGTTACTGGTTGGGCTCTGGTCGGGCTATTCTGGTTCTAATATAACATTTTCAATATCAATTCAACGAGACTTCAAGACTGTTAATGTCTTCTAAAATTTCGAAAAACTTTGAATACAAATATCACGAAAACAATTTTTTTCTATTTTTTGTTTTTTTTTTTTCAAGAAAAGAAATTCTAAGTTCCATCTTTAAGATAAATTGTAAATGTCGAGAAAAAATTACATTTAATTTAATTCTTCATTGTCGTCAAATAGCCTGAAACACCTAAAAAGTAAAACGTTACAGGAATGTTTGAAAAAATTTGTTATTAAAAAAATTGTCGCAGTACGTGATCAAATTTCTAAGTTCCCTTGATATAAATTTTAAATGCTCATTAAAAATGAAATGTCACGTCAATATCAAAAGTTGTAAAATAGTCTAAACGCGAAAAAACAAAATATTACACGAAGAAAAATTGTGAGCGATTTGAATTATTTATTTAAAAATTAGTTTATTTATATTTCTGTTAACAGTTCATTTATTTTACTCCTATATGATGTCGTATAATAATAAAAAAATGAATGAGAAAAAATAATTCAGAAATTGTTGTCATAACTTTTTTGAGCTGTTGCTTATGAGGATGGGTTTTTCATTAACTTTCAATTCTGTAGGTAAAAAGTAATGTTTAAGACTACCGACTGCTAGACGGCACATTCAGGTATAGATGTAGGTTCAAAACCCCGTAGCGATAGAAATTTTATTTGTAATATAATGCTAAAAGTGTAATATAAGTATTCGTTCTAAGCAGGGCCATTAAAATTTATAGACAAAATACTCGGAATCAATTATTATTTATTTTTTAAACACTTTTCTGTTATATGTTTAGAGTATAGCAATAGTGGTACTGCGCCGGCGGTATATTTTCACCCGGGTAGTACCCGACTAGAACCCGACTGGGATAAGTCGGGTCAACCGGCCAGCCCCCGACTAATTCACCCTGACGAAACTGGTCGGGTACCCTAATCAGTTGTCCCGACTAGTCCCCGACTTAAAGTGGGGTCAACTGGTCGGGTACCTGACCAGCACCCCATTTTCATTTCCACACGGGAAATTAGGAAAAAAATTGGAATAAATTAAGTTTGAAGGGACCCCTAGCTTTTTCAAGGGATTTTAAGATATTTTAAAGAATTTCACAAGTTATCAAGAGTTAAAAAATTTATAGGGTTAAAAATGAGTTTTTAAAGCGATCTTTGATAAGCAAGTTTAATTTAATTTGAATTCCATAGAATTTCCATGGATTTTAAGCGATTTCATCAGACTTCATAAAAATTTCACAGGATTTGAAAGATTTTAAAGAGATCAGGAGGTTTGAAGGTATTCCAAAGAATTTCAACAAATTTCGAGGATCCTCCACGGATTTTACGGATTTAAAAAGGATTTCAAGGGCTTTTCAAATATTTCAATTAATTTAAAAAGATTTCATCGGTTTTCAAGAGATTAAAAATATTTCCACGGATTTAAAAAAATGTCAAAATATTTCGAGGGATTGTAGAGGATTTTTTAATCTTCCAAAGATTTTAAGGGATTTAAACAATTTTATAGGATTTCCAAAGGTTTCAAACGATTTCTAGTGAACTTTGTAAAATAACTAAAATTAATTGAAATTTCAAGGGATTCCTAGTGATTCCAAATATTTCAAGGGATTTGAAGATATTTCAAGGAATTTTGCCAAATTTAAACAACTTTATGAAATCTTAAAGGCTTTTAAGGGATTTTGAAGAGATTTTGAGTGGTCTAAAAACTCGTTCCCTGGTAGTTTCTTCACTTTTTGCATAAATTCCTTCAATATTTTTGTATTATTTGTTCCAATGCTAATTATCCTATAATTGTTTTCTATATGATGATTTTCTATCATGAATTTTCTATAATGCATGGAATCTTTTGCAAATTCATGCAATATTTTGTAATCTTTTTCAATCTATTGCACACCAAAAATCCGCTTAATTAACCCCTTAAATTGTATGAAACTTAATTTTGAAAAAAAGAGTTTAAGAAATTTGAAGCATAGGATTTCCTCCATGTTCTTTATCGAAATTATTGTGGGTTTACACAAATATTAGGGTGTGACAAATTTATATCTCTTCCAGAATTTCCTTCAGATCGGGTTTGAAAAATAAAGAGCATTTTATGAACATAAAAGTATTAGTCTATTAAATCTTTTAGGGTGTCAGTCACTGTACCCCTCATCCAGAAACATTGGCTAAAATATAATGAAATGTGGGTGTTTCTTAATGACAATCGATCGCATCTGGGGTTAGCGTTAATGAAAGTAAGGGGACATCTTCAACAGAGGTAATTTTACCAGAAGTTCACAAGTCTGTTACTCTTGTAGACCATTATAAACATGAAATAGATTTTCAGCCTTAATTTAGACAATGTATGTAGTTTATATCCGAGCTTTTCTGAGCTTTGAGTGCATCCTCAGGCGAAATCATATTATTGCATTTCATTCTCCTCAGTTTATTTGGTTAACTGTATATTCCACAAAATGTAAGTCCCTGTGTATCGCTCTAATGTTAGAGTAACATCTGCTTCGTTAGGATTGGAAATCTTATTTAAATATTACTGGAATAAAATTAACTCGTGAGACAGTCCACGTTTCAGAATATCAAAACACGGTTTGAAATATTTCACTCACAGCCCAGTCCTTACAAACGTTACTTTACAGAATTCAAAATCTAATTAACTCGGAGTTCTCTCGTTTGTCAAGATAGGCTTTCCAAAGCTATATGTGTGTAACAACCACCGCAGGGTCCCACTGGGAGCAACTGTCATCTAAAAAATGACATCGGCTCCCAGTAGGACCGCAGTAATGTTTTTTGTAAAAATATACAAGAAAAATCGCTGTTTTCGTCGATTTTACGTCTATTTTTGCGTTTTTTTGGAAAAACACGACCTAACTTGGGTATTTGGACCCCGGATTAGGATTCAGCGACCACAAAAACATATAGATATGCTGGTGTAGTCCGCTGGGCAGACCACTTTTTTTTGTGTGCCGGTGTAATTAATTTTTAATAATGAGACTTAAACCACTGTTGCCTAATTAACAATTTCTCTCTATTACGAAATATTATCAAAATTATTAACTGAAGATAATGGAGTTATAAACTACCGAAATAAATAAACTAAATTGGAAACAATTAATAATCAATAGTCAATCAAATTCAAATTATAATTAAAAAATATTAAATTAAAGGAATCCAAGGTGTCTCTAAGTCACGTTATGACAGTCAGCATTTTTTAGAAGTCAGCGATTCCCAATACAGCTTTTTTCCATGGTTTCCTTTCCTATGCATTCGTACCTTCGAGTCCGTCACACCGAGTATTCTCGTGGCAGTTCTTTACTACTTCTTGTACCGACTAGAAGTACTAAGGAATCCGGAAAAAATACGGGTTCTCTTGCCCGTCTGCACACGACACGTCACTGAACTGGGCCGCGACGTCATTAATAATTAAAGTTAATCGTTGGACAGAAGCGACGTTTTCAAACGATACCACCGACCCGACCCCTTATTTTTGATTAGATATCAACGGACGTCGCCCTTCGAACGGCACCAACGGACCCACGTTTCTATCAAATTCGGACGAACCGGGACGGCATCGAATGACGGCATCGTCGGACCTAATTTGACCAATTTTATTGACTCACCTAGACAAATCTACGAGCGGACGTCATAACGACGTACAGACGTGTAGCTATTTAAATTAAAAAACCAGCAGGGATCGTTTTCTACCGTGAAGGATGTGTCGATTATGCAAATCAGCTTAGTGCATTTAGAATAGAAATGGTGTATCGGGCCGAGTGCAGTTCTGGACGAAGTGCGACGGTCCAGGGAAAGGTGTGAATCTGAAAAGTTACATCCTATCCCAAAAACGAGGAATCTAATCCTTGCCTGCTCCTTCCTTCTCTCTGGCGAATGAAGTGTGGCGGTAGCTATAAGTTAGGGTAAGTCGTATATCAAATCACATTTTTTTTCTTGATTCCTTTGGAGTTTTACCATCTGCTTTCTATTTTATTTTCTTTTAATTTGAGTAAATTAAAATTGAAACTAGAGTCAGTGCATCAATTATTCCTAAGAAAAGCCTTTTCGTCATTGAGATTCAACCCTAACAGGGCAGCCGAAAAGGAAACATCTTGAATTAATAAGATGGCAATCACAATCCCACAAAATTAAACAAATTAATAAAATTAATTTAGCAGCCTGAACCTCCGGTACATTATAGTAGTTAGAGCTCTTTCACAGTTTCTTAACATTTCAAGTTATTATCTCGTACGTAACATAATCAATCCTCACAGATCAGGGAAAAAACTTGCTCAGTAATATTCGCAGAATATTGGCAAACAAATTTAGGAGTAGACAGTTCCAAACAACCGCTCTTTACCCAAAATTAAACGGTTCTTTAGAAAGATCACATCGCGTACTCCTAGGATATTTAAAACAATTTGTTGATAAAAATGCTGAATGCGGAAATATAGGAGCTTCGATGCGGATAAAGTAAATGAATTAATGAATTCGAAGATTATTATTATTAATTTCTGAACAACTACACTGGCTTAAATTTCCCAAATGATCCGTTTCTCTTCAGTTCGATTTCTCATTTGGTCGTCCGTAGCTCAACTCGATCTGGACTATTCGAAGATTGGTTTTCTTTGTTCTTAGTAACTTTGGGTTCTACCTTTTTTCTTTTTCTTATTTCTATGGCTTTTTCTACAATTTTTTTTCACCGTTTTCGCTCATAGTTTCTAACTTCTTATTCTTAGCTTCATCTTCTTTCAATTAAATTTCTTCAGTGCCTTATCTCTCCATGCCTGAGATGTTAAAGCATAAATCACTTTTCCCTTCGCTTGATTTCCTTTTAGTTCAGTCGCGTGCTGTATCGCATGCGAATGAAAAAACAGTTCCCGACGACATTACACTCGAACTCCAAAGATACGAGAATCTCGGGAATGGGGAACTTCAAAGATATGAGCGTCAAAGGGGCTCCCACTCCTGCGACGTTTAAATTTCGGGGGTAATGGGTGAGAACGAACACAGGCCTACTACGCGTATGTGCGCATATGCAATTCGCAATGAACAAACGTCGAATTCAAAGCAGCGCGCATTCGCGCGCGCCTCACTCTCGACTAGGGTAGGAAAAAATTCCGCTCGCTCCTTTGGAGTCGAGACGCTCGTATCTGTGGAGTGCGCGTATCTCTGGAGCTCGTATCTTTGGACATCGAGTGTATATTCAAGACTCTGACTTGTCGTTACCAAAAACTTGACTGGATGGAGCATTTTTGTTGCCGGATTCTGAATCAGCGTAGTACAGAGTTATTGTCTCCGGGGTACTAGCGATCCTTCAGAATTGGAACAAATTTGTCCACGGTTAAAGGAATTGAAGGATACTCTCCTCTCCATTTTGAAACGCTTTGCAACAAAAATGGTTTTAAAGGCTTGAAAGAAACTACATCTGCTGGCAGCACAAATCTGGTTTAATTGTGGTATAAGCGAACAAGCACATTTGCCAGCTTTGAACATAAGACGCTTAGTGGGTATGTTTCATGCGCAGAATGAATGTCTACAAAAAAGAATCACTGGAACCGGCACGTTAGATTCTACCAGTTGAGGATATAAAACATTTTAATGCATTTATTCATTATTTCTGATATCATACAGTCATTTTCAGCAGTGGAAGACAGAATATATACGGAAAAAACTATTTGTGGCGGAGTTATATCTGCAGCAGCAGAAAATTTCATAAGTGTGGTAATATTTGACTTCGGGTTTTTACTTTATACTTCATATACATTTTGAGCAGCTACTGGTACTAAAACAGTTTTTGTAGCGGTGCACAAGGACAAAAAGATTCACCGCCGTTCAAAACTCTTCTAACATTTCGTAAAACAGGTCAAAGGCTTTATTCCTCCAAATAATATTGAGTGCCTACCTACTCTTAAATATTCTCTCGTGATACTGTTGCGCTAGCAAGCGAAACTCCTTCAGGTTTTCTTTTCGTCAATATTGGATTTTCCAAAAATGAATCATACTAGGCTTTACCTGGACAATCAATCCTAAAATAACTCTCTCTCGGACAATGATCTACATTTTTGTACACTTATTAGAAACTCCTCTTTTCTTACCGGGAAGCCTTTTCGCTAGCCGTCTAAAATTTCGTTTAGAAGTATATTTTTCTCGTCATCAATAAGAATGGTATCTTTTTGGAAAAGTTGTTAAACACTATAGTCCAGCGGATAGTGACTATTTTTCAAGTGAATCATGCAAAAAATTTTGAAGATGGGATTCATCTGCATATAATTACCAATAAAAAATTATACTTTCGGTAAAACTATGCAAGATACGAAAAAACGTTTGGGAATAAAATTATTTACCTGAAAAAAATCTACGAGTTTTCTTCAGATCATTTTTTGATAGGATGCATATTTTCTTTAATTGTGAACAAAAACATTTAAATTCCAGAAAAAGCTGTAGAAATATTTTCAGTTCCAAAAGCATTTAAAAAATGCCTCCGTTTGTGACACGAAATACACAATTGTTCACGTTATCTGCCGGACTACTAATGACAATGCAAAATATTTTACAAGTCAGCTAAAATAACAGCTTAAAGCTTAATCTATCAACTATTCTGATATAAAATAACGAGCTATCACGCTTTTTTAGACATGATATCTAGATTTCCAGTGTCATCGATAGGCTAATATTTTGTATACATGTGAGTTTCGCCCCTGCGAATAGTGCATATAGGACGCATTTCGCGGAAAGGATCATACGGAGAAATTTTCGAGTATCGGTATTCCGAGAAAATGATAATGCCACTGCTGCAGCACTTACTTAAAGTTAAATCCTTTCAAATAAATAATGTGAAAGCAATTTTTTGGACTTTTAAATAGTTTCCCAATTTTTTTGCGCAAAAAAATATATACTTTAATTTTTACTTTTACTGAATATAATTTGTAAATATATTATATTATTATTCTATTAAAAGGCATTAGATAACGAATTAAAAAAAGTATTTTGAACAAAAATTTGTTTCTGGATAAAAATTTGTCTTAAAAGTCATAACTAAATTTATATTATTAATTTTCTTCTTTCCTAGAGCATTTCGTATCACAAACGGAGAAAATCGAGATAATGGATTTATTGTACCTAGGGACTATTAAAAAACTTACATGAACTTATGTTATTGTTGCTAAACGAAAGTGAAAAATATGAAGTCCTATTGAATTGAAGTGTATATTGATCATCTTAATCAATGTCAGTGAACTGAAATAAGATGAAAATTATGAAGAAGTTACATGATTTCCTTAAAAAAAATATTCATCAACTTAACATTATCAATGTAAAAAAGAACTTTGAATAATAGTGTTAAATATTTACAAATAATATTCGATCAAAGTAAAAAAAAAGAGTTTATATATTGTTTTTGAAAGAAGAAAAAGTATAATATATAAGATAGTAAAAAAATATAGATATTTTTGTGATGAACAATTGGGGGTCTTATCATTTTTCCGTATCTTGCATAGTTTGAACGGAAAATATAATTTTATATTCTTAATAACATGCGGATGTTTCTCGCCTTCAAAATGTTTTTGAGGTTTTATATACCTAAGAAAATATAGAATTGCTTGTGATATAATTAGCATAATTCACATGAAAAATAATTACTATCCGCTGGACTACTGTTTAACAAATTTTCCAAAAAGCGACAAAAAAGATTTTTTGTTGTTACTTTCTGACCCCGTTTCTTCCAAAACTTGACGTGATGGATTATTGTCGTTTTAGGATTCGCAATCTACGTGAAAAAACTCTATATGAATGATATCTGATAATATAAAAACCCTGTGGATTTTCCGTTTATCACAACATTAGTGTTGGACTGTGAGTAAGCGCCCTAGGCCGCCAAGCACGGGTCCCCGCTCTGCAGTGGCGAGTCGAGCGCTCGAGCGCAAATATTCAAACCTCGATATCTCGAAAACTAAGGCCCATTAGATCGAAAGAAAAAATACGCCCCTGATGGATTCTGATGTACTTTCATCCTGCAAAGTCCCAGTCGAATCGGTGATGCCCATCTCGCGTCCTCTCCTTGTTAGTAGAAAATTTGACAATTGGGTTAAAAAGTCATTTTTTTATGAGGATTATTCACTTTAATTGACAATTCATCTGTTTGGTTCAAAATTTTACTGTTTTCTTGAAAAATCATTGTTTTGGTTTGGAACTTTTTTTTAATGAAAAATTGACTCTCACACTGCAAGATTTACAAATGTACTTGAAAATTCATCTTTCGATGAATTCCTTTGTCGAAATGTAATATGTTAGCTGAAAATTCAACTTTAGCTAAAAGAAGGGCATTTGGTACAGAAAAAATTATCAGCTGTTCCTATTTATTTCAACATATACACGTGCGATAATTTTTTCACGAGAAATAGATGCACAGTTACATTTCATACTTGAATATATGTTTGAAAAATTAAAATTTGAAACCTTTTTGTGCAAGCTCTCAGATCCAAGAAAATTCTATAACCGGTTATTGCAGACAGCCCCTGAGTTGTGCAAACTCAAACATGCAAAGTTTGTGAACAATGCGAATAAATTTGTTATTTTTCGAAGGAAATTGAGTGACACAGATCATTGATATCTTGCATTTTTGCATAATCTGCCTTTTTATACAGAGAGCTTGTATACTGTCATTTAATGTAACAAGGTACTACTTTCGGGGTAAGTTGCCGGAAATTGTACGGTTGCACTGAGTCGGTGTGAATATTGTATGCATGAATTCGGGGGCGAATTGATTAAAAGACATTATATTGTTTACAGTTTTATTTCATAGTCTGCATTTAATGATATTATCCACCCCCAACCAACTAAACCCACCCAGCCTTTTGGAATTCACCCACTCATTTGGGTATGGGCCCCCAGTTTTCGTATACGGTGTGTTCACCCCTGAATGATCACATTGGGTGTTTCATTACCTGCAGACTTGAGTCATAACGGGTGGTAGTTTCTCCTTTTCTCACTTGGAGCGCGCAAAGAAAAACCCGAGAAAAGTAACTTCCTTACCCACTCCCTGCTTTGCTAAATAGTAGAACACATTACCAGAACGATGCTGTCGACGACAATTTTTTTCTTTTAATTTTTGCATGAAAAATAGAATTTTTTTCGTAACAATCGAGCTGTACAGAGAGTCTCTATATAGAACGTGCTTAAAATTTCGTAATCCGTTCATAAAGAAACAAGACTTGCGAGATTTGTAATACGCATTTATATTGTTTTTTGAAATTTCCGGTGTTAAAAATGTTTCAGTTCAATGCAGTGACGCCGTTTCCTTACCCTCACGTGCTCGCAAAGTAATATATTGTCAAAGTTTTTGTTCATATGCAATCATGTCTCAGGCATCTTACTCTTTAAAAATAATGAAGGAACTTTTAGACTTGATGGATTTTATATCAATTTTCATGTTTTTCAGGTTTCATTTATTAATAAGGAGAATAAAGTTGACCCTGTAAGTTGACCTGTAATATGAGAATTTGACCGATCTTAAGAGAATTCTACTGAATTCAAGGGAATTCTACCGGACTTAAGACAATCCTACTAGATTCAAGAGAATCCTGCATAATTCAAGATAATTCTACTGAATTCGAGAGAACTCTGCTGAAATCAAGAGAATTCTACATAATTCAAGAGAATTTTGCTGATTTTAAGAAAATTCTGTTGACTTCAAGAGAACTCTTCAGAATTTATGAGAATGTTGATTAATTTGGTTGCTTCAGGAAAAGATGTTTTTTAATTTTTGCATCTCCTTGAAGTGTACAGCTCCATCAGAAAGTCACAACCTAATGAAAAAGCAAACGGGGGAGGGGGGGGGGAGATTATATTAACTGAACTTGTTTATGGATACCCTCGGTGATGGCACATGGACTGTCAGCCATTTAACGCGTGCTGCTGATTGTTTAATATTTAATTGTTAATTACTCGGCAATTACCAACTTTAGCAAAAAAAATATTAGGTGAATGTATTTTTGCGGCATTTAATAAATAATGATCATCAAGGCCTATTCCGCTTATTTTGCTGTTAAAAAATGTGTTTATTACAAAAAATTTGCCGATATGTTTCAACCTGCATTTCCAGGCCCTTTTCAAGGCTTATTCTAGAAGGAAAAATACATGTATTGAAAATAAAAATAAAAATAAAATGCAGAGTATTTAATATATACTAAAGTCGGCGTCAAAAGTACGCGACCATGACTTTGAGCGCTTGCAACTCGTTCAAAAAAAATCGCAGAAAATTTTGGCCAGGTAAACGTGAAAGCTTAAGGTTTCCCGAATTGAAAGGTATGTATATTGTTGTTCTAAAAAAATGTTTACGATAGCGCTGATGTAAAACGTACCAAAAAACAAGGCTTTTGAGGCACGTTTTTTAAGCCTCGACTTTCGAAGCTTCCCAAACCGAGCTGGACGTCTTGAAAAATCTGAAAAATAATTATAGAAAGTTGTTTTATGGCTTAAGATGTGCAGTTTCGTAACGCGATTGAAGTACAATTGGAAAAAAAAATCAAATTAGATCAATATTTCGCGAAATGAACCTAAACACATATTTCGGAATTTAATGAGAATAGCCATCATATAAAAAGTGTTAGAAAAAATGTATCCATTTCACAACAATAGGGACCTCAGAAGAAAGGGGTAGCGACGTCCCTATCTTTTTCCCTCCCAGCTATTGACCTGCGGGTGAGCCGGGTACCCCTTCCTTCTGGTGTCCCTATTGTTGTGAAATGGATACTTTTTTTCCAACACTTTTTATACGGTGGCTATTCTCATTAAATTCCAAAATATACGTTTAGGTTTATTTCGCGAAATATTGATCTAATTTCATTTTTTCAAATTGTACTTCAATCGCATTACGTTATTTATATTTAATTACTGTTACAAAAGATTTGTACAAAATAATCAGAAGGCACCACAGGATGATGTAGGTAGCCTCCAATCAGAAACTCCTTTTCATTTGTTTCTCTGTTAAAGCTCAAGAAGTAATGATAAATACTACGAATAATATTAATTTTTATTATTATATGAGTTTTACCAAATTAAAGAAAATGAATGATACATAGAACAATGGCAGTAATTACGAATCTTTCAGTTTTTAAGAAATATGATAACAAATTTTTAAGCTGTCTATTTGCTCGGCAATTATTGCCTTTCACACTCTATGGTAATCCATTCGCCACTAATATTTTAATATACATTGAGAGATATAGTGATTTTTTTTCCAGGAAAAATTAATTTTCCAATTTTGATTATAAATGATGCACGTTATTACGAAAAAGTAAAATGTACCCAGTGGGCAAAAAAACAATAACGTCCTAAGAACGTTCTAAAGACGTTCCTAGGACGTTTGTGTCAGTCCAATTGATGTCCTAAAGACGTCTCATGTTCCAAAGACCATCTTTGGAACATGGAACGTCTTTAGTACATCAATTGGACTGACACAAACGTCCTAGGAACATCTTTAGAACGTTCTTAGGACGTTAATGTTTTTGTGCCCACTGGGAAGATACTTTAACTTTAAAAAAAAATAAGTTGAAAACGTGCACTTAATTCTCTATATATATATATTTTTTTCAACTCTTTTGAATTGCTTGGAATGCTTTTAAACTCTTTCAAATCCTTTTGATTTCTTTTAACTTTTTGAAATATTCTTAATTCCGAAGTCCTTGGAATTCTCTAAAATCGTGGAATTATTCTTAATTCCCTCGTCATCCGTATTCGTTAAATTCGCGTAGGTTTCTGAATTCTGAGAATTTCTTGAATTTTAAGTATTTAAAAAGAATGCAAAGGATTCAGGGGAATTCAGGTGAATTAAAGGAATTCAGGGATTTCAGAGAATATAAGAAATTCAGAGATGTTCACTATTTTCAGGAATTCAAAGGATTCCCATGAGATGTATGGATTAATTTAGTACATTTAATTTCCGTCACTTACCTATTTAATTCAGATCTTCCTCGTTTTCTACGGCGGTTTTCAAATAATAAGAAATTATTCTAAACTAACCGAAGCTGGATCGATGATAACTGAAGAGAAAGAGAGTAAATTGATACGAAATACAATTACAATACATTTATTTAAGCTTCTTACAAAAGTTATCGTTGAGGACGATCAAAGATGAGTCTGAAATTCCTTAATTATGAATTGAGAATCTCCCACGAAAAGCAGCTTGTGAAGAAAAAGAAATTCTTAATTTTTTTTTTTAGTTTTAATAATTCTGGCTGATTAACAAACTCGTTCTTTCTTTTTCGGTCTTAAAAAGTGTGCCAAAGCTCAATCCAATCAGATCAGTCATTTAAGTTATCGTGTCTACAAACTACAGACAGACATACACCTTCGTAAAAATCGTAAACTAGCATAAGAAAGTCTTGTAAATAAAATTCACCTTCTTATCGATAGAAATATATTTTCACGACACATCTATCTAGAAATTACGAAAATATTTAAAATTATTCTACATGTATAATATATATTGTATACTTGTTCGGATTTATAAAATTTAATTAAAATTAGGAGTAAAAATAAATCGAAGACTCGATTAAAAATCAGGCTTTTTAAAATGGACTAGAAAAGCAGACAATATGTTATGTATACTTTAAATTCCTACCTCTGACTGTACAATTCATATGTACATTTTAAGATGGAATTACTTTTTGAAATCTGTACAATATTTACTATTCCTATCTCTAATAATCTTACACTTATATTGACAGTTTCTACGTTAATACACTGCCGTCAAAAATTTTTAGTACCCGTTCAGAAAAGGAGAAGCCAGGGAGACGTAGCTTGGTCCGCAGGTCGGGAAGATCTGCCTTTCTAGGTCTCGCGGACCGTACTTTTATCGACTCCGTTTCGGCGGCGGCGCACCAGGCACAACGCATGCGAGTGGGGGTTTACTAGCGATTGGTTCGCTCTCGCCACGTAAAAGTAGACAGCGGTGATCGCCGACTAAAATGACGCAAATACTCTTGGACATTTTTAGTCATATCTCAGGAACCTATCAAGATTTGATAAGATTTATTGGCTTGAATTAAAGATAAGATTTCATAGACTGTGTTGTATAAATCTTACATTTTTGCTACAACGTTCCTAGGTCATACATCAAGTTGAAGTTGATTAGGGGTCATTCGATGCGGAGTTTCATAAGATTGATAAGCTTTTCAACGGTTTTCAAGAAAAGTTTCTCGATCCTTTTCTGAACGAATAATCACATTTCAAAATCTGCCGTGATTTTTAATGGTACTCGCACTAGTCGTACCGACAATTTACAACGGTAGTGTATCTTTTCATATAAATTCAAAAACCAAAAGCAATATGAGAACTCTAAATTATATCGATTAATACCTGTTCTACTTTTCTACTGCTCTTAAAGTTTGAATTTTTCGTTTTATGATACTTGTGCCTGTTTTCTGTATCAGTCCTTCTCTTTGTGATATCACGACTTAAAATATAATATAATGTTTACTAGTGAGTTCGTCTAGTAGATACTTTTTTCATTGAGATCAACTTGTGCTTGAAAAATTCCTAACAGCGACTGTTTCTTTTTAATTGATTTTCGGTGGTTTGTTTTAACTCGAGTAGTTTATGTTTCATTGGATTAATGTGAGTTCCCATCCATTCATCGATCATGGATGGAAAGAACACGCTGTCCATTTGAACTCGTTGATACCCTTCCAGCGATGATAGCTCCAGTAACATACTGTAAAATCGAAATTATTTAGAGGTCATCCACAAATTACCCTTTTCCCTGCTTTTCCACTTTTTCACGTTTTCTCACTTAAATACTAACTGAATTAATAGAATCCAATAAGAAAATCCAATTATTTTTGTTTAAAGGTTAATTATTTTTGGTTGAAAAATCTACTATTGTATTTTTGGTTGAGAATTCATCTCTTGCGGTTAAAAAATTAATTATTTGGTTGAAAACTTAATTATTTTGTTGAAAAATCAAAAAATGTTACAAAATTATCCTCTTCGAATGAAAATTCGTACTTTTGATTGAAAACTCATATTTTAAGTTTAAAATTAATTTCTCTGGTTGAAAATTTAAATATTTGGTTGAAAATTGGCTTTTTTTGTTTCAAATTATTTTGAACTGAAAATTGAACAATTCTATTTTTAGTTGAAAACTGATCTTGTTTAGTTAAAAATTCAACTACTTAGTTGAATTTTCATGTATTTTGTTGAAAATTGATCTTTTCTGGTAGAAATTATAATCTTCCTAGTCAAAATTTCATCTTTTTAGTTGAAAATTAATTAAAGTGAAAACTTAACTATTCCATTTTTTGTTAAGAATTTCTCTTTTTTAGATGAAAATTCAATTGCTTGGTTGAAAATTCATGTATTTTGTTGAAGATTTGTCTTTTTTAAAGAAATTAATTATCTTTGTTAAAAATTAATTTCTGCATTTCTTTGGTTGAAAGTTAAAATTTTTTTTCTCGAAAATTGGTCCTTTTTTTTGTTTCAAAACTAATATTTTTAACTGAAAATTTCACTATTCCATTTTAAGTACATAATTCATGTCTTTTGTTGAAAATTCGTTTCTTTTTGGTAGAAAATTAATCTTCATAGTTGAAGATTCATCTGTTTGGTTTACAATTGAACTATTTTGTTGGAAATTCGTTTTTTGTTTAAATTGATCATTTTAGTTGAAAATTCGTTGTTTTTTTTTTTGGTAGAAAATTAATTTTTTTAACTCAAAATTCAATTATTACGATTTTGTGTTGAAAAATTCAGTTTTGTCGAAAATGCACTGTTTTTTTACTGAAAATTTATCTTATTAGTAAAAAATTCACGTATTTTGGTTGAAAATTTATCTGTTTCAGTTGAAAATTCTTGTCTTTTTGGTAAAAAAAAGTATATTTACATATATGTTTTCTTGAAAATTCATCATGCTTTGTAGAAAATTAATTTTTTTAAGTGAAAATTTAACTATTTCGTTTTTGGTTAGAAATGTAACTATTCCATTTTTAGATGAAAATTCATCCGTTTGGTTTATAATTAAACTATTTCTTTAGAAATAGCTTATTTTTTGTTGCTAAAAATTAATTTCTTCATTTCTTTGTTTGAAAATTAATCTTCTTAGTTGAAGATTCATCTGTTTGGTTTAAAATTTAACTATTTTGTTAGAAATAAATTTTTTTGTTGTTGAAAATTGATCATTTTAGTTGAAAATTCGTTTTTATGGGGTTCAAATAAATCTTTTTAACTGAAAATTTTAGTTAGACATTTGTATTTTATTTTAGAAAATCATTCTTCTTGGTTGTAAATTAATTTTTTTTTTTAATTTATCTTTTTAGTTGAAAATTCATGTGTTTTTGGTTGAAAATTCATGTCTTGTTGCTAAAAAATGTATCTTCATCAGTAGAAAATGCACCGTTTTTCGTAGAAAATAAATCTTCTTGGTTCAAACATAGTTTGTTTTTTTTTGGTTGAAAATTGTTTTGAGTAAAAATATAACTGTTCCATTTTTAGTTAAAAATGTACCTTTTTTAGTTGAAGATTGATTTTTTCCAGTTGAAAATTTATGTATTTTGGTTCAAAGATGAAATTTTATCATTTTAGTAGCAAAGTAATCTCTTTGATTGAAAATTCTTTTTTTTTTTAATTGAAAATCACTTTTTTTGAATGAAAATTAAACTATTTCATTTTCAGTTGAAAATGTATCTTTTTTAGTTGGAAATTCATGTATTTTGTTGAAAATTCGTCTTTTTTGTTAATGCATTTTTTTCAATTTATTTTTTTGTTTGACGCTTAATCATTTTAATTAAAAATTCAACCATTTTGTTGGAAACTCGATTTTTAATGTAGAAAATTAATCTTCTTGATTGAGAATAATTTTTTTTGTTGAAAATTCAATTATTTGGTAACAAATAATTTTGTTGTTGTTTTAGAATTGTAGATTTATCATTTTATTTGAAAATTTATTTCTTTGATTAAAGACTTAACTATAGTGTTTAAAATTAGCTTTTCTTTTGTTGAAAATTAATTTTTTTGTTTGAAAATTTAAATAATTTATTTAAAATACGTAAATTTTTTGGTTGAAAGTTCAACTATTTGGTTAAAAATGAATTTTTCTGGTTGAAGATTTATCATTTTATATGAAAATTAATTTCTTTGATGGGAAATTTAATTATTGTGTTGAAATATTTTTAAAATAATTTTTCAAACTGACAATTCAACTATTCCATTTTTTGTCAAAAAGTCATCTTTTTCAGTTGAAAATTCGTCTTTTTTGGTTTGAAAATTAATTTTCTTGGTTAATAATTTATTTTCTTTGTTTAAAATGAAATTTATATTCGAAATACTTACTCGGTGAAGGCAGGAATAAGACTTTCAAGTTGCATTGGATTCGTGTAATTATTCAAAACTTGCCACGGATTCATCCACGTTGATATCCTGTAATTGATAAAAGAAATTTGAAAATCTTGTTAATATAATTAAATGAATAATCGGATTTAGAAATTTAACTATTTAAACTTTATTTTTAAAAATAGCCATAATATAATGGCATGATTTTTTAAAAGTAATAAACTTATGATGCTTTGAAAAATTATTTTTTCAGGAATCATAATTTGTAATCTTTTTGTTTTTTTAACGAAGAAAATTAAATCAAACGCTGTATATATAGAAAAATATAAAAATTAATAAACAATATGCAGTACGTTGGATTTCCTTCTTTCTAAGATGAAATCCTATATATTTGAAAAGTACAATCGCACGATTAAAATAAATTGTTAAACAAATTATTTTTTTAAAGTTATAAGTCATACCCAAATTGAAAAAACAGTATTGTCAAGAAATTCCAAAAAAATTATATGGATAATTTTGCATTCTATGCAGGTATATTGAATTTCTAAAAGGTTTTATTGTGTAAATTTAAAACTTAATTCATATAAGTCCTATTTTCATATTTTGTTATCACTTGATAAAATTATTTACAAAATTTCTTAATCTTAATCTTGATCTTAAGGTATAAAATGAAACTAATTAAACTCTGATTTGAAATATTTGCAAAGATAAAGAAAATATTTAAAAATTAATTCCTACTTCACTAATTCCAATAAAATCAACAACTTAACAAAAACTTCCAAAATCGATAAAAATTAATTTTGAAGTGTTTTTATATCCCAGGAATTTCTACATACTTTGAATTATTTAAAAATAAATTAGCTTTCAACTTTACTTGAATTTGAAGCTTTTATTAATTTAAAGGTTTTTCAATTTTTTTTTATTTTTTATGTTCTATCTAACTGAAATCCAAAATTTGCAAAAAGCTTTTAAATTGAAAGATTAACAATTTGAAAAGCATTTTAAATTCAAAGTCGAAAATTTAGAACAGTTCAAAATTTCATGTCCTTTTTTTTGAAAATCTATCTTTTTTGGTAGGAACTCAATTTTCTTGATTGAAAAAAGTTTTTTTTTTATTGAAAATTAATTTTTTAGCTGATAATTGAACTATTTCTTTCTTAGTTAAAAATGTATCTTTCTTAGTTGAAAATTCATGTATTTTGTTGAAAATTAATCTTTCTTGGTAGAAAATGAGTCTTCTTGGTTGAAAATTCATCTATTTGGTTTTTATTTTGAATTTGAATATTTGAATTTTATTTTTTTGGTTAAAGATCGATCATTTTAGTTGAAAAGTAGTTTTCTTTTGTGTTGAAAATAATTTTTTTTTGCTTGAAAATTTATTTGCTTGGTTGAAAATTGAACTATTTTGTGAAGAATTTGCTGTTTTTTTGTTGAAAATTGATCTTTTTATTTGAAAATTCATGTATTTTGTTGAAAATTCTTCATTTTTTGTTGGAAATTATTTTTTTTAACTGAAGAGTTAACTATTCCGTTTTTGGTTAAAAATTCAACTATTCCATTTTTAGTTGAAAATTCATCTGCTTGTTTTAAAATTAAACTATGTCTTTAGGAATTCATTTTTTTCTTGAAAATTGATTATCTTAGTTGAAAATTCGCTCATTTTTGGTTGAAAATTAATATTTTTGTTTGAAAAATGATTTCTTCAGTTGAAAATTGAACAATTTTATCAAAACATCGCTGCTTTTTGTTAAAAATACATTTTTTGACTGAATTAGTTGAAAAATTATTTTTTTAGTTGAAAATGCATTTATATTTGGTGAAAAAAATTATCTTTTTTAATTGAACATTCGTCTCTTTGGTAAAATCTTTATTAGTTGAAAATCCACGTATTTTGTCGAAAATTGGTCTTTTTTGTTAGAAAATCAATCTTCTTGGTTGAAAAATTACCTTTTTGGTTAATTTTTTGTTTCTTCAGTTGAAAGTTCAAATGTTTTGTCGAGATTTAATCTTTTTTTGGTTAAAAATTTATCTTTTTGGTTGAAAATTTATTTTTTTGTTGTTGAAAATTCGCCTTTTCGGTAGAAAATGAATCATCGCGGTTTAAAATTCATCGTTTTGGTTTAAAATTGAACTGTTTCGTTATGAATTCATTTTTGTTGTTGTTAAAGATTCATCATTTTAGTTGAAAATTGATTTTTTTTTGGTACAGAATTAATTTTTTCGTTTGAAAATTTATTTCTTTTGCTGAAAACTGAACTTTTTTGACTGAAAATGTAACTATACCATTCTTGGTTGATAACTTATTTTTTTAGCTGAACATTTATCTTTTTTAGTTTAAATTTCATGTATTTTTCGTAAAAAAAAATTAACTTTATTACTTGAAAATTCATGTAATTTGTTCCAAATGTGTCTGTTTTGATAAAAAAATCAATCTTCTTAGTTGACAAATCTTTTATTCTCTGTTGAAAATTAATTTTTTTGACTGAAAATTTACCTCTTCCAATTTTTAGTTGAAAATTTATCTTTTTTACTTGAAAATTCATGTTTTTTTGGCAAAAAAATTGATCTTTATTAGTTGAAAATTCATGTATTTCGTTCAAGATTTGTCTTTTTTGGTAGAATCTTCTTGGTTCGAAAATCGTTTTATTCAGTTGCAAATTAATTTTTGTACCTGAAAATTCAACTATTCCATTTTTATTTGAAAATTTATCTTTTTTAGTTGAAAATTCATATATTTTGTTCAAAATTTGTCTTTTTTGGTACAAAATTAATCTTCTTGGTTGAAAAATAGTTTTTTTTTCGGTTAAAAATTAATTTTTTCAACTGAATATTTACCTCTTCATTTTTAATTGAAAATTGATCTTTTTTAATTTAAAATTCATGTTTCTTTGGTAAAAAATGTATCTTTATTAATTAAAAATTCATGTATTTCGTTCAAGATTTGACTTTTTTGGTAACATTTTTGGTACAAAATCTTCGTTCAAAAATCTTTTTTTTTTCATTTGAAAATTAATTTTTTTAACTGAAAATTTACCTCTTACATTTTTTGATGAAAATTTAACTTTTTTACTTGAAAATTTATGTCTCTTTTGTAAAAAATTGGTCTTTTTTGGTAGAAAATCAATCTTCTTGGTTGAAAAATCGTTTTTTCTTCGGTTGAAAATTAATTTTTTTTTAACTGAAAATTTACGTCTTCAATTTTTAATGGAAAATTTATATCTTTTACTTGAAAATTCATGTTTCTTTGGCAAAAAATGTATCATTATTAGTATAAAATTCATGCATTTCGTTCAAGAATCTTCTTGGTTCAAAAATCATTTTTTTCAGCTGAAAATTAATTTTTTTAGCTGTAAATTTAACTATTCCATTTTTAGTTCAAAATTTAACTTTTTAACTTGAAAATTCCTTTCTCTTTGGTAAAAAAATTTATCTTTATTAGTTGAAAATTCATGTATTTTGTTCAAAATTAGTCTTTTTTGGCACAAAATTAATCTTTTTGTCCGAAAAATAATTTTTTTCAGTTAAAAATTAATTTTTTTCAGTTGAAAATTAATTTTTTTACCAGAAAATTTAACTGTTCCATTTTTAGTTGACAATTTATCTGTTTTAGTTAAAAATTCATGTAATTTGTTTGAAATGGGTATTTTTTGGTAGAAAATCAATCTTCTTGGTTGCAAAGTCGTTTTGTTTCGATTGAAAATTAATTCTTTTTACCTGAAAATTTAACTATTCCATTTTTAGTTGAAAATTTATCTTTTTTAGTTAAAAAATTTATATATTTTGTTCAAAATTTGTCTTTTTTGGTACAAAATTAATGTTTTTGGCCGAAAAATAATTTTTTTCAGTTGAAAATTAATTTTCTTTTACCAGAAAATTTAACTATTTCATTTTTATTTGCCAATTTATCTGTTTTAGTTGAAAATTAATTCTTTTTACCTGAAAATTTAACTATTCCATGTTTATTTGACAATTTATCTGTTTTAGTTGAAAATTCATACATTTTCTTCAAAATTGGTCTTTTTTGGTAGAAAATCAATCTTCTTGGTTGAAAAATGGCTTTTGTTTCGGTTGAAAATTAATTTTTTTAACTGAAAATTTACCTCTTCCATTTTTAGTTGAAAATTTATATTTTTTACTTGAAAATTCATGTCTCTTTGGTAACAAATTTATCTTTATTAGTTTAAAATTCATGTATTTTGTTCAAAATTTGACTTTATTGGTACAAAATTAATCTTCTTGACTGAAAAATCATTTTTTTCAGTTGAAAATTAATTTTTTTTTACCTGAAAGTTTAACTATTTCATTTTTAGTTAAAAATTTATCTTTTTTACTTGAAAATTCTTGTCTTTTTGGTAAAAAATGTATCTTTATTAGTTTAAATTCATGTATTTTGTTCAAAATTTGACTTTATTGGTACAAAACTATTCTCCGTAAAAAAATCATTTTTTTTTTCAGTTGAAAATTAATTCTTTTTACCTGAAAATTTAACTATTTTAGTTGAAAATTCATATATTTTGTTCAAAATTGGTCTTTTTTGGTACAAAATCAATCTTCTTGGTTGAAAAATGGCTTTTGTTTCGGTTGAAAATTAATTTTTTTAACTGAAAATTTACCTCTTTCCCATCTACACCAACCCAACTTTTTGGGAATTCACCGACTCATTTGGGGAGGAGCCCCTAGTTTTCGTATACGGTGTGTTCGCCCCTGGATGGTCACATTGGGTGTTTCGTTACCAGCCGACTGAAGTCATAACTGATGGTAGTTTTTCCCTTTCTCGCTTGGAGCGCGCGAAAGAAAATTCGAGCAAAGTTACTGCCTTATCTGCTTCCTGCTTCGCTAAATAGTAGAACATATTACCACTACGATGCTATTCTTTAGAGTATGTATACAAAGAAATAAACGAAATGGCTTCACCGTTTGGCCTGAATCCAAAAGGGTGATTTACATTCGATTTCGGCAGTACAAAAGATGTCCCGAGAACATCCTATGTCTTTAAGACGTCTTTAGGATATGAGACATCTTAGAGATATTGTGTGGACTGACATTGGACGTCCTAGGAACATCCCAAGGACGTTCTTGTAATGTTCATGGTTTTGTGTCCACTCGGAAATTCAAGTAATAAATTCGTGTTGATCAATCAATTAAAAAATAATTACTATCAGAAAGTAGGTGAAAAAGCCCCAGTTGATATAATTAATTTTTATAATCAAGCCTTTTAAACTTGTAAAATTCCAAAACAAGTATATGAATGTTCTAATTGTCGATTTTTATTTCTATGTTTCAAAGTCGAGTCTGAATTTTATAGTCGACCAGAGTGCAATAACTACATTAATATTGTGGATAAAATATGGGTGCAGTTTTTCAAATAAGAACCCAGTGGGCACACAAATCCTAAAGTTGTCCTATAGACGTCTTGTGGCGTACGTCTTGAGGACCTTTTAATGACATGAGAAGATCCAAAGGATGTCTTCAGGACGTCAAATGGCATGACATAGAGGTACATTCTAAGGACGTCTTTAGGATGTCCCGGTGCCCATTGGGAAGACGCAACGCAGTCTTAAAATGCTCTCTCTGAAAATCTTTTTTTCGGAAGCTATTCATTATATAACATAGAAACCAATTTATTTATTATATTTTCAAATTCAGATATTTTTTCAAAATCAACTCAAAGTCTAATATTAAAAATGTATTGTAACACGTAAATAAAGACGTAGTGCATGTAGAAACAAATATTCTTCATTGTGGAGATAACTTAAAAAATGGACTTTGAAATATTCTGCCTAAATTTAAATTAGTAAGGAGTTACTAAAAAGTTATGCATAGTAAGATGAATACTATTTCATGATATGAAAAAATTCTTACTCAAGTAATTGGTAAGCGGTTTGGAACCAATGCATTAGGAACTTGTTGCTAACTAAAATTCAGAGAGTTTCACATATAACTCAATGAGGAAGCCAAACATCCGAAATTTACTTAATTCGGAGGTGTGGAGACTCCGTAAAATCCTTTAGGTTTGACGCAACCTTGTGTTTATTAATAACACGTTTCCAAAACTTGTTTTTTGGTAATCGGTGTTCCTGCATTCAGTGATCATACGGCATTCAGATAATGGCCGGTTGTTTATTAGAATAAAAAACAAAAGTTTTTTAGTGGAATATTAATAAATTTCTTATGTGCAAAGGTGAATACCTGATTTCAGCTCGCTTTTAAAAGACTAGAAAACGTGTAATTCAAAATGGAATTTTTTTACAAATAATATATATGACGTCTGAAAACATTATTTTAATCGGAAATTTAGTACTTTAACAGAATTTTCATGTTCCGATATGACCCTGTTTTTTTCAATTTATGCGAAAAATTTCACCAAGAACCCCAACTTTGGAAAGTTTTTTTCAAAAATATTAGTTGTACAAAAAAATATTTTAGTTGAAAGTCATAGATCGGGAAAAGCTAAATTTTTTATGTTATACAAATCTCTCTCCACGGCGCAGGTTACGTGCTTATCAAAATTAGAGGAAATATTAAATATTTTCCAAATATTGTTTTAAAAAAATGGTGCGAAACTGGATTTTTGATCTGAAAAATTCGATTTAGAATACCCGCACTTTCAACTTTCTTTTTAAAAGCCTAATTTTCATAATAAAGTTGCAAGGCTCACCAAAAATATTGTTTAAAAATCTGCTAATTAACGAATTTGAAAATGAGTATATATTAAAAAATTCTTAGATTCAACAATTTTGCTAAGGGATTAAAAAATTTTAAATTTTAAACCGTTGGTTTTTTTTATAAAGTTACAAGTATTTCAATTTTTCAAATCGAAAACGCAAATGATCAAAAAATGGTTTAAATTTTTGTTAAAAGTGTGATGTTTTTTAATATACCATACGTGTTTATCTTTATCTTTCTGATTCTGATATAATTTATCGTTCTCTTTCAAAATTCATCAACAAATTTTAAAAAACATCAAAAGCATCTAACTGGCGGCACCTTGGAGAGAAAAGAGAATTTGTCTTATCTGAAAAACGAAAATTCAACTTTTTTTGCCAAAATACACAAGACACTAATAAAATCGAAGACATAAAATCGTTTCTCTAAAAGAAGTTCTAGAAGAATATTTCTTGAAACTTTTTTCTATCTCGAGTTATTTTCGAGATTTTTGCGTAAATATTGATAAAATCCATCAAAATTTATTTTTTCTCAACAAAACAATTTTATGGAGGCATAAAAAGCAAAGAAGAACCTAATTCAACTGTTTCAACAACTTTTATATCAAACTTTTTCCTTTGAAGTCGTTACTTTTTAAATAATCGATACCGTCAAACGGGGTAATTTTGGACATGTGGGGTAAATTCGGGCACCACTGAATTGATAGTTTAAATTACTTAAGATGGGTGGTTTTAACCATAATAAAGAGACAGTTAAGGCTGGAACTGATTCCAGATTCTTGAAACAGTTTTAAGTAATTTATTTTATAAATTTAGGGGTGCTTGAATTTACCCCACATGTCCGAAATTGCCCCGTTTTATGGTAATCTGCATTTTTTCTAACTTACTTGATTATTTTTTCACTAAAACTTTGTTAAAACTGCTAAAGTAAGTACATTTCGGTTTTTTATTACAACAACGAATTGCACTGTTGATAAAAAAATAGATCTTCAAGGATTTTATATATATTTTCTCAAAAATCTAAAGAATAATACGAGATAAGAAAAAAAAACGCACATGGACTTGGTTAAAGAGAAAGCTTTATACCCTAGCATAACATATACTCCAATTTTTTGTAAATACTTGTTGCTCAATATGAATATTCATGAATTCACATTTATCATCAGAAATTTCTAGGAACTTTTCAATAGTTTTCCTGATTTTTCTGGCAAATTTCATGAAAGTACCGCCACTCCACTTTTTTTAGAACCACACCACTGTTTTTATTAGTAAAAACTGTACATAAAAAATTGCCTTTATTTTTTAACGAATAGGACTTTTTTTTAATTTTTCATATATGAACGCACAAATGCATTCGACTCAGCTCAAACGCTTCAATTAATGAAAGTATTTTCACGCCGCACTAATAATAATATTTTTTTAATGTAATCTGTAAAGTATTAATATCTGGTATATTTTTATTTTGTCGAAAAGATTTGGCTGTAGAGAAAAATATGAGCAATCGAATAAGGGTACCTGCTAACACATTTTTGAAAACAGCATTCAGAACTCGGGCTTTTTACATAGAATTTTTTACAAAATACGATTAAA
This sequence comes from Andricus grossulariae, assembly GCA_011634705.1. Lineage (NCBI taxonomy): Eukaryota > Metazoa > Arthropoda > Insecta > Hymenoptera > Cynipidae > Andricus > Andricus grossulariae. The sequence goes on along the minus strand of JAABKJ010007545.1, from coordinate 67,491,659 downwards.
AGGGCTGGTTTAAAAACCTTGGTACCTAAAAACGGAAAATTCTTTGGCAGAAATTCAAATCACGCTGCACGAACCAAGAACAATATTTTGATAAAAATCGAGGCGAGTCGAGGCACTCGAAATTGTAAATAATTTAAAATAATGAATTTGTATACCTAGTTGCTACAAAGTTTTAAAATAATATAAGAAAGAAATTGATTTGTTTAATTTAGTTTTTGAAAATTTTATTTTGAAAAAAAAACATTGTGGAAAATTTTATTGTAAATGCTGTATTTTTAAAACTAATTATTATATTACGAGAAAAAAAATTACAATTTAATGTTGTTTTTCTTTAAAAGATCTACAGAAAGTTCGTTTACCACTTTTCAAATTTTTTTGCCGTTTTGCAAAATATAGGCTTATATATGCATTTTTTTCTCCAAAAACTATTATGTTTGCTTTCTGTCCCTTTAAATACGTGTAAGGTATCGTTTTTTACGTTTTTCCAGTGATGATATCATTATACGTAGACACTCTAATCTTTTATCACTTTATTGTTACAATATTCTCGAGAATTGTTTTTTTGTGAATAACGAACAAACATTTGTTGTCAAATATCAAAAAGTGGTAAAAGAACTTTTTGCAGATCTTTTGGAGTAACACATTTTTTGTGTAATCTTTTCCAAATCTTACATATTTTCAAAATAAAATGAAAATTTTTTATTTTCAGAAAAATCGACGGTATTTTTTTTTATCCTCAGATTTTTGTTTTTTAATTTTCCTGTGGATTTCGAAAAAGTGTGAAATCCCTCATTGGAATCAAAACTCAAAATTGAATATTTTAATTTTCAGTGTACGGCTTGGTATAAATTGTTTGTTCAAGACTTCGAAGCTGATGTTCCATTATTACAAATTATATGATTATTGCTAATTGAAGTCAAGGTATATCTAGTCTTAATGAATATTTTAATCTTTTTCTAAAGGCGATAAGAAGACGTTTATTATCCTGTACCCCTACCTTCGAAACCGTTCATGGCCATCGACCGTGGAAATGTCCACTAATGGCTCCTCGCATTTGTATAAAAATCAAGCGAAACGCTTCCACCGTATTCAGTATTCTCCAAACCGTTTCAGTGATCCGTCGCAAGAAACCATACACAATTTTCAAAATGAAGACTGTTTTCGCTATCCTCGCATTCTGCTTAGTAGGAGCGATGGTAAGCATTTTTGTCTTTTTGATTATTTGTTCCTTTTTACAAATATTAACATTTTTTTATTTCACTAAAAAATTTCGGAAGTGTACTTTAATATTGACTTAATATTGTAATTGTTAAACCAGCTTTTAGAAACTTATACATTTTTTCGAAAAATTGCAGAAGTTTTTTTTGGAAAGTATTGTTGAGACATTATTTTTGCGATAAGTATGAAAATATCGGACACATTGTTGTCAAAAACATTTAAAACATTGAAGCATTTGGAACATTTTCATTTTAATTAATTTTAATTTTTTATCGCTATGGTTGAATAATATTGAATTGTTCTTGCAAATACAGATGTTAGATTATCCACTATGATGATAGAGTAAAACTTAATTTCATTAAATAAAAAAACGTATTCATTGCCGTTAATTATTTGTTACCGAGGAGTTGATCATTCGAATTTTGAGTTCCCACCAGATATTATAGGATTTCAAAGATTTATAAACAAGTATTTTGAAATATTTCAAATGATTTTAACACATATATATAGATTCCGAGGAATTTCGAAAGAATTTTAGACCAGTTTGAGAGTTTAAAATTAATGTTATGTCATCTCAAGAGATTTAAAAACATTTAAAGTGATTTCAAATCATTTTTAGAGACTGTAAAGAATTGTAAATGATTTCAAAGTATTTTACAGAATATGAATGAGTTTTAACAGCTTTAAGAAGATTTACAGGGATTTCAAGAGCTTTTATAAGATGTTTCAGAATATTTCAGAGCACATCACAAAATTTTGAGAGTTTAAAATTGATTTCAAAAAATGTTTAGGAGTTGCAAAGTATTTTGAAAGACTTTAGGGTAATTTTTAAAATTTTCAAGAGATTTTACGACACTTCCAAAATTATTGCAAGTAACTTTAAAACATTTTAAGGGATTTCACTGATTTTCTAAGGATATCAAGTGATTCAAGTGTATTTCAAGAGATTTCCAAGCATTTTTTAAGATTTCATGGTCTACGAAAGGATTTTAAGGGATTTCAAAGGATGTTTTTTATGGATTTCAACTAATTTTAGAAGACGTCAAGGGAGGCAGAGTGATTTGAACTATTGTTCAAAAGTTTTCAATGGTATACAATATATTTTACTGAATAATACGAAACTTCAAAAGGTTTTAAGTGTTTTGAAATGCTATTAAAATATATTCAAGAGATTTTACAAAATTTTAAGTTATTTTAAAAGATTTCAAGGGGTTTCACAGGATTTCGAGTGTTTTCTAAACATTTTAGGGAATTTCAGAGGATTTCCAGGGATTGCAAAAAATTTAAACAATTATGTGGCATTATAAGTGATTTCAAGGGAATTTACCAAGATTTATGGGAATTTACTATAAGATATATAAATTTTGTTTTAATATGAATTTTATACTTTAATTCAAAAAATGCGTGAGAAAAGAAAAATAATAATCTCGCGAGTGTTTGTTTTATAGTAATAGTAACCCCTTGTTGTTATTTTATTGAAATGAGTATAATGTATTAATCACTTGTGCGAAATATTCTCTTGAAAATAAATTTTTTAACTTTAAGACTTCACATTTGGGGAAAATTGTATCTCCTATTCAAGTCGTTTACTAATTCATTCACTATAGATTTGCCTATTAACTTCATTTTTATTATCTGATTTTTGACTTGTCAATTTATCCATAAAATATTATACAAGAAATTTTTTTTTTACTGATTCACTAACAAATCCATCCTTTAATTAATAAACTATTAGGCACTATTTTCGTTGTTAAAATCTTAATAAATCAGATTTGCAGATTATTTTGTGCTCAATACCGCAATATTTATTATCGAATATTATATTTTAAAATTAAACTATAGATATATTGGTAGAATTTCCGAAATCATATAATTATGTTAAATTGAATTGGGTTATTGCAGGCTAGCATCACTGATGAACAAAGGGCTAAGCTTGTGGAGTACAAGACCAGCTGTATTATCGAAACTGGTGTTGATGCAGGTTATTCAATTTTAATTTTGTACACTAATTCCGTAAATTGTTTTCGACTTCCTTAATTTGAATCAGTGAAATTTCACTGAGAATCCGTGAAAATATACTGAGAATCAGTGATTATTGACAGAAATTCGAGTAGTTTTTTAATGACTTTTCCGTAGAAAAGTTACTAATGTTTCAGTAAGCGTCACTGTAATTCCAGTAATTTTTTTTGTTGAACAACCAGTAAAACGCGCCTGAAATTTCAATGGCCAGTGGGCACAAAATCATGGACATCCCAAGAACATCCTTGAGACGTTCCTAGGACGTCCAATGTCAGTCCAAACAACGCCTCTAAGACGTCTAATGTCCTAAATATGTCCTAAAGACGTTTTAAAGACATAGAACTTTCTCGGGACATCTTTCGTACTGATATTGGACGCCTTAAGAGCATCCCTAGCATGTCCAAAATACATGTTCCAAACGACGTCTTAGGGATGTCCCGAAGACGTCTCTAGGACGTCTTTAATTTTTTTTGCCCACAGGGTGAATAATCACTGATTCAGAAAGCCAGAAGCACGACACTGAATTTCAGTTAAAATGTAACTGATGATTATCGGTGAATTTTTACTGATTAGAATCTAAAGGGGATACGACAAATTTTTAAAGGTTTAAACTTAATAAAAATTACATTTTTTTATTATTGACAACATTTTAAGACGTAGTAACATACTATTAAGTACTATAATTTTAGAAGCTATTTTAGTAACAAAACTGTAGATATAGCTTATTTTTAAAATTGGGTACATAAAGCTATAATAATTATTACAAATAATGGGAAAGGTATATAAAATTGAAGATTATCAATATATTTCAAACATTTACATAACGTTTTGAAAATTGAACGTTCCAACGGTAAAAAAAAAGTTTTATAATCAACTAAAATAGACCAAAATTGATGTAGAAAATATAATCATAATTAATTTTACATCAAACTTAATATCAATGTTAAAAATTGCAAAAGAATTTTACACTCCATTTATTACTTTACAGCTGTGGTGCAAAATGCTAAAGAGGGAAAAATCGCTGAAGATGATGAGAAATTGGCTTGTTTCTTCGCTTGTTTCCTGAAAAAGATTGGCATCGTAAGTATTTCTATACTGCTTAAATTGTACGTAAATTTACCAAAAGTTTATACATATTTTCTACAATGTAGTCATAACTTACCTAAATTAAGTATTATAAGTTCAATTTTACATTAATAATTTAATTTTTATGCAGATATAGAAAATAAACTCGATTAATATTTAGTGTTGATCAAGTAAAATAAAAATCTAAAAGTAGGATAACTTATGCGATTATATAATAGTAAAAATGACACTAAATGAGCCTCCTTACACCGTATGCTATTCGCAGGCTTAAACTGCTTAAGTGGGGGCAGAGTGGGGATAAGCGTAACTAAGACGTAACCTTGGCGCAGGAGAGGGAGAGAGACTGGACGCTTGCCCTCTACTCTCTCCCATGCTACAGAGTAAGGTGTCAGCTACGCTTATCCCCACTTAAGCAGTTTTAGCCTGCAACTAGCGTACGGTGTAAGGAGGCTCAATATGTTCAATTTATTAAAATTACTTTGTTAGCGATTATTTCCTGTCTAAAAAAAGTGGTATTAAGATATATATCTAGAAAATCTCGCAATTAATGTTGCTGAGAACCTGATTCGCTTCTCACTACTTCAAGTTGTATTATACCTTAAATTTTTAATTTGAAAAATTTAATCTATAAGCAATCCCTTTCAATAAGATAATGCATAGAAAACCTTATGTAAATTAAGAAACATTTGTGTTTTTCAATACATTTTCGCGGATAAATTAAAACTTTCAAACTATATAATAAATTATTGAAAATATACATTTTTTATACATGGTAATATAATATCATAATTATAATAATTCATGTTATTTTGTCGACCAGGGTAATTAATTAAATCATTTTTGATGTTAGATATTGCCGAGTATTGGTCAAATAATTTTCTTGAGAAAATTTCTTCTCGTTTGTCCTGTTTATCCTGCCGATATAGGAAAAACGAGAAACTATCTGCTGAAGCCCCGGTGGCGTAATTGTTTAACGCTCCACTCGTGAATAGTGGCGTTTCCGGTTCAAATCCGGGCCAAAGAAGATTTTTTCTCGTTTCTCCAGAAAATTATTTGAGCAGTAATTTAATCAGAAATCAAATTATATCATAAAGTATCGATGAAGGCTTGCCACTTTTAAAAATTGCAGGTTGTGTTCGTTTTTTTCACCGGAAATTAACATTTTTAAATAACAAAGAAAATTTCCCAGAACATACACAAATTTGACCAATTTTAGGTTATGTCAGAGTTTTACTCCAAAAATTAGTATTTTAAGACAAAAATCATTAAAGTTTGAATATCATTTGTAATTTTTTAATAGTATCAGGTTATACTAATATTTTTGTCACAGGAAATCGGTTATTTGAAACAACAATCATTAGTTTTCGAAGAATATTTACAATTCTGAACAATTTTTTTTATGTCGTTATGTTATATTATGTTAGTGTTTTTCGTCGAAAAGTATTGGATATTTTAATAAAAAATTATTATGTCTCATTAAATATTTGCAATGTTTAAAAAACTTTAGGTTATGTTAGCATGTTCCACATGAAATGGTGGAATTCAGAAGTGATATTTTTCAATAGGTCTACTATGCTTTTCTTCGTATTTTTGCCGCAAAAATAAAGTTAAATAGTTTGAGCATCGAATGAGGAAAAATAAATGACAAAATAGTGTAGAAATTGGTTAAATTGATGAGATTAAAGAAATTTTAAAGTGGCGGAAATTAAAAAAAATATTAATAAAATAAGTTCTAAAAATGTCAATATTGCCAGTATTACTTATTGCGCTATTAAAATAAACATTATTGATTACCCAGTGGGCACAAAACCATGAACATCCCAAGAACGTCCTTGGGACGTTTCCAGGACGTCCAATGTCAGTCCAAACAACGTCTCTAAGACGTCTAATGTCCTAAAGATGTTCTAAATACGTCTTAAGTACATAGGACGTTTTCGCGACATCTTTCGTACTGACATTAGATGTCTTAAGAGGATTTTTAGGATGTCCAAAAGACATGTTCCAAAAGACGTCTTAGGGATGTCCCGAAGACGTCTCTATGATATCCTTAATTTTTTTACCCACTGGGTATTTTTAACAAATTCTGTAAGGTTTTCAAAAAAGTAATGCAAGTAAATAAAAACAAAATTATTTTCCAGAGAGTATTAAAGAGAGTGGAAGGTGCCATAAGAGCGCAATTTATTTTTTCCGTACACGAGTTTCAGCGCTCCTACAGTTTCGGGGACTGATCTCAACAAACAAAAATCGATTGGATGCATTTGAATCACCAGTAAAAATTATTTGAATTAGCATTCATGAAATGTAATTGCCGATTGCGACCGATTGGTTACAAAAATTGATGTATGGGATGTGACAGATTGGAAAAAGGCCGCGTGAATCAGACGAAAAATGTTCTAGAATCTAGGTTATACCTGCGAAAAATACAAATCTATATAAAATCCTTTCGAATTTTATACCATACTTTACTGTTTAATTCTGTCGGATCCTCGAGCATTCATTCCTTTTGATAATTATGCAATTTGATGAAGGGAAAAAAACACTACGCTTTTCGTTCGATATCGCTAAGTAATGCCGAACTGGGCATATAGTGTCCTCATTTTCATAAAAGCCCACGATCTCACGTCGAAGAACAATTAGTTCTCTAACAGGAAGTTTCCCAGTGGGCACAAAATCATGAACATCCCAAGAATGTTCTTGGCACGTTCCTAGGAGGTCCAATGTCAGCCCAAACAACGTCTCTAAGACGTCTAATGTACTAAAGATGGCCTGAAAACGTCTTAAAGACATAGGACGTTCTCAGGACATATTTCGTACTGACATTAGACGTCTTAAGAGCATCCCTAGGATGTCCAAAAGACATTCTCCAGAAGACGTCTTAGGGATGTCCCGAAGACGTCTCTAGGACGTCCTTAATTTTGTTGTCCACTGGGTTGTCTTAATGTAATGTTAAAAATCACAACACACGAAATGAATGCTCGAGATATCACCAAAGAAACACAAAGCAGCCGTCAGAATCTCTTTTGACACAACCGACCAGACGCCATTGCCTGTGGCCATGGATCATGCCATTGCCACCTCGTGCATTGTAGAAATTAAACTTCCCGTTGAAATACCCAAGCTTTATCCCCGAAGCGGCGAGTGCGCTACTATCCAGGGTACGGTCACCTTCCACTCTCTTTAATACTCTCTGCTAAAAAATTATTGATTTTGGAAAGAAAAATTATTCACAAAAGTTGTAGATCTCGTCGAAACACATATTTTTTATATTCACACATTTTTCGAAAATTAATATTTTTCAAGAAAAAAGACAAAAATGAATTTTCAGATTTTTCTTCGAAAAGGGGGCGTTGGAAAAAGGTTTGACATGAGTGGTGGGCCATTTAAAATGCCCAAGATTAGGACGCGTGGTTTTTTTGCCGTTGGAAAAGGTGGTCGGCGTGAGTGCATATGAACCACACCCTCTTTACCCACTCACGCCGAACCCTTTCCCCAACAGCTGACCCCTTTTTCAACAAAAAATCTGAAAATTCATTTTTGTCAGTTTTCTCGAAAAATATTGATTTTAGAAAAAAAGTAAAAATATAAAAAAATATGTTTTTCCACGAGATCTACAACTTTCAACTAGGGTCTAACATGAACCCCTACCCCTAGGCCAAGTATCAACTCAATATTCTTGGATGACCTCTTCGGTAGTATATCCCAAATACCTTTCGGGGTATGCGTAACTCACTCGATTCTATCCGGGGATCAAGGAGTTCACATAAGAAAGGTGAGAGTGGGAAATGTAAGTGCAGGTATAAGGGGGAAGGGAGAGTTTTAGATCAATCTTAGAGTTTCCGTGTTGCTAATTTAAATAACACGTTCGTTCTGCAACACTGGTCAGACCCAGATCGGTGATCAATCTCTAGTAATCACTCCAGGCGAAGAGTTTCACAAAGGCATCATATGTAATAGATCACACAAAAATAAGCAAACTTGCTGATAATTACATAGTAAGATCTACACTCTTTACTCTAATTACATCCACTAAGTAAAGCTCTGCACGCAGGCCCATTAGTATCGAAGATCTTTGGTTTTAGGCGTCTCTCACTCCGCTAACACTCTTCATTACACATTTCTAATAAACTATTTTGCTCCGTAATTTTCTTTCCTGGCATGCAATATTAGCTTCCTTTACGTCCATTCATTTTCTCATGGAAGCTCCTGTGTTTCTATGGCTTTTTATACCTCTCAACATGTCCAAACCAACTCAGGAAATTTCTTCCACTCTTGTGGAACAGTGTTTCCTCTACACCACATTCTTTGAGAATCTTCTCATTACTGACTTGGTCCATTAGCGTTTTGCCGCATACATTAGTAACTGACACCTCTGTAATTATTTCTGTTACCTTTATTACCCTTTACTTTGTAAGTATGTAAACGATGATCGCCTTTTACCACACTGTAAAAAAATGTCTTGCAGTTTTACCACTTTCAGAGTGGATCCGATTATTACCTACTTACAAAGTACAATTTTTACGGATAATAACGAATATCCACTTTGAGTTTGGAATTTACTTTAATTAGATTATGTAACTTTCAAGTGAGTTTCTATAAAATTAAAAGGATTTGTAAATTTGCATATTATGGTATTTTCATGCCAAAGAAATGGTAATTTTACAATAATTGGTAAATTTGCTGAAAGTTATTCTAATGTTCAATGATATTAAAATTTTTGCTTGAATTATTGATTCTAGTTTTTAATTTATTGAACAAGTAATTTTTAGTTTCGTATAAAAACTAAAAATGTTTTACAGTAAAAAAAAAGTATAGCAACACAGTTGGCCTTCTCATAGATCATTATTGTTTATGCGTATCGTACGTAATATATGATTATTGAAATATACAATATTTTCGTATTTAGGCCTGACAGTAAGAAGTTATTTATATTTTTATGAAGAACCTGATCAATTAAAGTATAAGTAAAATTGAATATTTTCAATTAAAGTAGAGAAAAAAAGTCTGAAGCGTTGGTCGCGGCGTTATGAATATTTTCAGATCGATTGTGATTTGTGATAAGATACGTGAATGTGGTAATTTATGGCTGTGAATTAAAGGAATATTACTTATAATAACAGTACATCGAAATACACCCAGCTGAAAGTTCCTATACAGGAAACTCGGAGGATCCTGCACTTGTTCCTGTACACGAAACTGCACACGAACCTGTGCAGGTAATCTTGATGGTTCCTGTGCAAGAATTTGGCGAAGAAAACTGTACATGGTCCTGTAGAGGAACCTGTATACAAACTAAACTTTGAATGATCCTGTACAGGTTCCTTCACAGAGTGAATTAAGGTGTGGGTTCATGTACAGGAACATTTTCAGGATCCAATATATGAACCTGCGAAGGAACTAATCCGCGAGGGTTCGCTACTGGCTTGGCTCTCTCGATGGTAAGTTGGATCTTCAAGGGAATAAAAGGAAGGCAACTTTATAGCTGTGAGCAGGGCCGCTTTTAGTACAGGGCCAGCGGGTCCATGGCGGCAGGGCCCCCACAAATTTAACTAGCCGGTAAATCGAAGAAGCTGCGACATGTGCACGCTTCTGCATCGGCTCCTACTGGCCCTGGCTGTAAGCGACATGACTTTTCGGATGGCTTTCTGTAAAGAACCCTATACGTGTTTCTGTAAAGAGTCCTTCCAAAGGTTTCTTTGATGGCTTTCTGTAAAGGATCCTATATAAATTTCTGTACAGGAATCTGCGCCTCAATTTTTTTCGCAAAGGAACCTGTACAGGAACCCGTACAGGATAATTCAAAGGTTCCTTTGTCGGAGCAGGTTCCTTTGCAGGATCATGTACAGTTTCCTTCGCCAAATTCCAGCACAGGAATCGTCAAGATTATCTGTACAGGTTTGTATACAGGAAGATGTGCAGGATCCTCCGAGGTTCCTGTACAGGAATTTTTAGCTGGACAATTTTTAGAAATATATTTTTTAGAGTTGCAAACGGTGCAAACACAGAAATTGAGGTAATGTTCGTGAAGACGCCAAACGAACCTCAGACTTTTGCTGTTGTTCCAATATAAATCAATCATAAATATTAAACTTTACTGACCTTCATTAATCAGAACATTGTATATTTGTAAACAAACGTCAGTCTTGATACTCACTGCACGTCGAGGATAGTCGAGAACCCAAAGTTGAGCAAAGTGCACCGCGCACAAGACACGCGCACAATAAAATTTTTAATGATTTTTAACACCAATTTAAAACACAAAATTTTACAAATTATGATAGAGTTACCTTTTTTAAACATTATTTTCCGCAACTTCGAAATTTTGCAATTACTTGTAATTTTACTACCTTAAAAACTGGGCAAGTACGCTGTGTTATCAATTCCCCAATTTCAAGATGTAAAATTATGTTCGTAAAATGAATTTGCACCAGCTTCTGTACATTCACCAGTGTAAAAAATTCAACACTCTGTAAGAAGGTCCATTTATTACCTACTTTGACAGTGCAGAAACTGTAATTTTACAACGCCGTGCTATAGTTGGTCGCAACCGCCTCTCGCACTTTGAGCTGAGAAATTGCGTGGGCCAGCCGTTATACGAATGTCGGGTGTATTTATCTGTATTATTATTGATATTATTCATCGATTTCAAATCCACCCGCGCGTTTCGGCACATGTGCAGTTGAAAAAATTGCTTGAAGCAAGTGCAGCGATACTAGGCCGGTGGAGCCAATGAACGTCGCTTGATAAAAATAAGCTAACGACTCGCGGTAGAAGTGGGGGCCCTTCAAACCTTAGAATAATTGATCATGTACATTTCAAGGCCTTTAGAATAGGAGAAAGTTGACTGTAATTTAACCAACAAAAACATGTACATGATTCCCCTTGAATAAGCATAAACTTAAACTGTGAAAATTGGCAACTTTAAAGGAAGAGATGGTTTGTCAATTATGTATCTTCCAAACAGTCTTTAAGTTTAGCGATAAAAAATGCTTAAAAATCATGTAGGGTATAGAGTGGGGCAGGACCGATCAGTTAACATTTATTGCGCTATAAAAGGTTGATAATACGTGAAATACATCCACTTTTTTCAGTTTCTAGTCCTACATTATTGTATATCATATTTCCATGCGTATTTATTATCTTAATTAAACGATGATTTGATCATTTAATTATTTCTAATAACAAGCAGTATTTCGTCGGTCTCATCCCGCGTGCTGGAGCAAGACCGAGTTCAGTCTTTTTATGAAACAGAAATATCGTAGGATGTGAAAATTTCATGGTATGATTCTTTGACATTTTATGCAATGAGAAATTTATTTTAAAATATATGCAGCAAGAAGTAAAAGGTTTTTTCATTAAAAATCGTGGTAGCTGTGGTACGACTAATATGCGTTGACATTCGCCTAGCAGACAACACGTGCAGATATCTGGTTGCGATCTTGCCCCCATAGGCCCTCGCAGAAATTTTGCCGTGGCCCCGATCGGAAAGCCAGGTTCAGTCTGGGCTGAACTTGTTAGTCCGATCGGTGTGCCATGTCAGTGCCAAGTTGGTACCCTATCAGGTCCCGGTTGAGTTATATTAAAAATTATGAAGCATTTTTAATCTAAATAATTAACAGTACACAAGATAAATTGAACTGTATAGTAAGCAACAGTACCACTCTGATACAAAATTCAGCGTTTCCCTTAACATGTACTACGTGGCGTTGCAAAACGTAAAACCCGTATGACACGACTCTGGGCCATGAAATTAGCCCTACCCGGGCCAGATCATGCCAGCCCGATCGGATCCAGATGGGTAATAGGGAAAATATATAGCGATTTCTGCGAGGGAGTGAAGCCTCAGCTATTTTATAAACTAAAACTATTTTATGCATCATTTTTCTTTTCCAACGTAAATCTTTAAGATTTTTGTTTATAGCACCATTTCTCCAATAAAATGGATTATTTTATAGCAAGAGGAATTACAATTATTAAGGAATAGAAATGTTTTTTGCAAAGTCGCTCTTGCCCCGCCTGTCGGTCCAGCACCGCTGTACCCTATCACTTTTTTCACAAAAATATACATCCACTTATAGCACGACTTGTAATTTTTCAAAACAACATGTTGACTCAAAAAATCTCAAAAACTTGACGTGTAGACGAAAAATGGACGTCTGATTTAAATTCAGTAGAAAGCACTATGGAAACCGTACGTCCCATTTCCTGAACATTGAACAAGTCACATTTTTGAACGGCTTCATTTATGTGTTTCGTCATTTGTCAGTATGACATTAAAAAGAAAAAAAGGTTATAATAATTCATAATCAGAAAGTTGTCATACTTTTACGATGTTTGATTCAAAGTTTTATTAGTATTATCATTGCGTTTTTATTTAAGCGAAAACGGCATGCCGCGGCAGGCATTTGCGTCTCCTTTTGCTGAATCTGCACCTACTTTCTGGAGTCGATGACATCTAAATTACCTGTCTATGACGTACCAAGCACTCTCGAGCAATATTACGTGTTGGATTATGTATACCCAGAGCCAGTTACGAGAGCTTTGATTTACAAATGATGCTGACACCTTTAGATTCGAGGTGTCTTCACCTCACTAACGTTTTCTGCAGAGGTATTAAACATTCAATGTACTGCATGATTTCTCTAGCTATAAACAATCGATTGAACATTTGACAAAGAATCTGATGATATACAAAGCAAATGTATGCAAGATCTTAAGAATGTTTACATGCCTGGGATATAATTGATGCATTTAAACTACTTGTCACACTCACTCTTTGCTTTTCTTATATCTAAATAAATCTTTTGAGATGAGAGTGACAAGAATAAAAAGACATTTTAGATGAAATTCTAATTTATATTCTATTTATTCAAGGGGAAAATTGGTTGGGGAAAGATTCCGCAAAATTTTCGTAAAGTAGGGACATATACGCATTTGGGGAAAGTTTGAATTAAGTTTGCGTACCTACATGGTAGAAAATTTGGAAGGAAAAAAGTGCGTTCCATAAACTTTTAAATCGTAGAGCAAGAATGCAGGTCGTTAAAAATTAAATGCGTTTTGAGAACCTAATGTGGAGCTTTGCACTTTCTTCGGGCGTTTCTGAGCTAGGTTTCTTACGATTTACTGAACAGAGCTCAGTTAGGAATGTTTACTATGTTTACTAAATTTTCTTTCTAAATATCTTCGTAAAAAATAATTTCTCAGCATAAATGTACTTGGAGTTAGTTGTGAATTTGCAAAATATAAATATAATGAAGTAGACAAGCAACATTTTAAATCCAGGGGCCTACTTAAGAAAAAAGAATCGATTGAATGGAAAATATTTGAATCGGAGAATTTGAGAGTGGCGATTAACGCGGATTGCGGTTTACCGGTTTGCGAAATTCTTAATCAGTCTTATAAATCTGATTCTTTCAATCAGTCCCCATATAGCCACCACCGATTCAGGCAAAGTTCGTTGAATTATTATTTTTTGTTACATTCCCATCAGAGAAGGTATTAGATTTGTGTAAAATTTGACCCCCTCCGTTTTTGTGAAATATCCACGTTTTGAGACATTCTGAACCCCAAAAAAAAGGTTTTCGCGAATGTGTCTGTCTGTCTCTAAGCGTGTATGCATGTTTGTATATATGAATGTGTGTGTGTGTGCATGTATGTATGTATGTGTATTGGGGTGGTCCAAAAATGCATTGCAAATTTTTTTTCACCCTAGAGGGCAAGCCCCCCCCCCAAAAAAAAAAAAGTTTCCATTTCCGGAGAAAAAAAATCCCTACTTTTTTCAAAATTCTAATAATAACACGTGCCACAGGGCACTTCAAAATTCCATTTAATTAACATGGGGAAATTTTGGATTTTCGAAAAATTAAACTCATGCTTTTTGATAAATAATTATATAATAATTTTCATACATTTCTTCTAATTTATAATAAATTTCTATTTTTCTAAACAATTTAGATTTGCTTAAGCAGTTCTTTTCGATAACTTTAAAAAAATTTAATTAAATAAAATACATATAATTATTTTTCTTACTGTATAGTGTACAGAAAGAATATATTAGGCATTTTTTAATTTGTTTGAACACATGTCATTCGTTTAAACAAATGTGATTTGTTTAAACAATAACTTTTCCAAAAATACTTTTCAAATCGTATTTTCTGAATGAAACATAATATTGAATGATTTCGAGGAGTAATAAATTCATAACCATAATCTTTACTGCTTTATGGTACCTTCGTGACGTCACGTACTAAGGTGACCCAGCTTCTTTAGGACCTTAGGTACAGCTAGTCTGTTGATACAGACAGCTCTCCTTATTTCAGAGGGAGAGAGTGGTGTCTATTTAAATACCCTAAAAATGATGCAGGTATAGGCTGAAGGGTGCAGACAAGAAAAAGACCAAACGTGGTTTGAAACTGGTCTTGAAGTGGTATTAAATTGATCTTTCTTTTCACGAGGGGTGGAATATGTTTTAGGAAAAACCCGTTTTCAGATGAATTACTGCAGTATAAAATACATAAATTTATCATTTTTGCAAAACACTCATGTCTCACAAAAATATTGTCAATATTTTTCTTCAGAAAGTAGGTTATACATTACCTCTTTTTCACTTCTTCATTGATCACAAAACTTGCATATCACACTTCACACATCATAGGTTCAATATAAATAAACTAAGAAAAATAATTTATAATAAATAATGGGCCTGCATTACGCAGTTTTCATTTTTTATTCCTTTTGCTTAAATACGAAAATGTCTCGATGCTCGCACGCGTGCTGTCACGTATTAGGTACTTTCACTTCAACCACCAGCTAACTTCACTTTGTTGAGTGCTGAGGGGAAAACAATGGACGAAATGCATGGGATTCGATCCATGTTTGCCCAATTTTGCTTATATCTTCGTGAAAACTATTTTTTTTATATAAGTGTATTGGAAAAATAGTTTTTATTTTTTAAGAACAATTTAATGACATAATAAAATTATTATTATTATTATTCATTACGAAGATATTACAAAAATTATGTTTTGCCCCATGCATTTGGTCCCTTGTCTTCCTTCTCAGCAATCAACGAAGTGAAGTTAGCTGGTGGTTGAAGTGAAAATACCTTATTGCGCTACACGACATTTTTCAAACTTTTCGCGCCGCAGTGAAATATCAAGTTCCGGTACAGCGGCGAGCATTGGAGGGGAAAACGTGTCTCAACTCTCCCTAGAGGAGCTCTACGTAAACCAAGACTGGAACAATCGAGTATGAACAAATGACATTCGATGGGCTCGTTTGAAAAATGTTCTCGCTAATCGAGTAAAATATAACCTTGTTGAAAATCAATTTTTCCAACTGAAAATTTAACTATTCATGTTGAAAATTCAACTATTTTTTTAAAACAGAAAATTTAATTATTCTATTTTTGGTTAAAAATGTATCTTTTTGGATGAAAATTTAACTATTTCGTTGATAATTGACCTTTTTTATTTAAAAATTGAACAATTAGGTGGAAAATTTGTGTACCTTTTTGGTATAAAATTCAACTATTTCAGTTAAAAATTCATCATTTTAGATGAAAATTAATCACATTAGTTGAAAATTGAACTGTTTGGTTGAATATCCATTATTTTGTTTTTAAAAATTAATTTCATTGACATACCATTTAACTATTCTATTTTTTGTTGAAAATTCATCTTTATTTCTTTGTAAAATTCAACTATTGGTTAAAAATTTATCATTTTCATTTGTATTTTTTTTTTAGAAAATTAATCTTCATGGTCGAATATTCATATTTTTGGTTGAAAATTCAACCATTAATATAATAAATAACACATTTTATTGCAAATGTACCTCTGTTTCATAAATAGGAGCAAGTGTTGAAAACGTGTCCGTCGATATGAAACACCCACGCTTCTCCGTTCCATAAATACGGGCCGTATTAGAAAACGTGTACGTATTATAAAACAGCTAATTATCTAATAAAATTGTATCCAAATAAAGAAAAATTGCAGTAATCTCAAATCTATAAACCGTAATCTATCATTCGATCTATTACACATTAGCACATGGGAAATAATCGACATTTATGAATACACGAGATAAAATAAATGATAGGTATCAAGCCTTCTGACTCGGATAAATGGCGCAGTTTAATCATTTATAAATCGAATTTTTTGTCAAACTGTTTCATAATTGGGAAATGTTTCATAATAGGTACCTTTACCTTATCAAATATCACGTTTTTCGTTGATAATTCATCATTTCTAGTTAAAAATTCAACTGCTTAGTTGGAAGTGGAACTACTTTGTTGAAAATGCATTTATTTGGTTGATGATTCATCATTTTAGTTGAAAACCCTCTTTACATTCTCATTCATAAGAGTGTAATGTAATCGTCCAAATTTTCGATCTCTAGTTTTTAACATATTTTTACGTTTCAGCACTCACAGAGTCCAAAAATCATAATATTTTGTCGGTGTCTGTTTGCCTGTGTGTCTATCTGTATGTATGTTTACCTGAATGTTGTAGCCACGCCAACTTTTGAAGGATTCGTCCAATCGAGTTAGCCTTAATAAAAAATATATTCCTCTATTAGCCCTGGCTTTTTAGCGAAAAAACTTGACTGAGATTTTATTTACAAGATCCAAGTGGTTCATTAACTCAGTTGGCTAGAGCATGCGGTACATTAGGTTTATAGGCTTATATTTAGGTTGTTAAGGTAGGGTTCGAATCCCCAGCGGGTGCAATTGTTCAAAGCGTTTGAGCGTGCGCTTATGTTTGTAAGTAACCATGCGTGCAATTGTGTAATTTAAAAAATAAATAGTTATGTAACATGTTACAATCTGGTATTTAACAATTGCATAACTATTATATAACCATGTTTGCTGAGTTGTAACTTCTTATCAAATACACGGAAAAAATGTATGTCTAAGCAATCGATACTTCTTTTTTTTCTAACTACAAATATTACTAAAAACGACACGATGCATCGCATATATAAATCGTTAAAACAAAGATATTGTATTTCGTACAACTGAATCAAGAATGTTGGAACTCTGAATATGGCGTCAACTAATTAGGATTAATTTTGACAGAGGTTTTAAATTTATAATGGATTTAATAGTTAACTTTACAATTAATCCGATTATAAGGGCCTATTTGAAATTAAAGTGAGTGTAAATAATAGCAGAACTAGTTTTTGAACTTATGGAATTTTTTAAAACTTGGATCAAAACTTATTCAATTTCTGTGTCTTTCTAACCAAATATGTGTACGTGAAGTTTCGATTTGACATGACATCTGAAACCCATGACGTCACACAGCTATTTCAAATATATGAAAATCCTTGAATCGAGGTTACAGTTTGCTGTTTCAAAAATAAAAATTACTTTAATCAAAATATAATTTAGTTTTATTGATTCAATTTTACATAATTTTTCTGTTTGAAGTACAATTTTTTTCTGGGTAGTCCAGTAGCGCAGTGGGGGTGCTTTGAACTGATACACGATGAATAGCTAGTTCGAGTCTCAACGCATTAACTTTTTATGAGAGAAGTTTCAGGCTCCGGAAGCTACAATCATGGTTCCTTAAAGCAACCAATCCCGACGCAACTGGAACGTGTACGTCATCCACTTGTGCTCCTTCTGTCCTAAAAGGTAAGCAAGAGCGGGAAATTTACGCGAGAAAACATCGTTCAACACTATTCCTTGGAGTCAGGTCTCTAGCCGTGGATGACCTTACGCGGCAGACGGGACAAATGGAGATGAAAATTTCACCTCTGGATACTTTTTGAGGGCTAAAAATCTTTATAGAATGTTATAAGGAACAGTGTTGTTGGACCAGATGAAGTGATCCCAGAAGAACAGCCTTTTGCATTCGGTTCGCGATGGAATGAGCCTGACGCTAGCAAGCCGGAATCTTATTGAGTTGACTAAGAAATGAAGCTTTCATACCTCCAAGACATCCTATTATGGGAACTACAAGATGGACTTTGTAGCCTTGGTATAGCCTGCTCAGCTCAAAAAGAAGTGCTTGATATTTCGCCCGTTTTTCTTCCTCCTTTGCCGTGATATTACAATCGGCTGGTGCCGAGAATTCAATCACGTCAATGATTCTGATCTTCAGATCTTGGAGAACAATATCAGGCTTCATAGCACTGATACGTTGAGCGGTGGAGAATGAGAAAGTCCAGTATGTCTTACACTGACCATTCTCTACAACGGACTCGAGTTCCCCCTGGGCGTATGGCAAGATGGGCAATAGATCAACACCATGGAAGTGCCTAAGATGTTAACATATCACTTTTAGAGCCACATTGTGTCTCTCTATGTACCCGTAACGTGCATACTTTGAGCATCCACTGAGAAAATGTCCAAGTGTTTCTGGCTCTTACTTGCATGCTCGGCAATTAGTATCGCCTACAGGTATATTCATTATGCGCGCGTGGTAAACTAAGGTGTCTATATCGCCGTCTTGACAGGCAAAAAGAAATCCCTCAGCCTCCGATCTCAATCCAGCAGACTTGAAAAACATGTTGGACACACCTATCGAGAGTTCTTCTCTACGTATGATGCAGTAGAATTTACCATGAAGGGGCTTGTCAGCATGTTGTCTTGGTAGAAACGTATGTTCTGCTTCCTGTACACGACTTTTGAACAACAAAGGTGTTAGTGATGCAAGGCCATGTGTAGTGTCGCTGAAATCAAATGGAAGGCCAAGCTCCTCTGCAACCCTATCTACGGCACGGTATAAAACGCCGCAACATGGACGACTTCACGTTGATGTACGAGTCACATCAGAGAATCTGTACTATTCAGAACTGAGCAGGCTGTAGGCAGAATCTTTCTCTGATAAAGACAGTCCAAGCTTAGCAAGCCTCTACCCCCTTTATCTCGAGGTAGATACATTCGAGGTAGGCAAGATCTAGGATAATGACTGCGATGTATTGTAATCATCTCGCGTGTGCTTCGGTCAAGTTGCTTCAACCCATCGACGTTCCATTTTACTGCACCAAACGTGTAGAGCAGTATAGGAACGGCCAGAATATTGGTCGCCTGGATCTTATTCTTTCCAGATAATTCGGAAGCCCAAATTTTTCTGAGAATTTGTCAATACCTATTTCCAGGGGCCGTTTTAAACAGACGTACATTTTGGGTTTCCGCTTGCGGTGTTCCAAGGTATTATATATTTCTCCATTACCAAGATGTTAAATGGTATTTCCGCCTATGAGTTGAACATCCTGATCGTCAGGCGATGGTGTAGTTTCCAGTGTTCATTGGTCTAGGTGGACGCAGGCACATCTGTCCATTATTTGTTAATTAATAATTAATAGATAACAATTGCTAACTAATGGTTGATAATTTATAATATTTAGTGATAGTAATTAGTAATTATTATTATTACTATTGTTGCTATTTTTTATCATAATAACTTATTGTAAACTTTTACTTGGCGACCATTATTCAATTATAAACTTTTACTATCATCACGCTAAGCAATAATTAACTTATTGTCTACTCTGAATAAACTCTAGCTATGTTAAATTTATACCAACTATGTCAATGACCTTTTGTGAATGAAACGTAACTTGACCTAGACATGATCCTTTTCTTTACAACTCCAACTACCTGCACCCAACTAAGGAAGCTTCGAACCTCAAGAATACATCGATAACTTGCACAGTGTCTAGTCCAATGCGGCACCCCAAGTCAATATATGTATCACGCATACAACCAAAGACTCAACTACTACCCCGGTGGAAAGGAAACCCATTAGCCCTCACACAGCTATTTAAACTTATAGCAGAGAAATATTATCAGTATACAAAACTTGACCGGAGACCTATCAATTCGGACTTCCCGGAGTTTTAGTTACCGAGTTCTAAATGGATTACGTGGAATGATTCGCTTATCCAGGAAAAGGATTAACCTAAAGTAAGAACTTCAAATATTGGTAAGTAAGGAAAAAACCTTAATTTAAGTTATCAAGCTTTTAATATCAAAAAAAGATTTTTGAATCCATTCATTTGTTTTAAAGGCGGAGATAATTTGAATTCACGTTACAGGGGAAAGGAAAAGTTTTGTGTCAATTCGAATCGTTCAACAAAAACAAGGGTCATCGTAGTGTATGAAAAATTCAATGAAAGAAATTGAATGTATTTAAATTTATTCATTTAGCTTGCCCTCATCGCATTTAGCTAGAAATAGATGAGTACATAAAGGAAACTTCATTAGGAAAATAGGCTTTGTTACCAAAATATGAATTTAGCCGTTTAGGTCTTTAGGACGTAACACAATCAAGAAAGATGAATTTTCAACAAAATGGTTCAATTCCCATCCAAAGGAGTTTCAATTTAAACTAAAACAGATGTGAAAAAACTATGAGATATGGTATGTTGTCTTATTTCATTTTACATCTGGGGAAACGAACGAATGTAGAAAATTAAATCATACTTCGACGACTTCCAGACCATTGACTAATACAGATGAATTTCAAAACCGACAAGAAAAACAAATTTTCAACAAAAATTCCCTTTTCAACGAAAAAGGATGACCTTTTCACAAAAATATTGAATTTTCACTGAATAAGAACATTTTCAACTCACAATATAGTCGCCAGGGTGAGTAACTAATATTAGCACCATCAAATAATTAAATGATCAAATAATACTAAAAAGATGATTAATTATTTTTTGAATTTGCCTTTGATGGCTATGAATTTCAATAATAACATTCAAACAGTTTTTGGTTTTATCGTCTTATGTATGAATCCTGAGCCAAATGATGGAATTTCCTACTAGAAAAGATCAATTTTCAACCAAATTGTTGAATTTTGATTTAAAAAAGTTTAATTTTCAACCAAAAACATGAATTTTCAGTTCAAGAAGATAAATTTGGAATTAAATACTTGGCGAAATTTTGAACACAAAGAGATGAATTCTCATTAAAAAATATAATATTCAAATGTTCAGTTCAAGCAATTAATTTACAAAGAAATAATTTAATTTTGAACTAAGAAAGATCACTGTTTTAATCAAAAAAAGAAATAGATCAATTTTCAGTTAAAAAACTAATTTTCATTAAAAAAACACACATTTTCTATTAAAGTGATAAATCTTAAACGTAAAAGATGATCTTACAACAACAGAGTTCAAGTTTCAACCCAGTAGTTTTGTTTTGAACAAAAAATATGAATTTGTAACTAAAATGATGACTATTTACCTGAAATACTCAAACAAAAAATGTACTAATTGATATTTCAACCAAAAAAGATTTTCATTTTTGATCTTAAGTAGTTGAGTTCAAGCAAAAAAGACGCCTTTTCAAGATCATTAGCATTTTCAACTAAGAAAGATTTTTGAGTCAAGAGAAAGAACAAATTTCAAAGAAATAGTTGAATTTTCAAGCAGAAAGTTAAATTTTTCAACAAAATACATGAATTTTCAGCCAGCGATACTTAAATTATCAACTAACTCTCCATTTCTGACCAAGAATAGAATAGTTAGATACAGTAATATAAAACTACTTCTAAAAATGAAAATTCATTTTTATTCAATTTTATATTTGGAAAAAAATTAAGTACGCTTTTGAAAAAATTCCCTGGCATTTCCAGGTTTTTCCTGGAACATACAAATTTCATAAAAATACCGCGATTTCCAAGTTTTCCAGGTAGGGTTGATATTCTGGCTACAGCTTTAGCTAAGATTTAAGAAAATAAAAATTTTGAAATTATTCTTTAAAAAAGTCTATTATTATAGAAGTAGGCACACAAATAGTTCTTTACCTGCGAAAAACACTGTGATTACGTCCTTCGCCTGCAATAGCATCAGACTGGATTTCCTTTAACACCTCCGCAATAGTATACAAGTCTCTTATAACCACTGTTTGCTTAGAGTTCAATCAAATCTAATTGTATCCGAAAGTGTCGACAACAAAACGAACTTTCTGAGTTGCTAATTTGCCTTCGGCGCTGTTAATCTGGAAGACATTAATGGAAAACTGAACCAGTACGTCTATTGCAGCGATTTTCATGTCATCTCAAGGTTAATTGATAACCTTGAAAGCCTCTTCAAACGAGACTTTGAGGAAAGGCATAAATACTTCTCTAAAAGTAACAAAAAAAATATCACGTGTTGGATTTGAGTGGTTTTCAAGAGATATTATTAATAATTTTATCGCCTTTCTTGTCATTATGTGTGAGATATTATTATTTTAATTATATTATTAATTCGTTTTTTTTTTGTTTAAAATACATTTTTGTAACTAACAATGTAACTATTCCATTGTTAATTAAAAGTTGATCTTTTCTAGTTTGAAATTCATATATTTTATTCAAAATTCTTTTTTTTTTTAATGAAAATCATTCTTTGTGGTTGAAAATTCATGCTTTTTGTTCAAAAACGCAACTGTTTGGGTCTAAATTAATCTGACTTGGTTGAGGATTCAACAGTTTGGTAGAAAATTAAACTATTAGGCTGAAAAATATCTTTGTTAAACCTTATTATTTTCGGTGTAAATTTAACTATTTAGTTAAAAATTTTAAAATTCAAAATTTTGTCTTTTTTAGTTGAAAATTCAACTACTTGGTTGAAATTTGAACTAGTTTGTTGAAAATCCATACTTTTTTAATATTCCCCTTTGTAGTTTTTGTTGAAAATTCGGTTTATTTTTTTGTTAAAAATTAATTTTTCACCTGAAAATTGCACTATTCCATTTTTGGTTAGAAATTTACCCTTTATAAACAGAAAATTCAACTATATGGTAGTAAATTCATGTATTTTATTGAAAATTCGTCTTTTTTATTAAAAAATTAATCTTGTTTGTTGAAAGTTCAATATATATTTCAGCTTGAAATCTTAGGAAGCTAAAGTGTGTTATATTGCATTCAATATGGTATTTACAATAATTATATTTAAAAGAGTTTGTCTTGACAACGTACTTTATGAACGACCCTTCACTTTTTTACCAAATAGTTGAATTTTCAAACAAAAAGAAAACTTTTTATTTGAAAATAGGAAATTTTGAAAAATAGATTTTTTCAAAACTTACCTAGTACCAGTATGCTTCATTATCTTCCTTTCTCCAAAATAGAATAAAAAAAAAGTGATTGAAAACCTTTGCCCAAAAATTTGTTGACCTTTTCTAACCACGGCACTGCTACTTTTTCGAATTTCGCCAATTTCTCTGAAGCTAAATTTGGAAAAGCGACCGAACGATTCTTACTAAATTTAGTGAAAATTGAGGAGTTACCCAGTAAAAAAGTTGGATATATATAAAGCGAAAACGAATTCAGGTTAGGTTTGGTTGCATACGATTTGCTTCCAATATCAAATTGGACCTTTAAATTCAATTCTGCAATGCATTAGGCTCTATTCAGCCGAGCTTATTTTATGGAACAAAGTGAAATTATAAGTTTCTCAGGGTAGCAATGAGTATAATTATGAGGAATAAAGTTGCCCAAGTACACTCGTGCGGTTAGGGGGAGCGATATTAATTATTTAACTGAACGGAGTGATATTAACCAAAATTTGACTCCAATTCGGCAAT
Organism: Andricus grossulariae; assembly: GCA_011634705.1. Lineage (NCBI taxonomy): Eukaryota > Metazoa > Arthropoda > Insecta > Hymenoptera > Cynipidae > Andricus > Andricus grossulariae. The sequence continues at coordinate 67,467,811 of JAABKJ010007545.1, read as the reverse complement.
ACACATGATTTGACAGACTCAAATGAATTTAAAGGTCCGATTCGATATTGGCATCAAATTGAGTACACCAAACCTAACCTGAATTCGTTTACGCGTTATATCTATTCAACTTTTTTTACTGGGTAGGTCTTTAAGTTCGTTTATGGTAAAGTTTCAAGATCTTTCATTCATGTTTGCTTATCCTAACTTTAGTGTTGCACCGAGCGTTTGAAGTTTCAACGGATATGGAACCCATGCACATTGGTGCCTGTCAATGAAAAAATGGGACATGGTGAGAAAAAAAAAGTTACTAGATCGGTCTTTCCTTCAGCATATTTTGATAAATAGAGATATGACGTTACAAAATTCGAAGTTCCTGTTTCGATCGTTATTATGCACCTGCAGTGGTGGAGATATGATAAGAGAACACACAGGTAAGATATGCATTTCATTCATATTCGAGTATCAAATGTGCATGACCTGTGAAGCAGGTTACATCCAAGCCTATTGCATCTATCGTTATTCCAAAAAATGAATTCGACTGAGGAAAGTAAGTACTTTGCACATACAATAATGAAAATTCTCGATTAGGTTTTTATTTTTTATTAAATCAGTATGAAAATCATGAAAATTGCATAAGTTTTCTTTAAAAAATAAAAGTACATTTATAGAAAAGTTCTAATATACCGCAATATTCCATCAATATTTTTATTAAAAATTGTAAATAATATGCATAGGTACCTGAAACACTTGAAACGTGTGCCGATCATTGCCTTAATATAATTAATTTATGAAAATTTCGTTAAATTATAAATTGAAAACCCAAAATCATTGTTTTATAGATATTTTTAGCTATTTACTTCACATTAAAATATTATTTCATAGAATATTATGTAAAAATATCTTCTGAAGATGTTACAATAATATATTATGGTGCCAATTATTATTAAAAATTTTGTTTAAACAATTTATTGCAAATTTTTTTTTCGATTTCCAACCAACTTTTTCTTAAAATATGAGGCAAAATAAAAGAAATACGATGTACCTTATGTACAAAAAACTGATAGATTAAAAGCTGTTAACGATTAAAAATGGAAAAAATGTATTTTCGGCCATTTTGGAAAATTCATAACTCTGGTTTTTATAATATTGCGACGTTTTGACAAGTGCAGTTTATTCTTTAAAGTAAAGACTATTTAAGTATGCTGAGATCCTATTGAAAATATTTTCAATAACTCAAAAATTAAATAAATAATTCGGCATAGCTGTCACGAAATATACAGGTTTATTATAATATCTATACACAGTATATATATTTATATTTAGTATTGTGTGTATTAGCGCTTCTAAAATTTAATTATTATCCACGTTTGCTACAGTATTCTATAAGATCACGTTTAAAGTTCTATCATATGTTTTGAGTTATGTCAAAAGGTACCGTAAAAACTTGAAGAATTCGGCAGATATTTGCCTATAAGAATGTTATTATTAATTTAGTTGCAAAATTCATATATATTGGTCAGTTTCAGTCATACCTTGAAGTGAATGTTCAAGCGTTTTCCCCACTTAATGGCAACCATTGATTTTCTTGACATTATATGCGTGCTCAACAACACCAAAATCATCAAGTAAATCTGTTTTCAACTCGATTCTTGCACATTTTCTGACCATGTCCCATTGTTGCAAGGGTAAGAACTATTGCAAAATTTTTCAAATTTGAAAATTTGCTCATTTATCTGTTAAAATTTTCTTTCTTGTGCAATTTTTATGAAGGATCTTTTTTTGCAAGAATATTGCGAAACAAAAATTAATGAATTTTACAACATTTTTGCACATAGAGGCAATTCTTGATTATTTTGACATCATATTCTTATTCAGCGACCCAAAAAACCTACTAGGTACCAATTTCGTCTCGATTTTCGCAAATTTTCTTACCATGTCCCATTTTTTCATTGACAGGCACCACTATGCCATGGAACGAACTGCTAATAATTATAGATCGTGGGTCAGGCTGGCGCGGCGTTACTATTTATCCTTTAAAGTTACCCAGTGTGCGCAAAATTTGGCGACATCTTCACGACATCGTTACGACATCTTTACGACGACTTTACGACATCCTATGTATATGTCGTTAAGATGCCTTTACGATATCGTAAAGACGTCGTACGATCTGACGATGCCTTCTCGACGTCGTAAAGACATCTTAATGACATGGACATAGGATCTCTTAAAGTCGTCGTGAAAATCTCGTAACGATGTCGTAGAGACGTCGTCAAATTTTGTGTCCACCGTGTATTCACGTTACCGAAAGGACCGACGGGCGACGGTATGCTACTCGCTTTTATCACTTGGAACTATTCACTTTAAGTTTGAACTTTTCGTTTTCATCACTTATTTGGTTATCCTACATAACATCAATCCTGAAAATTAAAATGCAATTGACATGATTATTGGAGACGAATATTGCAAGTCTCAGTTTCAATATACATATGTGTTGCTGATTATACCACTGAGAGTAGATGCGCTTGAAGTGGCCTTTAGCAGGCTTCAATAACAGCCAGTATGTTTTATTAATTTTTAACGCTGAAAAAGAAACCAATTGCAATTACGGCATTACTTTCTAACATAAATTTTAATGTACAATTATAATTCCAACAGTTTAGATGTCTGTTGGAAAGCTTGAAGGTGCACTCACACACAGTGATATGCAGAGAGATTGATGCCCCTTTGAAAAACTAGATTTACTATCTCATCTGGAAATTATCGTGTGACAACGAACAACGTACCTTCCAGAGGGGCATCTTTCCGGGCGATACCATGAGCCCTTTGCTTTTTTGCATCACACTTCTGCCTCTATCTCTCGCACTACGAAATTCTCCTGGATACCTCTGTGGCGACACTAACCAGCGCGAGCATGAGGTCACTTATGTATTTTATATGGATGACTTGAAGATCTATGCCTCTGGTAAACCCCACTTCAGAGTGCTTCAAATATCGTCAAGAAGTACACTGGAGAGATTGGGATCGACTTTGGATTGGCTAAATGTGCCAAAATTTATCTGAAGAAAGAAAAGATTGTTGGCTTTCCCAATGACTCTGAGCTTGTGGATGTAAGTGTTATTAGACAGCTTAACACTGGAGAGACCTATACATTCCTAGGCGTGCCTCAAAGCCGCATTCAGGACTTAACATCAGTGAAGGAGTCTCCGAAGCAGATACAAGCATCTTCTTCGACAGGTTTGGTCTTCCAATCTGTCGGCGATGAACAAGGTATCTGCGACTAACATGCTTGCCGTTCCAGTTCTGGTCTACTCGTTTGGGGTGGTTCAATGGACGGAGAACGAGCTTACGGCCCTTGATATCGCGACGCGTAAGTCATGCCTATGCATAAGAGCTTGCATATCAATTCGTCCGTTCCGCGATTATACATATCATGCCGTCAAGACAGACGCAGACTTCTGAATCTCCAATATCTTCATAACCGAATTGTTCTGAGTACTACTTACATTGTTGCAAATGGCAGAGATCCTCTCCTAAAAATGGTCAGGAAACGCAAGATGATTGGCAGAGGAGCGTTCCTTTACAAAGCTTCTGAGCAGGCGGCCGAGACCCTTGGCCTGAATTTTATCATTAGAAGGGAGGAAAGTGCATTATTCCATCTATATGTCACACTTCTAAAAGTCGAAGTAAAGAAAGCAGAGGTTGAACAATTCCGCCAACAGCTACTTGACAAGAAAATGCACGAAAACTTTCACAGAAATGTAGATAATCAGTCCTTGTCGAAAGAGAAAACTTTTGCTTTTCTCAGATCATCGGGGCTAAATTCAGTTGCAGAGGGTTTCATTTTCGCATGCCAGGACAATGTCATTTCTACCTTAGTATATCGTGACCGCATTTTATGTCAAGAAGTTCCCAGCGATAGGTGCAGAGCGTGTCATACACACGCTGAGTACCTAGAACGCATAATATCCGCGTGTCCCACTCACGCGAAAACGACGTATCTCTACAGACATAAGGCGGCCCTAAAAGTGCTTTATAACCATATTTGTCACTGTCACGGTGTCAGCCAAAACCCTGCCCTCCTGAACGCTCCAATGGAGATAGAGTCGATTGTCCATAACGAGAAGTGCCAAATTTTCTGGAACTATGATTTTCGGACAGCAGTCTCCATTGCGCACTCGAGGCCTGACACCTTTCTCTAAGACCTAGCGAAACGAACTATATTCGTGATCGAATTCTAGGCAACGGCCGACTACAACATCACTGCCAAGGAGGAGGAAAAGGAGGAGAGGTATCAAGACCTTAGAAGGGAGCTACAACGATTGTACCCAAAATATTTGTTTAAAGTAATTCAAAATCATGTGGAGGCACATGTGGAGGGAGATGGATGCAGAGGGCTGTCATCATGGGGTCGCTCCGTGCCCGCAAGATACACAAGGATTGCGCTGGCCTGTTGTTATGATTTCATCGTGCCCTGTGGCTATCCAACTCACAGTCGTAATACGTGGCCATAGGTGTGGTTTACCGCGGTTCTACTGGGAGCCAGTGTCATTTTCATAGATGGCAGTTGCTTCCAATGGGACCCACGCAATGTTTATCAACAACTGATCGAACTTTGTTTCTTAAGTGTTCCAGCTTCCAAAGTTCTAAGGCAACATCATTATTTTAATTTTCCTGATTGATTCTTATAGATCTTTTTGTTTTCTTTCAAAATCCGCCAAAAAATTCGCAAAAGTAGTGAAAATTGGGAAAATAGAAGCGTCACTTTTAAAATTTTAATAACTCGTTATTGCAAAAAATAAAAATTTTAATTTTTCATAAAAATAAATCAAAGTTTCTTTTCTTCAAGGCGCGAGCAAAGGGTGAACTCTTATTGGGATAAATTCGGCACATTAGTATCAACCAGGGTTGTGCAGTGACGCCTCACTCGAGGTTTTCTACGTAGAATACGTAAAGGACGTAATATACGTATAAAAGTGTAGAAAACTATGTATAATACATATAGAAGATGGTGGACGTAATTCACGTGGGCTCGGGACTCGGATAGAGCATACTATAACCTCACTTTTTTAAATTATGCTTATGTGTACCTTAAGACCTGAAATATGTAGCACTGTTCCCGATCATTAAATTTTTTTCTAAAATGATGCTGAACAAAAATAAATCAAGGATAGCCAATATCCTATGGAAAGATATAAATTTGAAGCGTATAAAAGCAAAAGTGAATATGTATGTTAATAAAGAATAAATATTATATTATTTTCTTTATTAATTTGTACAATCTTCCTTATTTTTAATTTTCTTTATATAAAGAGAATGTAATATAACTTTTGTGAATTAAACTCCAGAACTCGAGATTCGGAAAAGTCCATTATTTATAAATTAATGTTTATTACATGTTTATGTAAATTGTGTCGGAGGTATTATATTTATACATAAAAATGTAATATTTATTCGTACAAATTATATTTAGAATTATAAAAAATATTTTGAATGCTTAACCAATAAATTCTAACTGATATTATTATTATATTGATATGATTGATGTCACTGATGATTGACTAATTTCTGTTTATAATAACTGTTTCTACAGGAACGTGTGCAAAGGATATAACACTCGAGATGGCAATTCGAAAAATATATAACAATAGTTGACATGCTCGGAAACGTTGCGGATTATGAAGTCCAATAAACACGTATATTATTTGTCTAAAATATTTTGTTTAGGAAAGTGATAAATAATGACGAATAATTAATCAATTGCTCAATATTAGTTGTTTCTGTAAGGCAATGGGTTATTTTTAGAATAACGAATTCAAAAATCCCGCCCACATAGTCACGTGATCAAATGTAAAATACATTCGTAGAAAACTAAGGACGTAATATACGTAGTAATATACATGTCGAAAACCATGTAATATACGTGATGCACGTAATATAATATATAATATGCGTAATATACGTACCCATCCCTGGTATCAACTTCAGAAAAAAAATTCAAGAAAATACAACGGTAATCTTTTTGAGAAAAATTAGGCCCTGATTCCACGGGATTTCTAGGAATTTGAAAGCGTTTAGAATATTTTAAAAGATGTAAAGGAATTTCAGAGAATAACAAAGATTCCAAGCGATTGCAATGGAATTTACAAGATTTTGTCAGATTTCAGAGGATTTTAAAGATTTCATTATTTCTTAAAAGGCTTTCGTGTGAAGTTAATTTTCGCTTTGTAAAAAAGTCGAGATTTTAAAGTATAGTTATCGAATGGTCGAATTTAACTGAATTTATCTGAAAAAAGAGCCGCATTCAGGACGTAACATGTATAAAGAATGTTCTCCAATGCAGATGCAAACGTCTTATTCGACATATTTGGTCTTCCGAACTGTCGGCGAGGAACAAAGTATCTGCAACGAACACGCTTGCCGCCCCGGTAGTACACTATACATTTTGATTAGTGTCATGGACAAAGAACGAGATTAGATCCCTTGCCATCGGGTCACGAAAGGTTATGTACATGAACAAAAGCTTGAACCTCAAGTCAGCCGTTCCCCGACTCGACGTCCCGTACCGTCAAGGTGGTAGCGGGATACTAAATCTTAAATGTCTTTACAACAGGATCATTCCGAGTACAGCATATATAGTCGCAAATAGTAAGGAAACACGAAGAAGTGGGAAACGAAGCGTTTCTGTACAAAGCAGTGGAGGAGGCTGCTGAAACACTTGACCTTGACGTCAGTATCAGGGGTGACCAAAATGCAGCAAACGCTATCCACCTCGAGTACTCAGTCCTGAAGGCCCAGACCAAGAAAGCACTGGAGAAAAACTTCAGCAAACAGCTCCTCGACAAGAGGATGCACAGCATCTTCCACAGAAATGTAAATGATCAGTCGATGTCACCTTTTTACTCAGAGGCCATACGGTTATCGTAGCACTGTATGAGGACGTCCATCAGTCGAGCCGTTCACTCAAGAGTATTTACATCTTGTCGGTCCATCGTATTGACTCTGTCTTGATTGTTCGATTGTTTTGAACCGCATTTATAACTATGATTAATGCCATAATTTTTGTCCCCAAGAGCATCTAAGGAAAGGTTTCGGTCGCCCTCACAGGGCTCCGCATGGAAGGGTAAGACTGTAGACTCCGGGACATCATCCAGTTTCCCAGAGTTACCGGTTGAGACACCACTCCCTGGTACCATGCAGGCTTCGGCACGGTTGCTTACACCTTGGCTTGGAGTTTTTTTTCCTTCGGGAGCATGCCTGGACCACTGTCCGCGACTCCCATTTTTTAGTTTGTAGCTATATCCAGTAGCAACCCTGGCTACAGGGATCCACTATCCGCAACCCGGGGACTCTTCTGGTAGCATGGTAAAAGGCTCTACGTTTCGGCTCATAAAGGAACCGGACAGAACCGGATGGGGATATATGTATATATAGTTAAATGTTTGTATTAAGGACCACCCCTATATTTCATCTGGAGCGGGTGCCATTATACGAAATTGCACCCGATCCCAGCGAAATGGCGGTAATGTTTCAGTTGCAACCATGTCACACGACCGTGAGATAGGTGGATACAGTCTGGGATGGACTCAATACGACGATCCGGGAAATGTCAATATATACATACATATTTTTGATTTCTTGGGAATCGAACTGGAGGGCCTATGACACGGCTACCGAACGCATCCTCGGGTTGCGGATAGAGGGTTCCTGTACCAAGGGCTTCTGCTGAATATGGTTACAATAATTAATAAGCAGTCGTGGACAATTGTCCAGGGATGGTCCCGGACGAATAACCCCTAAGCGGAGGCGTAACAACCGTGCCGAAAGCTGAATGGCACCTGGGTCAGGAGTCTCAAACGGTGACTCTGGGATAATGGGCGACCTATCAGAGTATGCAGCCTTGTCCTTGCATGCGGGGCTCTACAGGGATGGACGAACACTTTTCCCTAGCTGCTCGTGGGAACAGCAATGACAACACCAAACATAGTTGTACTAAGTGCGGTTCAAAACAAACGATCGCGCTGGGCTCCCGACAATGGGTCGGACAACAATGCCGACTATCCTAGAGTTGGGTAAGCCAATCAAGACGCAGTAAATGCGATGGACCGGCCGAATCTCATTACTTCTAAGTGGACGGATCGACTCGAGGACGATCTACTGGAATGCTATGATACCAGTATGGCCCCTGAACGAGAAGGTTACATGGCGCGACTGCATACTCTGTGGTGCAAGAAACACCCAGAGCTCTCGCATTTTTCGCTAAAACGTCTGTGAAACCGTGCTGAGGAACTCCGGAAAAGGCGTTATGTAAGCGGAGCACCTACTCAACCGCAGCCAGATCAAGCCGGGAACAGAGAAAGAGAGGCGATACAGAGACCAACCGCGAGCAGACATCCAATAGAGGAAGAGCGGTGCTTCAGGACCCTGAGAAACATCAGCATTCAGGTTTCTCTCAAGCACAAAGATCTGGCTGAACTGAATGACGAGCTTCGTGGAGATTTTTCCGAAGAACCCGACCTCTGGTCTATCAATTGCAGCATGTATAATGCAGCGAGAGCTTTGGAAAATGCAAACCGTAAAACAAAACCAACGGTTGATCATAAGACCAAAAGACGAATGCATCAACTCACCACAAAGATAGGCTGGACAAGGCAATACACGCGTCCCGCATTCAGTGTGTGATTAACTACATAACATCTGATAAGACTTTCACTGCCAAGGTTCGACAGTTCGCGCGCGAACTGCGGATCCGCCATCACACACTCAACCAGTCAAAGCTACTGACCATCAGGCAGCATATTGTTGACAGAATACGAGTACTATCTAACGCTAGGAGAAGTCTAGAGATATTTATTTTATATTTATATTATTTATAATTTTCAAATTTCAAAACCTTTCAATCCAAAATTATTAATTATTGTTCCATAATTTTTTTTTAATTCTACATTTAAAAATTTGTCTAACCATGGATGTTTAAATTGTTTACATTTTTAATGTAAGGAAATACAAATTTTTAATAAATGCGTAGCTAAACTTTACATTATCCTTAATTCATGCATAATGACTCACAGAATAGAAATAATTTGCTTATTGATCCATTTTATTGTTATAAAAAAAATTGATGAAGATATTGGCAAATAAAGTTATTTCGTTTAAAAAATTTATTTTCGTCGAAACTGCTTTGTAATTAATAGTTTTAAGTTGAAAACATTGATTTTATTGGTTGAATATTTAATTAATATGTTGAAAATTCATTTATGTTTGGTTGAAAATTAATTTTTTAAACTGAAAATTTAACGACTTCATTACTGGTTAAAATTTGGTCGTTTTTAGTTGAAAATTCAACAATTTGGTTGAAGATTTATGTATATTGTGTTGTAAATCCATCTTTCTTAGTAGAATATTTCTTCTTGAAAGAAAATTTAACCGCTTGGTTAAAAGTTGAACTACTATGTTAAAAATTAATTGAATTTGTTAAAAATTCTCTTTTTTAAGAATTTTTCTAATTGCAAATTTAAATATTCTATATTTGGTTGGAAATTAATAGTTTTTAGTCGAAAGTTCAATTTTTTGACAGAAAACATCTTGATTGAAATTCAATAGTCTTATAAAAAATTCGTCAACTGTTTGGTCTAAAATTAAAAATTTTATTGTTGAAAATTCAACTATTTTGTTGAACTGTTTTCTAAAAAATTCGTCTTTTTAGCTTGAAATTCAACTCTTTCGTTGAAAATTCATCGTTTTTGTTCGAAAATTAATATTTTTTGGTTGAAAATTCAACTATTTTGTTAATTTTTTTACCAAATAGTTGAATTTTTAACTTAAAAAAATAAATGTTTAACCAAAGATATGAATTTTTAAATAAAAAATATAAGTTTTTAACCAAAAATGGAATAGTTAAATACTTGTTGAAAAAAGTACATTTTCAACCAAAAGAAATTAATTTTTGGCAGAATATAGTTAAATTTTTAATCAAAGAGATCTATCTACAATTAATAATAATAATATAAAACTAATAATGAATTGTTAACAAATTAGTTTAACTTTCAACAAAGTAGTTGAATTTTCAATTAAAAAAATGAATGCTCAACAAAAAATGTAATAGTCTATTTTAACTGAAGGCGGATTTTTAATAAAATACATGACATTTTAATTAAATAATTAAATTTTCAAATAAAATTATGAATATTTAATTAAAAAACGGATTTTTTAATAAAATAGTTTAAGCTTCCACCAACCAGCTGAAGTTTGAACAAAAACTGATGCATTCTCTACAAAAAATATAATAGTTGATATATTAAATAAAAAAGATATTGATTTTAAGTAAAAAAACAGTTGAATCTGAACTTAAAGAGATCAATTTTGAATTAGCAAATTTAGTTTTCACCCAAAAAGATTAATTTTAAAGTAAAATTATGAATCTTCACAAAAAATTAATTTTTAACAAAGGAGTTAAACTTTCAGTCAAGGAGTAGTTAAAATTTCAATAAAGAAAGATGAATTGTGAAGTATTTTTGTTTTTAATAAAAAACAGTTGAATTGAGGCACACGTTGAAATAAAAGAATTTTTAACCAAGTAGTCTAATTCACAACAAAATAATTGAACTTTCAAACAAAAGAAAAAAATTTCTAAAAAAAACGTTAAATTTTTAACAAAATAGATCAATTTCCCACAAACTAATTAAATTTTCAACAAAATAGTTGAACTTTCAACCAAATCGTTGATTTCGCAGCCTACAAAGATCAATTTTCTACCAAATAGTCGAATTTTCAGAAAGAGTTGAGCTTTCAACCAGGAAATATTTTTCAGTCAAGAGAGAAGAAAATTTCAACCAAATAGTAGAATTATCAAGCCAAGGAAGACGACTTTTCTAACAAACTGTAGAATTTTATTTAAAAGAATGTATTTTCCCTTTATTATCCTATTTTATTAATGTTATTATTTATTTTTATTAATTAAATCCTTGATCCTGTACTTCATTGCCAAACCCCATCGAACCGAACGCAACAGTTTTTTCGCTAATTAAATACGAACTGAATTCATAGAACCCAATAAGAAAATCCAACTATTTTTGGTTGAAAAGTCTACTATCATATTTTTGGTTCGAAATTTATCTCTCTTGTTTGAAAATTCTACTATTTGGTTGAAAATTAATTTTCTTGTTGTTGAAAATGCAACTATTTTGTTAAACAGTCATATTTTCTGTCAAAAATTCAACTGCAGTGAAACCCGGATTTAGCTCCCCTGGATTTTGCCCTTCCGAGAATTGACGCCGCGCAGTGGGGATACGTGAGAGCTGTTGCGGGGGATGTGCGGTGTGCACTCAGGCGTGACAAAACAGAGAGAGAAACAGGAGAGAGATAAAACAGAAGAGAGACAAAATAGTTCCGAATCTCTGAATTTAACGTCAAGGTCAGCCCTAAAACCGGCGCTAAATCCAGGTTCGACTTTATTTGATTGCAAATTCAACTGTTCTTTGAAAATTAACTTTTTTGTAGAAAATTCGTCTTTTTTGTTTAAATTCAACTGTTTTTTATTTCAAATTGACTTTTTTTTTCCTGAAGTATCAGCTATTAAGTTTTGTGTTCATAATTTATCTTTTTAGTTTGAAAAATCCTTTTCTTTTTGTTGAAAATTAATTTTTTTATCGAAAATTCATATTTTCCGGAATAAAAATTAAACTGTTTTGTAAAAAATTAGTCTCTTTTTTCAAGTTTCATCAATTTGGTAGAAAATTCAACTATTTGTTTGAAAATTCAACTGTTGTTTGAAAATTAACTGTTTTGTAAAAAATTCGTCGCTTTTTTAAATTTCAAAAATTTGGTAGAAAATTGAACTATTTGGTTGAAAATTCAACTGTAGCTTGAAAATTAACTTTTTTGTTGAAAAAATGTTTTATTATTGAATTTAATGTAACAATTTAAATTTGTACTATTAGTCGAGCAACATATGTTTCGATTTCTTTAAATTAAAATTTTTTTAGTTCAATTTAGAATCATTAAAAGCGTGATAGCAAGAAAATAGACATTTTTAAAGAATCGAAAAAATATTATGTAAAATCATAATCAACATTTAAATATAAAACAAAAGACCACTCCCGATCTGAAGTGTTTTTGAATTAAGGCCAAAAAAGTTTTGATCTAAAAAAAGTTAGCCAATGGAGATATCGATGCTGAAGTGAAGAAAAAAATTATTACTATTATTAAAAAATTAGAATTTCAATAAATCCATTTTCAAAAAAAAAAGTTTTTGCTCTTGTTCTGTATTGTCATTCTTCATATTAATAATTAAATTCCTAAGTGAAATTTAATTAATTAATTAATTCTTCGAATTAATAAACTAATGTGTCATAATTCCATTTTATGGAATTTTTCTTAAATTTGTCGCCATTATAAGATTTCTTGTTCGTTTATCGCCCAGGGGTTTTAAAAGAGATTTTCAAGTTCGTCTTCCGTAATGGATAATATCGATAAGATAATACAGGGGATAATGAGTAATTATATGACTAATGACCCACTTCAAAGTTCTTCAGTGACACAGAAAAATTAATTTTTTTAAATATAATTTTTTCATTAAACGAGGCTTAAAAGTTTATAATTTTTTCTTGAATATGTCTACGTGGAATTCCGAATATGATAGCAAAAAGTTGCTAATTTTTTATTTAATTAACAATAAGCGAAAGTTAAATTCTCTACACGAATTCCCGATAATTCAATGACGCGCGCAAAAACTGCGTCATTCACATACAATACGCGAGTTGAGTTTGGATTTTCAAAAGAAAAAACTACGATCAGAAAAATATTTGTCTTAATTTAAATAAACTGTTTCTTTAACATATTTTTTTCATTTAACCAAAAATGACTTCAAAATTAATTACATTTTAAATTAAAGAAAATTTTTCGTTGTAACAAGAAAAAGCCGTTTCATTGAACCAAATATATAAAAATATATACAATTTTTTTTTTAATCACAAAAATGTTTTTTGAAAGACATTTTCTTTGATTTGAAGAATCTGTTTTCTGAGTGTACTTTTAGTAATTGCTCGATGACTCATCCTGGAAACGAGTGTTTCATACTTGTTAAGAGTCTTATTAACAATATGAATGTGTTGCAAAGATTATTTATCGCCACTTATTCTTATCAACGTTTTAGTTTTGAGAGTTTTAAATTATTCAACAGAAAAGGAGAGATTGTGGAAAAAAGTTATTTTTAACTGAACAGTTTTGTTAAGAACGAAATAGTTGAATTTTCATAAAAGATCAATTTTTTTACTTTGAAAGATGAATTTTCTACCAAAAGACGAATTTTCAACCAGTTGAATCTTTAACTAAATACATGAATTTTTGATCAAGAAAGGTGAATTTTAAAACAAATAGTTGAATTTTCAGTTTAAAAATTTAATTTTTAGCTAAAAAAAAATTTAAACAGTTGAATTCCACCAAAAAGGACGAATTTTTAACTAAGAAAGAGGACTTTTGTACCATAAAAGATAAATTTTCTACCTTAAAAAATTAATTTTCTGCCAAAAGACGAATTTTCAACCAGTTGAATCCTCAACTAAATACATGAATTTTTAATCAAGAAATGTAAATTCAAAAACATTAACAACATTAAAAATTTAATTTTTGCTAAAAAAAAACAAACAATTTTTAACCATGAATTTTCAACAAAATATATGAATTTTCAACCAAATAGTCGAATTTTCACCAAATTGTTGATTTTTGAAGTGAAAAAGATGAATTTTCCAAAAAACATTTGAATTTTCTACCCGAAAATATGAATTTTGAACAAAAAACGTTACTTTAAAACGAAATAGATGAATTTTCAACTAAAAAAAATAATTTATAACCAAAAAGTAGCATTTTTAACCAAAATGGATGAATTTTCAAACAGTTGAATCCTGAACTAAATACATGAATGTTTAATCAAGAAAGATGAATTTTAAAACAAATAGGTGAATTTTCAACTAAAAAAGTATTGTTCTTTTAACCAAAAATGGAATCTTCAAAATTTCAGTTAAAAATTTAATTTCTAGCTAAAAAAAACAAATTTTTAGCCAGTTGAATTCCAAAAAAAACGAATTTTTAACAAAATGGTTGGATTTCCGATTAAAAAAATTATTATATAAAAGTCGTTAAATTTTCAACCAAAGGATGCCTTTTTAACTAAGAAAGAGGACTTTCTACCATAAATAATACATTTTCTTCCTTAAAAGATGAATTTTCTGCCAAAAGACGAATTTTTAACCAGTTGAATTTTCGCCAAAAAAAGGATATTTTTTTTAACCAAAAATGGAATCTACAAATTTACAGTTTAAAAATTTAATTTTTTAGCTACAAAAAAAAAACAAATTTTCAACAAGTTGAATTCAACCAGAAAAAGGCGAATTTTTAACAAAATAGTTGAATCCTCAACCAAATAGTTGAATTTTCATAAAAGATCAATTTTCTACTTTAAAAGATGAATTTTCTACCAAAAGACGAATTTTCAACCAGTTGAATCCTGAACGCAATACATGAATTTTTAATCAAGAAAGATGAATTAAAAAAAAAATAGTTGAATTTTAATCTAAAAAAATATATTTTTTGAACCAAAAATGTAATTTAAAAATTTGCAGGTAAATATTTAATTTGTAGCAAATTTAACAAAATGGTTGAATTTTCGATTTAAAAAAATGATTATATCAAAGTCGTTAAATTTTCAACCAAAGGATGCTTTTTTAACTAAGAAAGAGCTCTTTTATACCATAAAAATAAATTATAAATTGATTAATAAATAAAATTAATTAAAATAAATTGAAAAATCATTAAATGCATGAATTTTTAATCCAGAAAGATAAATTTTAAAACAAATAGTTAAATTTTCAACTAAAAATGGAATCTTCAAATTTGCAGTTAAATATTTAATTTGTAGCTAAAAAAACAGATTTTTAACCAGTTGAATTCCACACAAAAAAACGAATTTTTAACAAAATGGATGACTTTTCGATTTAAAAAAATGATTATATCAAAGTCGTTAAATTAAACCAAAAAATTTATTTAATTACTTAATTAAATAAAATTAATTAAACAAATAAATTAATTGAATAAATTAATTAAATAAAGTACTTAAATTAAACCAAGAAAAAGGTCTTTTTAACTGAGATTTTTAACCAGTTGAATTCAACCAAAAATAAAATAGTTAAATTTTCAGATAATTAACTTTGAAAAAAAAAGAATTTTCAACAAAAAGTTGAATTTTCTACGAAAGAGGCGAAAAAAAAAGAAGAGCCAAAAAAGAAGAATTTTCAAAAAAACATTTGAATTTTCCACACGAAAATATGAATTTTGAACAAAAATGTTGAAACGAAATAATTTCATTTTGAACTAAAACAGATTAATTTATAACCAAAATGTTGCATTTTTAACCAAAATGAATAAATTTTCAACCAAGAAAATTAATTTTTTACGAAAACAGACGAAGTTTCAACTATATACAATAATTTTCAACCAAAGAGATGAATTTTAAACTAAAAAAAAGTCAATTTTGAATAAAAAATAACAGTTTTCAACCAAGAATGAACTAGTTACATTTTTAGTTAAACAAGTATTTCTCAATCGAAAAAACGTAATTTTAATCAAAATAGTTCATTTTTAAACTAAATAGATGAATAAAATATTTAAACTTTTAACTAAATAGTTGAATTTTCAACTAATTAATAGAATTTTTAACCAAACGGGATGAATTCCGAACCAAAAATATGAAATTAGAATTTTGAACCAAAAATAGTTTGATTTTCTAATTGGACTTTATTAATTCAGTTCACTTTTATGCGAAAAAAACAAGAAAAAGGATCTTACCAATCTTAATTTGATTGGTTGATTAATTTGATTATGGATGTGTCTGATTAAAATTTGGAAGAGAAATATTTTGACTGAGATCATTGCTTTTAGAATTCGATTATAAACTCGACTCACTACTATTTTTAAATTCATTCAAAATATTCACTCTTTCTTGTTTACATTCGCTTCCATTCTTTAAAAATAAATGTTTAAAAATTTATTTTTGTGATTAGTGCCCGATGCAAATTCTTTCGAATTGCTTAAAAAAAAGAAGTAATTTAGTGGGCAGTGGCCAGGATGGTCATTAAATGGTTAAATTTGTTTCGAATAAAAAAAAAAGAAATTTCTTTAAATTTTTAATATTTTTCTTCACAGTTAACAACATAATACGAATTAAAAATAAATTTTTGAATACTGGGCGTAGGAAAGTTTTTTTTTTTACAAAAGAAGAAGAAAATGCAAATAATCGACATTTGGTTGCTATTTGCATTAACATGAAAGTTAAGAATTGCGTTCTAAAAGTTATTTTAAACTTTGTTTTTATTTTTATTTTTAACTCTACGGAATTTTAGTTTACAGTAATGTTAATTTTATAAAAAAAATGCCCAGTGTGGATTTTTAAATTCAGAAAAAAAGCATTTTTTTTCTTAATTATTGTTAAATACAAGTTATAAAGATCAATAATTGAATTTAATTACGTTATTATTATCTTAATCCTGATTAATAAATTTTTAATGCACTCTAAATTTAAATTAATCAAAATTTGACAGACAAAATCAGTATTTTCTACTGACAAAACAGTCGTTTTAAAAGATGAATAAGTAAGTATTGCTGATTGAATCAATCAATTGAAATGACTGATTTTTAGTCAGTAGATGTGTCTGATTTGTCTGTCGTATTCTAAGATCATTAAAAATTACTGATTTAATAAAAATTACTGATTTAATTTGTGAAACTTACTGATTAGACCATTGAAAATGAATAAATGGATCAATGAATGTTACAGTTCAGATCATTCAAAATGACTGATTTATCCAGTGGAATTTACTGATTAGATCATTCAAAATTACTGATTTAATCAGTGATTTTATTTTTTTTTCTTAAATGAGAGGAAATAAAATTGTGGATTAAACGTCCGGTCTTATATGAGTAACCAAAATATCTAAGAACATTTTTCAGTAGTAATGTATAAGTTTCAAAATTATTGTATTTTTTATGAACAAAGAAGTGCTTGAAAATGTTTTCGTGGGGATCAGCAGTGTTTGGTCATTTATTTCTTACTAAATTTGAAACATTTATAAGCAAAACGAGTTTTTCGATCAAACAGGTGAACATTAATTAATAACGTGTTATGTTATAATATTTTTTTATAAACAATTGCTCTTTGAAATCATTTATAATGAGAACTTGTTGAGAAATCTGTTTCTTCACGAAATCCACGAATATCAGTGGGCAATGAACCTTATTTATCATATTTATTCATCACATTACAATCAAAAATTGTTTAAACGGGACAAATTAACAAATTCACTGTTTGTCAATTTTTCGACATACAAATCTCGTTTTTTCAACATAATCACCTGTAAGTAATGGATTTTTAAACTTTGCTAGTAAACTTGGACAATCATATAATTATAATTGTTATTGTTATTAACAATCTCGTAAACAATTTTTCTTCTCTTGTGCTCAAAGTTCTGTTTTTGTTCTTGGAAAAAATTAAGTTATTTCGTTATGAATTTCTACTACATTCGATTTTTTTAAACAATTGTTTATTTTTCATAACAAATTTTATTAACTAATGCCCCCTTTTCTCAGTTTTGACATATGAACATATGATTTTTTTTTATTTTGTAGAAAGAATAAAAAAAATTAATTTATAAAAAAAAACGGACGTTTCACGCGCAATTTTATTTCCTTTTATTTAAAAATACAAAAAATTAGACTTTGCGGAAACACGTGTGGCCAACACACAAGTCATTTATAAGAGAAAGTGACCTGAAGGAAGGAAGAATCGATTAAATCGAATCCTGCGTACTTACCATTTTCGTTCATTTCTGTGTGCCTGAAATAAAAACGCAAGGTCACGCACACCAGTCATAAAATGCGAACAAAATGACGCACCAAATTACGTAAGGGGAGTGAAAATGAAAGGATCCAAATCTCTACTATCTTTGTATCTTGGAAACCTTAATCAAAAACCTCTCAGAAAGGAAGTAATCAAGTGAAGTCTTTAACCGAAATAGCGTTCCGATTAAACCGTAAAATACGGTTTCTGCTGGAACAAAATATATCGAGAATTTTTTTTTAATAAAATTTTTAAGGTGGATTGTTTCTGGTTAAGAGATGCGTATCAAGTTCATCGGTCTCGATTTGTAGAGCTTGAAAATCAATTTAAAAAGACCCACATTAAAAGCCTTTGGGACTAATATTTTACGAGAAATGCGGTCTCTGCTGGAACAAAAATGATTCAGATTTTTTTCCCTCAAAATTTTTGAGTGGATTGTTGCTTGGGGTTAAGAGATCCGTAAAAAATTAATATGACTCGGTTTTTAGAGCATAAAAATCCCTTTAAAATTACCCCGACTAAGAATCCTTTGGGATTACTAGGTTATGAGAAATGCGGTCTCTGCTGGAACGTTTACGGTTAAGAGTTGCGTAAAAAGTCCATATGTCCCGAGTTGAAATGGTCCTGCTAAAACCCTTTGGGACTGATAGTTTACGGGAAATGCGGTCTCTGCTGGAACAAAAATTATCCAGATTTTTTTTTGCTTAAAATTGTTGTGTGGATTGTTGCTTGAGGTTAAGAGATGTGTAAAAAGTTGATATGACTCGGTTCGGAAATCATAAAAATCCCTTTAAAATGATACCTACCATTATGAGAAATACGGTCTCTGTTGGAACAAAATATATCGAGAATTTTTTTAACCTAAAATTTTTAAGGTGGATTGTTGCTTCCGGTTGAGAGATGCGTATCAAGTTCATAGGTCTCGATTTGTAGAGCTTGAAAATCCATTTAAAAAGACCCCTTTGGGACCAATATTTTACGAGAAATGCGGTCTCTGCTGGAACAAAAATTATCCGGATTTTTTTGCTTAAAATTGTTGTGTGGATTTTTGCTTGGGGTTAAGAGATGCGTAAAAAGTTTATGTTTCGGTTTTTAGAGCATAAAAATCCCTTTAAAATGACCCCTACTAAGAATCCGTTGGGGTTACTGGGTTATGAGAAATGCGGTCTCTGCTGGAACGCTTACGGTTAAGAGATGCGTAGAAAGTCCATATGTCTCGATTTGCAGAGCATAAAATCCCTTTAAAAAGGTCCTCCTAAAACCCTTTAGGACTAATAGTTTACGAGAAATGCGGTCTCTGCTGGAATAAAAATTATCCAGATTTTTTTTTTTTTGCTTAAAATTGTTGTGTGGATTGTTGCTTGAAGTTAAGAGATGTGTAAAAATTTGATATGATTCGGTTTATAGAGCATAAAAAATCCCTTTAAAATGATACCTACTACTATGAGAAATGCGGTCTCTGCCAGAACAAAATGTATCCAGAATTTTTTTTTACTTCAAGTTTTTGGGTGGATTGCTGCTTCCGGTTAAGAGATGCGTAAAAAGTCCATATGTCTCGATTTGCAGAGCATAAAACCTCATTTAAATTGATCTCTGCTAGAACCCTTTGGGACTAATAGTTTACGAGAAATGCGGTCTCTGCTAAAACAAAACATCCAGAATTATTTTGCCTACATTTTTTGGGTGGATTGATACTTCTGGTTAAGAGATGTGTCAAAAGTTTATAGGACTCGATTTGTAGAGCATAAAAACCCCTTTAAAATAACCTGTACTGGAACCCTTTGGAAAAAATACTTTACGAGAAATGCGGTCTCTGCTGGAGCAAAATATATCCAGATTTTTTTTTGCTTGAAATTTTTGGTGGATTGTTACTTCCGGTTAAGAGATGCGTAAAAAGTTCATAGGACACGATTTGTAGGGCATAAAAATCCCTTTAAATTCACCCCTGCTAGAACCCTTTAGGATTAATAGGTTACGTGAAGTGCGGTCTCTGCTGGAGCAAAATATATCCAGATTTTTTTTTGCTTGAAATTTTTGGTTGATTGTTACTTCCGGTTAAGAGATGCGTAAAAAGTTTATATGACTCGATTCGTAGAGCATAAAAATCCATTTAAAATGACCCCTACTAGAATGCTTTGGAACTAATAGGTTACGAGAAATGCGGTCTCTGCTGGAGCAGAATATATCCAGATTTTTTTTTTTTTCAAATTGTTGGGTGGATTGTTCCTTCCGGTTAAGAGATGCGTAAAAAGTTCATAGGACACGATTTGTAGGGCATAAAAATCTCTTTAAAATAACATTTAGTATAACCCTTTGGGACTAATAGTTTAAGAGAAATGCGGTCTCTGCTGAAACTTTTTTGAAATTTTTGGCTGAAAATAAGAAAATAGTTTTTTTTTTCAAATATATTTTTTATTAAATGATAATGATTTCAAGAAATGTCAATACTAAAAGGTTATAAAAAACTATTCCTATAAAATTTTAACTAAACTGTTAATTAAAGTTTTTTGAAATTGTATCCCCTAGGCCTAGGTACCCTTAATTAAAAAATTTATTTCTCGTAAACTATTGGTCGCAAAGAGTTCTAGTACGAGTCAATAAAAAGGGATTCTTATGCCCTAAAATCAAGTTCTGTGAACTTTTTATTTATTTCTTAACCGGAAGCAACAATTCTATCTTTTCAAAAAATTGGTAGCCAATGCTGTTTTAGATTGATTTTGAAATTGTATCTTGTTTGAGATTAAGTTTTTCTTATTTTGGTGTGAAGGATTTAATCTTTTGGGGTGAAAAAAGTCTTCATCACGTTGCTGTAAATAATAATTATGTGAAATTGTCCCCATTCGAATTGCGCCTCCAGCGTTAATTCGATTCATCCAAGCAGAAACTAGAGTATTAACTTGTTGGATCATTGTTTTCAACCTCGAGGATAATTATTTATGAAGCTGCAGCATGAATCAGGGTGATGATTTGACCTAGAAAAACCTGGAAATGACCTAGATTTTTTTTTAATCGAAAAAACATAGAAACCCCTAGAAATGACCTAGAATTTAATTTCAAAACCTAGATTTTTTTTTAGTAAGACCTTTTTTTAAAGAACTTTTTCTTGTAGTCTCTGACCTACTCGAAAATTATGAAAATGATTTCTTCCTTACGTACAGTAATCAAAAATTGATCTTAGATTTTTTTTTAAAGATTTTTCAACATTTCAGATATGTCAAAAAAAATTAAATTTTTTTTTATTTCACAGGATTTCACCAAATTTTCTAAAAAAAAGCTTCCTAAAATTTTAGAAATATTTTGAAATCTTCTGCAATCTTTTTAAATTTTCTTTAAAAATTAATTTTCCAAAATAAAACATTTCAACTTTTCCTAGGAATCTCAAGAAAATTTGTTCGTTTTCTTGAAACTTTTCAAAATTTTTAAAAAGCTTCTAAATATTTTTTCGAAATCTTAAAAAATCTACATTTTGCTTTAAATTTTTCGAAATCTTTTTAAAAATCTTTCAAAATAAACAAAAAAATTGCTTTAAAATCTTCCAGATTTTGTTCGACATTTTTAGAAATCTCTCGAAATCTTTTCAACTTTTAAATCTTTTTAAAACTTCTAAATCTTCTAAATATCTTTGAAAATGATTCGAATTTTCCCTACATTTTTTTTTTAATTTTGCAAAATTAAAAATGTTGGTTTAAAATCTTACAAATTCTTTTTTAAATTTTCGAAATCCTTTGGAAATCTTTTTAAGTTTTAAAATATTTTTAATCTTTTCAAAACTTCTGAAATATATTTTAAACTGACTCGAATTCTTATTAAATTATTATTTTTTGAAATAAAAAAATTGCCTTAAAATCTTCCAGGTTTTGTTCGACATTTTTAGAAATTTTTCGAAATCTTTTCAAACTTCTAAATTTTCAAAATATCTTTGAAAGTGATTCGATTTTTCCCTAAAATTTTTTTAAATTCTTCCAAATTAAGAAAGTTGCTTTAAAGTCTTCCAGATTTTTTTTCACAATTATCGAAATCTTTTGAGAATCATTTAAAGTTTTACAATATTTTCAATCATTTCAAAACTTCTGAAATATATTTTACACTGACTCGAATTTTTATTGAGTTTAAAAAAAAAATTAAAAATTAAAAAAGTTGCTTTAAAATCTTCCAGATTCTTTTTGAGAATTTTCGAAATCTTTTAGAAATCATTTAAAGTTGTAAAATATTGTTAATCACTTCAAAACTTCTGAAATTTTATTTAAATTGACTCGAATTGTTATTAAATTAAAAAAATATTTTAATTTAAAAAATTGCCTTAAAATCTTCCAGGTTTTGCTCGACATTTTTAGAAATTCTTAGAAATATTTTCAAACTTCTAAATCTTCTAAATATCTTTGAAAATGATTCGAATTTTTCCTAAATTTTTTTTTTAATTCTTCAAAATTAAAAAAGTTACTTTAAAATCTTCCAGATTCTTTTTGACAATTTTCGAAATCTTTTAAAGTTTTAAAATATTGTTAATCACTTCAAAACTTCTGAAATATCTTTTAAACAGTCTCGAATTGTTATTAAATTCAAATTTTTTTTTGAAATTGAAAAAATTTCCTTAAAATCTTCCAGGTTTTGTTCGACATTTTTAGAAATCTTTTCAAACTTCTGAATCTTCTGAATATCTTTGAAAATAATTCGCATTTTTCTATATATATATATTTTAAATTCTTCAAAATTAAAAAAGTTTCTTTAAAATCATCCAGATTTTTTTGACAATTTTCGTAATATTTTGGAAATATTTTAAAGTTTTAAAATATTTTTAACCTCTTCAAAACTTCTGAAATATATTTTAGACTGACTCGAATTGTTATTAATGCTTTTTAAATAAATTAAAAAATTAAACAAGTTGCTTTAAAGTCTTCCAGATTCTTTTTGACAATTTTCGAAATATTTTGGAAATCTTTTAAAGTTGTAAAATATTGTTAATCACTTAAAAACTTCTGAAATATATTTTACACTGACTCTAATTGTTATTAATGCTTTTTAAATAAATTTAAAAATAAAAAAAATTTGCTTTAAAATCTTCCAGATTCTTTTTGACAATTTTCGAAATCTTTTAAAGTTGTATACTATTGTTAATCACTTCAAAACTTCTGAAATTTATTTTAAACTGACTCGAATTGTTATTAAATTAAAAAAAAAATTTAATTAAAAAACTTGCCTTAAAATCTCTCAGGTTTTGTTCCGCATTTTAGGAAATTTTTAGAAATCTTTTCAAACTTCTAAATCTTCTAAATATCTTTGAAAATTATTCGAATTTTTCCTATTTTTTTTTTTAATTTTTCAAAATAAAACTCGAATTGTTATTAAATTAAATTTCTTTTCAAATAAAAAAAATTTCCTTAAAATCTTCCAGGTTTTGTTCGATATTTTTAGAAATTCTTCGAAATATTTCCAAACTTCTAAGTCTTGTAAATATGTTTTAAAATTATTCGAATTTTTTCTAATTTATTTTTTTTAAGTCTTCAAAATTAAAAGAGTTGCTTTAAAACCTTCCAGATTCTTTTTGACAATTTTGTAAATCTTTTGAAACCTTTTTAAATAATCTCTTGAAATAATTTTTACATAAGAAAAAAAATTTGAAATTCTTCTCGGAATTTTGAAAAAAAATTTTCATTCTCTCGGAACCTTTTTAAATGCTTAAAAAGCTTCTTTTTTGCAATCTTCAAAAATCTAGATTAGTATAAGTCGCTGCGAAAAAATTGAAAAAACTATATAAAAATATTAATCGTAAAATTTGATTAATTATACATTTTTGTTCAATTTTATAATAAGTGATATTAACTTGACCTGGAAAATTAAATAATTCTTAGAATTTAATGATAGGTCTTGAATTCCTGATCTTTGAATCGGTGAACAAATACTTCCTCGTAATAATCGCAATTACTTCTAGAAAAAATAAGACGATTTGGAAATACGTTCCTGATTGAATCAGCGACGAAAAAATTTGATTTTGTCATCAAATTTTTTTTTTCGATTTAAATAACGTTTACGAATTTTCCAAATTTGCTTAAAACAGTTCTTAAAAAAAATTTAATCTTAAAAAAATTTTAATCTTAAAAAAAAAGATTTCCTTGGATTAAAGCATGAATTTTTATCTTAATTTATAAAGAAATATCTGTTTTTTGTTTAAATGTTGTTTGAAGGATGTTTATGAAATTATGAATTTTTAGAAATGTGTTATTGTAATTTGAAGAATGGAATAATCTGAATAGGTTGGTCCTGAATCAACTACAAAATAATTTATCATTTAAAAAAATTGTTTCTGTAAATTGCATTGTATTCTAAGCCATTTTCTAATTTATTCTCTACAAATTCGTTAATAATTCCACTCCATTGAAATGACTTCCACTTAATTCATATCTCAAATTACAATGTCTTTCATAATCTTATGAGCTGTTGTCCATTCATGACAAGCAGTCGGTCTAGATGCAAATTGACTTTCTATTTCTATTTATAATTCCCATTTTTAATTCCTTGGACAAAAATAGAAATAATTTCTGTAGGTTACAAATTATTTTAAAAAATTTAAAAATTCTCTTCAAGATTGAGTGATTTTTATTTGCAAAACTGCCTGGGACCGACAATAAAATTTCCATAATAGGTCAAGTTCGGATTCTTCAAACAATTATTTCTGACTCTGCATAAAACTTGAAATAGCGACTTTGACCTAGATTGAATCAAATTTTTTTTCTGAGTCTGTTATATGGATGAGTATTTTTCCATTTTAAAAAAGTTTTTTTTTTAACCTATAGTTCGCTACAGGGGCCCAATAAATAATTTTTTTTTTGGTTTTGAATTTTTGGTTTAGAATTCATCTTTTTTGGACAAAATTTTTATTATTTGGTTGCAAATTTAATTATTTTGTTGAAAAGTCATCCAGTTTGGTTGATAATTCAACAATTTCGTTGAAATTCTTTTCTTTCTTAACTGAAAAAGGTTTCTTGGTTGGAAATTCTTTGATTGAAAACAAAATTTTTAACTAAAAATTAATCTTTCTAAGTTTTGGTTCTGTGGATTTTTTAACACGTAAATTTGAATTTTAATTAAATTGTTAACAAAAGATAACGCGAAAAAGATCAATTTTACAATAAAAAAGACGAATTTTCAAAAAAAGAGTAGAATTTTCAACCAAGAAAAATTTTTCAGTCAAGAAAGAGAAAAAAATATTTCAACCAAATTCTGGAATTGTCTACAAAACGGTTGAATTTTTAACCCAAAAATATATTCAAAACCTAGATTTCTTTAGTAAGACTTTAGCAAAAAAAAATCTAGTCAATTTAAAAGATATTTAGGACCTTTTTGAAGTTTGGAAAAAATTTAAAAGTATTTTATGAATATTCGGAAACCTTTTCAAGTTTTAAAATATGTTTAATCTCTTCAAACCTTCTAAAAAAAGCTTCCTAAAATTGTAAAAATATTTTGAAATGTTTTGAAATCTTTTTAAACTTTCTTTGAAAATTAATTTTTCAACCTAAAACATTTTAACTTTTCCTAGGAATTTTTTCTAATCAAAAAGACGAATTTTCAACAAAAGAGTTGAATTTTCAACCAAGAAAGATTTTTCAGTCAAGAAAGAGAAAAAATAATATTTGAACCAAATTCTGGAATTTTCTACAAAACAGTTGAATTTTCAACCCAAAAATATAAATTTTCAACGAAAAAGTTAATTTTGAACCAAAGTATTCGATTAAAATTTCGTTTATTTGTAAAAAAAAATCTTCTTGATTGAAAATACATGTTTTTGCTTGAAATTCGTCTTTTCGGGTTGAAAATCCGACAATTTAGTTGAAATTGGTTGTTCTGAACTGAAAAATGTTTTTTTTTTGTTTTTGCAAATTGATTTTTTTAGTTGAAAATTCATGTATATTTTCGAAAATTCGTCTTTTTAGCTTGAAAATTTCACAGTTTGGACGAATTTTTCTTTTCATTCTGGACTGAAAAAATTATTTGTTGGTTGAAAATTAACCTCGTGTTAAAAATTATTATTTTTTTTTAAATTGAATTCAGCTATTATTCAATTAACATTAAAATCTTCTTTCGTTAAAATCTCAACTAATATATTTTTCGTTTAAAATTAATTTTTTTTGGTTGAAAATTTAGCTAATTGGTTCAAAATGTAACTATTTTCTTTAAAATTCTTCTTATGGTTAAAAATTGATCTTCTTTGGTTGAAAATTCATTTTTTTTTAAATTCTGTTTGCCTTGAAAATTCGGCAATTTGGTAGAATTTTTGTTTAATTTTGGACTGCAAAATATTTTTCGTTGAAAATTAATCAAATTTATCTTTTTCATTGAATTCAGCTATTTTTTAAGTAATATAAAAATATTTTTTCGTTGTTTTTTGTTTTTGTCGTTCGATTGATCTTTTTAGTTGTAAATTCCTCTATAATTTTACAAAATTCATCTTTTTGACTTGAAAATTACACAATTTGGTTAAATTTTTTTTTTTATTCGTGACTGAAAAATATTTTTTGGTTGAAAATTAATTAAATTCATCTTACTGATTGAATTCAGCTATTTTTTTATTAAAAAAAAAAAATTTGTTGAATTATTAACTATTTTCTTTTTCATTTAGAATTGATCTTTTTTGGTTGAAAATTCATATATTTTTTTTAATTCTTTTTTTTTTTACCTGAAAATTCGACAATTTGGTTGAATTTTTGTTTCATTCTGGACCGAAAAATATTTGTTGTTGAAAATTCAACTCTCTTGTTAAAAATTCGTCTTTTTTATTTAAATTAAAATCTTTTTTGGTTGAAACATCAACTTTTATATTTTTCGTTTAGAATTCATCCTTTTGGTTGAAAATTCAGCTTCTTGGTTCAAAATATAACTATTTCGTTAAAAAAAAATTTTTGTATAAAATTGATCTTTTTATTTGAAAATTCATCTTTTTGGCTTGAAAATTACACAATTAGGTTAAATTTTTTTTTTCGTTCGGGGCTGAAAAATATTTTTTTGTAGAAAATTAATTAAATTCATCTTTTTTATTGAATTCAGCTATTTTTTATTTAACATAAAAATATAAATATATATATATTTTTTTAATTATCAACTATTTTCTTTTTCTTTTAGAATGTGTCTTATTTCTCAATGTACTATAATATACTGCAATATCATCCAAATCGGCGACACACACTTGGGGTACCTTCCTTGTTAGAGTGGCAAGTGTTAGGTATAATATCACTAGACTGAGGGGCGTAGTAGAATATAAGGATTTGTGGAAGGAGTTAAGATCTTTAGCTTTGGTCAAACTCAGATGTGAGGAGTTACCACTGGCGTGTACGGTTGATGAAATAAATGCTTACTTTCTTTCCATTTGTGGTGATTTTTCATATAGTGTATCAAAAATTGGGTTATCTTATCTCCATAACTTTATATTTGGCAATGCTCATTTCTAGTTCGTAGACATTTCTCCCCCTACACAGATTAACAGTCTAGAGAGTATTAAAACTGAGGCGGAAGGGGTGGATGGTCAACCAATTACTTATATCATTAAAGCTTTGCCTATTATTTTTCCACGCTTAATCTCTTTAACAACTTTGGAAAAAATCGTCTACAGTCAGATGATAGGCTATGTGGAATAAGAAAATATCGTAAATTCATGTCAATCTGGCTATAGGAGTGGATTTAGGACGCAGACATTATTGCTCAGTGTCATGGATGATATTAGTTTGGGAATTGATAAGAGAGTGGGGACAATTATGCTACTTTTCGATTTTACCAAGGCTTTTGATATTGTCCCGCATATGCTTCTCTTGTCTAAACTAAAAAACGATGAGTTTTCGGCTCAGGAGTTCGGCAGATTCACTGCTTGGACCTCTGCTGTTTATTCTCTTCACTAATTATTTAAGTATGATGATAAAGTTCTGCATGTATATGCTATTTGTGGATGATCTGCAGATCTATATGTAATGTAAGCCAGATAAAATAAGTGAGACTATTGCCCTAATTAATCAAGATATCAAGGTTATTTGTGATTGGACAAAGACTAATAAGCTGAAGCTAAATCCAGCTAAGAATCGGGCTTTAATTTTAGGTAGTTCTCGGTATATAAATAACCCAGACTTTGCTTATTTGCGACCAGTGCAAGTAAATGGAATTGTGGTGACTTTTGTCAGTAGGGCTCGCAATGTGGGAATAATTTGAACCTGTATATTATTTTGGGATAAAGAGGTTGAAAGCATCTCCAGAAGGGTTCATGTTACGCTTAAGCAACTACAGTTTAATAAGAATTCTTTATCCACGAAATTCAGAATCAAGTGGTTCTTCTCCCACATAATGTAGTACTTCGACTATTGTTTTACAATACAAACTGATATTTTGGTTGAGCAGGATCATAAATTAACAAAGCTATTGAACTCTTGCATAAGATTCATCTTCAACTTTAAACGTGATGAACATATTACACCTTATCGGAAACAGCTGGACTGGATGAGTGTAGGAAGTAGGAGAACATTTTTTGTAGGACCTCTTACTTTAGTAATATTGAAAAAGCAGCGCCCGCAATATCTGTATGATAAAGGAGGGGTTTCGATACAGCCCTTTAGCCCCCCACCTCCTGAATGATATTTTAAAAGTTTATCATCGAGATCATTCTTATTTTTTTTATAATTTAAAAAATATGAGGCTTTCAAAAGTACATATACTTTTTCTGTTACTTGATAGGACCCTTATAAAAAAAAACCGCTAAAATTAGCTTGTTTTGCAAAAATACACAATTTTTGTAGTTTTTGCAATCTTTATGTAGTTATTTCATATAGAGCGCAACCGAGTAACAAAACGATTTTCACATATATGGTGCACAAATACATTATCTACTATATACATAAAAAACGTCGTGTCACTACATTGCGCTCATGGTAAAAATTAAATAAATCAAATATTATCTAAAATTCAATTTATTTATTTTTTACCATGAGCGCAATGTAGTAACACGACGATTTCTATGTGTATGGTAGCACATTTATTTGTGTACCATATATGTGAAAATCTTTTTGTTACTCGGTTGCGCTTTATACGGAATAACTACATAAAGATTTCAAAAACTATAAAAATTGCGTATTTTTGCAAAAGAAGCGAAGTGTAGCGGTTTTTTTTTCACAAGTGTCCTATTAAGTAACAGAAAAAGTATATGTATTTTGGTAAGCCTTATATTTTTCACATTATATAAAAAATAAGAATGATCTGGATAATAAACTTGAAAAAATATGATTGAGGGGAGGCCGATAAAGGGCCTTATAGAAACCCCTCCTTTGTAGGAAGAGTCACTGTCACTAACGAGGAAATCAGACAGCCAGAAAGGTTTAGAGTTCCACAGAGCAAAACCGTAACTTTACATTAAAAGAAGATTTTCTAAATATTCAAAGGAGATGGACAATTGGAAATATATGACAGATACTATAATAAGTATGTTGGAAATGTAAGTGAAGATTGTTATTCTCAGAGCGAATAGATTACGAAAATTGTGAAGCGCAGGATGAAGTCTTGAATTCTATGTATGTACATTAGGGTGGTTCAAAATGCATTGCAAATTTTTTTTTACTTTTGAGGGCAAATCGCCCCCCCCCCAGTTTCCATTTCCGGAGAAAGAAAATCCATAATTTTTTTTCGAAATTCAAATATTAACACGTGCTACAGGGCACTTCAAACTCCCATTTAATTAACATAGGGGAATTTTGGATTTTCGAAAAATTAAACTCATACTTCAGGGTTTGACCGAAACGTGTCAAGTTTTTGGGGATTGAAGAGGAGTGTCTGCGAAATAAAACCATACTTATAACTGTTTTTTAACACATCCTTAGCCCCCCCCCCCCACAAACACAGCGCCCCAAATATGACCTAAATTTCAAAAAACTATATTTTTACATCTTATTCTTAATTTTCGGCAATTTTTGTCGTCTTTTTCATACAAATAATTACTATTTGTTTAAACAATTTTTATTTGATCGAGGAGTTTTTTTCGATAACTTTTAAAAATATATATAAAATAGAATACATACAATTATTTTTCTGACTCTATAGTGTATAGAAAGAATATATTAACAATTTTTTAATTGTTTAGATTAATATAAATTGTTTAAACATTATTTTTCCACAAATATTTTTACAATCGTATTTTCTGAATTAAACACAATTTTGAATGATTTCGAGGAGTATTAAATTCTGTTAAGAACTTCATGTCATTGTTTATACAATTAGTTTTTGTTTTTTTTCTTTCAAATTTCCTTCAAATTGAGTATGGATGGTTTACATCTTTTTTGGCGTACTATTAAACAAGTCATAAATGTCATAATAAAATTTAAACTATAAAAGTATATTTATTGTTTTATCCTTCATGATTTTACTATCTTTATCATGATTATATTATAAAAAAGTACATTCGCTAATGCAAATTATGATTCAGGTTTCAACATTTTCTTTGACCCACATTTTTGAGGACGAAGTGCTGTATTTTAGGTAATTTATAATAATTAAAATAAAAACATTACGTTAGGCAAATTGTACAATTAGTACAATTTTTTTATAATCATTCGAATAATAAAAAGTGGGCAAAAAATATATATTAGCATATATTTACGAAAATAATTCTATGTATTCTATTTTATATGAGTGATCCACATTTTTAAATAGAAAACTGCTTGAACGAATAAAAATTGCTTAAAAAATGACATTAAGTTTTTAATAGGATTTACTACTCCTCGAAATCATTTAATATAACGTGTAATTCAAAAAATACGATTTAAAAAATATTTTTGGAAAAATAATTGCTTGAACAACTGATATTTCTTCAAACAATTGAAAAATGGTAAATAAATTCTTTCTATACACTATACAGTCAGAAAAATAATGGTATGTATTCTATTTTATATTACTTTTTTTAAGTTATCGAAAAAAATTGCTTGAGCAAATAAAAAGTGTTTAAACAAATAGAAATTTGGTAAACATTAGAAGAAATGTATCAAAATTATGTAATCATTCAACAAAAAGTAACATAGGATACCAATTTGAGAAAAAAGTAGACATCTCTGGGGGATATTCAAATTGTCCATTAGGAATTATTTGTGTTAAAAAAGATATCAGAAATTCCTGAAAATAAGGAAAACTAGTAAAATAAATACATAATAATAAATAAATAATAAAATAAGTAAAAATAAATTTTTTCAAATATATTAAAAGTCATACGTAAAAATGTAGTTTTTTAATTTTTGGATTATATTTATGGCGCTGGGGGGGAGGGTAAGGGCGGGTTTAAAATAAAAGTTTTCAGTATGGTCTCATTTCGTACATGCTTCTCTTCAATCCTTAAAAAACTTGGCACGTTTCGATCAAAGTCTGATGTATATGTTCAATTTGTCGAAAGTCCAAAATTTCCCCATGTTAATTAAATGTGATTTTGAAGTGCCCGGTGACACGTGTTAATATTTGAATTTCAAGAAAAAAAACATGGATTTTCTTTCTCCGGAAATAGAAAATTAGGGGGGGGGGGTGACTTGCTCTGTAGCTCGACAAGCGTTTTTTGGACCACCCTAATGTACATATGTATGTTTTATATTTGAGTATTATAAATTAGCTATTTACCCGTTAGTGGTTCAACGTGGTTTGATGATATGAAATTAATTAAATGAAAGAACAGACCACGTATCTGCTGCTAGGTGCCAGGCGCCTGTAGAGACGTCACTGCATTTTTCAAACAGAAAGTCTTAAAACATTAATAAGAAATAGATAATAGAACTCCCGGCAACTCAGGAGAGAGAAAACGTGAGAGCGGCGTCTGAACAAGGTTGATTCATAAAGAAAACAATTTGAATTTAACAACCAAAAATTAATTTATTATTAAATGAAAAGAAGCGAGTGTTCAAAGAAACAATGGAGAGCGCCAAAGAAGACGGCAGACTTCTCTCTCTGTCTGTCTCTCTCTCTGTTGGTCTATCCAGGGAGCTGTGTCCTTAACCTTGTCCTGGAATACCGGATGTCCTCTTAATTCTGTGAACAGCCTTACCGCCACAAGCGGGGCTGGCACTTGTCCCAGAAATTATGAGTCAAAAGTCCTAAATTTGTACGAATTTATATAGCAACGTCCTCATGAGTATTTTCCGCAGGGTTCAGACTATTTTTCCTCGCATTAGGTAGGTGGGGTAAAATTTGCCAAGTGTCCCCGCCTAAAATTTTGTTGTCACCTATCCTATTTAAACTCCGCCAGATTGTAGTGCTAGTGGACCTCTTTAAATTCTGTGAACCTAGTACTACGGATTGCCAAGATACAGGGGCACGAATTTTCGACGATTCACCCCGACTGCTAACTTTCAGTTGTACATAACTCTTGATACAGTTATCCAACTTTACTTTTTTATGGTTTTGAAAAATTATTTTAACAAGGTTTACAATAAGAATAATCATTAAACGGTAAAAAATTATTATTTAAAATGTTTTTCAAAATGAAAAATCAAGGTGAAATAATTTTTTTATCATACAGTGATTCCTCTTATTGTAAAACTTGTTAAAACACCTTTTCAAAACCCTCATAAAAAAGTAAAATTGGATAACTGTATCAGGAATTATGTACAATTGAATGTTAGCAGTCGGGGTGAATCGTCGAAAATTCGGGCCCCTGTATCTTGACAACCCGTTGTGCTAGGTGCGCCACCTTCACAGAATATGATATCAATGAAAACTAATAAAAATGATCTTTCAGGGATAAAAGTCACGCAGAAATATCATAAGTTATGGCACTATTTTGATTACTTACACTCACTACTTGGATTTTACCGGAACGGCTAGTTCATGAGAATATGACATGGTCAGAGTGACCACTCCGAACTTAGTCCGATTCGAGTTATGATAAAGAAGGAACGGCTTGGAAAGAATTACTGATTGACTCGACTGTTAACATTCTTTAGATGCGACAATTATTAGGCCGACAATTATAGAGTCTTGCGACGCGTGCCTTTCATGAGGGCGAAATTCAACTTTTGCTTAAATAATACGGACTTAAATAGAATATTGACCAACCTAAGAGCAGAGTAAGTAAATCCGTTTTACTTGTTTGCACTAGCAACTTTGAGCAAAGAATGGATCGATAAGCAAGGACTTGAAAGTTCAAGAAGCTGAAGATGGTGGTGACTGGTTATTCAAATCGCCTGTTCTTTTTTTGAATACGCGAAGTCATTTTACTCTTCGCTTCTAATTGGTCTGCTTTGATAGTTTTGGATAAAGCAACATACCATACGTTGCTTCAACCTGACTATCGAAATGCAGTTCGATAACGGAAAAGCAAAATAATAGAATGAATTTTAAACCGCAAAATACTACTACCGTTACGTATGACTTCTTCTTCTTCTTCTTCTGATTTAACGAAACTAGATTTATTCAAAATATGCTATCCATACCATTACCAAGAAATATTTTCATTGGAAACAATAGTAAAAGAAGTACGCGGTGACAATGTCAAAGTACTTTGCCTTCCAGTGGCTCATTGTAAAATGAACCCTATTGAATTTATATAGGCATATGTTAAAAATTGCCCAGCAAAATACAATTCGGCGTTCAAACTTCAAGATGTTCAATAGTCATGTATGCGTGCAGTAGAAAAAGTTGACGACAGTTCATAGCAAAAATGTATCAAATATGCAGAAAAAGGAGAAGAAAGGAATAGAAGTACAGAAGCCACAAAGCAAGTAAACCTTAAGGTGATAATTATTCGACTGGGCGAGGATGACAATGAGAGGGAATATGACGAACATAATTATGAAGACTATAGCGACAATGGATAGAATAAAAAAAGTTTGAACTAGTAAAAATTAAAAAAAACGCTATCCCTTCGTCTTCTAACATGGGTCATATTAGGTACAAACGAAACTTTAAAGTGCAATTTCTCCTAAACGAAATAAGGGTGGTGTATGGTTACTATCCCTCCCCCCTTCCAGAAATCCAGTTAGTAGAAAGGTTCGACCGAATGAAAGACGTTGAGCGTCATCCGTTTGTTTATAATCGATGTCGGTATAAAGTCAGCTGTGTGTCAGAAGTGACGCATGCTTTCAGACTGCATTAGTGGTACCGAAGAACAGACAAAATGGAGAAGCACAAAAGATGCTCTTTTGTGACTACAAGGCAGACAGAAATCTTATTTCTGCAACACCTCAATGGAAAAGCCTCTTTCTCGCACCATCTACAGGAATCGAAAGGAGGCCTCGTCGCTCTGTTCGCCAAAGCCTCCTCTTAGTGCCTTTAAATGGCACGCAAAAGAGACTTCCCATGCACGTGTAATAAAAAATGGAGTTTGTACTCGTGCGCGAAGATGGCAATGCCTCACTCGTGTGAAGGCGCAACGTTCATCCTTTGGTTTGTCTTCGGTTCACGTCGCCTCGCCCTTCGGGCTGGTATTCGGTTTCCTACGACTCACCATCGGGTTCGTGCTGCGCCTTCCCACTTGTGAACGCATTGTCATCTTGGCGCAGTTGCATGAAAAATACTGCTCTGCTCTACGACTTGCGGTAGACCAGTTTACGATGAACATCGCATTATATTTTTCAACGAATGTGCTGACCTTTACCATAAGTATATTTCCAAATTCTTTTAGTAAATAATTGTGTATCTAAGTTTTTAAAATACATATTGCATTCCATTTTTAAAATTCACACTTATATTTTATATCATTATCTCTATAAATTTTTACATATTCAAATAACTGCGAGAAATTCACCATTTTTAGGTGCTTCTATTATTAATCTTTTCAAAATGGCCACTAACGTCACCATATGTTTCTAAGAGCCCATACCCGTAACTTCGAAATTCTACAAGGCTTTTTTTATTTCATTTATTTATTGTGGAGATATACATTTCTTAAATAATGATCGTTTCTCGCGTATTTGTTAATAAATTTCAATTTTTATGGCAAAAATTTCCGAACATTCCACTTTATTAACAATAGTGTCTTATACAAAACACATTATAAAGTAACTCTGATATTTACCCGATATTTCTAGAGCCTGGAAGACGTTTAAATACTCAACAGGCCCAAAATGACCCATGTTTGCAGATAGAAGGTGCGAAAAACTGCGATACAGATAAAGGGTTAGAGTTACTTTAACGTCTACCGTACTTTATAAATTATATACCTTTTAGTTCTAAACTGTATTAAAAGGTGCACGAGTGTGTGCTGAATGAAGCCGGTGATGGCGGTACACTTTATTTCCCTAGGGATATATAGTAGCATTATTACCCTGAAATAAGGGTTATAATGCATGGAGAGTGCTGGAAGTGCTGCCATCTGTATGCCTACTTGCCGAGTCCCAAGTGCCGTTTCATAACCTTAATTAAAAACCTTCTTCTTTTTCTTCTTTCTTTTTGCAATAGTTTTTTCATCACGGCGGGCTCCCCCACCCCCAATCCTCGGGCGGAGGGTTCGCCTCCTGCACCCCCACCAGGGTTGCGCCCGGACCCCGCGTCCCCTGCCACTCCGCCCTAGACAGCTGAACTCTCAATTGTTCCAAAAGCCCTAACGGACATTTGTTGTTTAAAATATCGTGTGCATCACCGGTTGTACGTCTTTATACGCTCCGCGTGATTACAGGACTAGTCTCCGGCTCGCACTTCGCGCTCTACCTACGACTCGTCCTGCAAACATCATGCTTGGCTATAAAGACACAGTTACAACCCTTGGTGCATAATGTACTATTAATTTTATTATTATATATCTTCATTGGGGTCGATTGCTCCTTTAAAACCTGTCAAAAAATTCATTTTTACTACACTCGTGCACCTTTCAATAGAGTTCACAAGTAAAATATCCATAATTTATAAAGTACTTCGAGGTGAAATCAACTCCTAATAGGCCAAAATTAGTTACAAGAAAATCTCAGATTTTTTAAAAATATGCCTTCAACGCGTTTCGGAAGAAAGTCAATGGATTGGCCCATAAATTAGAACATTTTTTATGGTATTATAGTAGTATAAAAGTTTATTTTTCAGCCTGTTGATCTTAAAAAATTGACTTGCGCACACTTTCCTTCTTTTACATAATTTTCCTTAAAACCAAGCCTTAGAACTAACATCCATCCATACCTTATCTCTAGGATCGCACGCTCTTAACGCCTTGCCTTCCTCGCTTCGCCTCGTCCCCCCTTTCATGCATCAATACCTTCATGCTCATTTTACTCCTTTCCACCTCTACGCACTCCTCTAACCAGTGCTCCACTTTTGCATACCCCTTCCCACACAGTTCACACATCCTGTAAGGATGGAGCTATAAGCTCCTGTCTTCCTTTCTCTCCTTTCTCACACAAATATTGCGCTCTCGTCGTTAGCATAATCTACACATAGTTCCCGTTAAACCTTGACTCTCTTATTCTCTCTTCCCCTGCTGTCTTCTCTCTCTCCATGCCGTTTTTCTTAACCAACTCATATACCTTCCCTTCTTCCTCGTGCATCCTACCCCAACCAGCTTACTTCCCCCCTCTTCCAAAAATTTCTCGTTCTCCTTGTCGCCCTCCTGAAAATATAATCGGGCGTGTTCCTTGACAACGCTAATGTCCACTTTACATACCTCTCCTGTGTTCTATTTACCTCTTCACTTTCCTTCAACTCCCATACCTCTACTCCGTACAATAGCACACTCATCACTAGCGAGTCAAACAGTTTTGTTCTTCTTTCAAAATCATCTGCGAATAACTTCTTTCTCAACGCCCACACCTGACTCATCATCACATTTGCCCTCCTCACTCTCCCTTTTATGTGACCATCCACTCCCCCATTCCTCCGAAACACGAAGCCCAAGTAGATAAACTCTTTCACCTCCTGCACTGCATCTCCCTTCCACTTCCACTCTCCTCCCTTATCCCTCCCACCTCCTTTTCTGAACATCATAACCTTGGACTTTTCCGCATTTAGCTCCAACCTGCTCTTTCCCAGGTATCTTTTGAACCTCTTCATCATCTCCTTTAAGGCCTCCTTCCTTCTTGCCAGCAACACTATGTCATCTGCATACGCTAGTGACCAAATTCTAGCCCCTCCTATACTGATTCCTCCTACCACCCCGACCTCCAGCTTAGTTTTCATACCCGCAATTAAAATCACAAAAAGCATTGGGCTAAGCGGACACCTTTGCCTTAACCCCCTATCCATCCAGAATCCCTCTGAAATCCCCTCCCCTCCTCATACCTTATCTTTGGTCTCTTCATATAAAGAAGCCTTACCTTTCCCTTACCCTCTCGACCAGATCTCTCTCCACTCCCCTATCCTTCATCACCTCCCACAACCTTCCCCTATCCACCGAAGGAAACGCACCTTTGAGGTCCACGAAAAACGCGTCTCCGACAAAATTCCTTTCCCCTCGACATTATTCCATAGCCTCTCCGCCACCACCATTGCGTATACATTGTACGCCGTATTCATTAGCTTATTCCCTCTATAATTTCCCTGTCTATTCCTGTCTCCTTTCTTATACACTATTAACCCTTCTCTCCACCCTCCTGGGAATCCCTGCCCCCTCCATACTTTCTTCACTACCTCCGTCAGCTTCTCCCTAAGCTCTTGTGTACTAAACAGCCATGCTTCGTTATCTACCCCATCCAGCCCTGCTGCTTTTGACCTTCTTAACTTCCTTATCTGTTTCTCTATCTCCTCATCATCCAGCTCCTCCAACTCTGCCTCCCGCATTCTTCTACTCCCACCATCCCTCTTTCTTTAATCTGAACCCTGAAATAATTCTTTAAAAAGCTCCCTCCACTTCTCACTCCCTATCTTCTCGCTTATCCCCACTCTACGCTTTATAAACCTATTTATTATCTTCCAGACATCCCCCTCTGTCTTAACATTTTCTAACTCCTCTTCCAGATCTTTCTCCCCTTCCTGTTCTTTCCTCTTACACATCAATCTAAACACCTTCCTCATTTGTACGTACTCTTCCCTTTTTCTCAGTTCCCTATTTCCACTTCTTGTACTTCCTTTTCACCTTCCTTTTCATCTTTTTACATACTTTATCCCATTACGACTTCACCATTCCTTTCTTCTTCTTTTTGAATACCTTCTTTTGCACGCAACCTGTCACTTTCTCTTTTATATTCTCCCATATCTCGTCATGTAAATTTAATTTCATGTAAATGTACATGTAAAGTATTTTTCCACGTAGTCGCTTTTCCGTTCTATGAAAGTAGTGAGCCGTGGCACAAGTTTTATGATGCCCTCCTCGAAGAATTTTCCCGCCACCGCCTTTTCTCACTTCAAGACCTATTTTTACCTAGTCGGTAGAAATTTTTTTTCTACCAATGGGAGTCTTCAGGTGAGTGAACAGGTAGCAGTCAGAAGGCGCCAAGTCGGGCGAGTAAGCGAGAGGGTTCAAAACGTCCCAACCGAATGGATCCAAAAAGTGCCTTGGTGGACAAGACTGTGTCTGAACGAGCGTTGTCATGCAACAAGCACACTCCCTCAGTCAACATTTCCCTCCACTGAGGCAGAAATTCGATCAAAATTATCTTTTTTCGGTCCCAAAACACACTATCCAGTTCAAACCGCCCAAGGAATTCGCGCGCTCTAGCGAGCCTATTCGCTCTATGCTGATCTATCAGTTGTTTTGGGACCCCCCTGGCGCACAATTTTCGGTATCCCAGCGTGTGTGTGATTATGTCGTGTAAGAGACTTTTGGAAAGTTGTGGAAACCACGCGAGAATTTCATCCACTGTCAATCGGCGGTCTTTACGAACAACTTCCTCAATTTTTGGCACCGTTCGATTTATAACACCTTCACCATAAACAACTTGGATTCGTTCGAAAATTTCAGTAGGTGTTTTTCCTTCGGCCTAAAGGAACTGAATTGCACTACTCACTGATAACTTAGCGGGATTTTTTATTGACATGTTTCACGCAAACTGACACTATAGGGTTAGTTTTTGTGCTACCGAGGTCCCCTGTGCTCGTGCGCAAGAGAACCACCTCTTACACTCAGTGTTGCCAAACTTGGTGTAACAAATTCCCGCAGCGCAAAATGGCAATAGCACTCTTACTTTCTGGACAAACCTCGTACCTCACAGCTTGAAGTACGCCAAATTTTAAGCTGACTGACGTGAGCTGTCGAAACATATCTTCTTCCTCGCTTGTCATCTCTTAGAGCGGCTACCTTGTAGGAATCTTCGGGTAAAACTCCATTCACCACCAAGCGTCATCTAAATCTTTTTTGCAACTTTGTTGACTCTCCGATCTGTTCCGAAACATCTTGCATGATCACTATATTACCTGTATCCTTAATAATTCGCTTTCGTGCTATCTGTTGGAGATCCTCTGGACAAGTGTAACGCTCGTCGCTGTCGATTGTAAGCTTTCTAAGTTCTCCTTCGTCATGCTGATTATTGAATCAGTACAAAAATTCAAAGGAGCTACTTCCGGTAGTCTTGTTTACAGACTCGTTTAAATTTCTCTGAACTGCCTTCAACCTCAAGTCCCAATCTTGGCCTTTTTCATGTCGAATACTAGCTTGAATTGCCGGAATTAAAGTGTCGTTGATGCGTTCTACCTGACCACTTGCTTGTGGATGTCAAGGAGAGTTTGGAATGTGTCAACTAGAACTAGAATGTATCAATTCTTGCGTGCCATTGTAACGAACGAACCTTCGTATTCTATATGAATTTTCGCAAAAGGACGGTTATCGGGTTCGATTGGGTGTAATTGACCCGCTTGACGTACACATTTCGTTTTTGTTATCAAATATTGAAAACATCCGTGGATGTGTTGCTTCACATGTTGACGTAAATTTGGAAAAAAATAGTATTATCGAATCTTAACAACTGAATGCTCGATACCTGGGCGATCACGCAGATCATGGTTTCGTATTACAAGACTTTCACGCATCTTGTCTGGTACAGCCCATAAAAGTTTATCTCCTTCGTTTTTATACATGATATTATTGTGATATTAGTAGTCGATTACTTCGCCTCGCTCTTATGAAGTACGTCCTTTTTCCGGTTTCAACAAAATTTCTCGTTTCCGTTTCAAACTAACATCTGAGTATTGGAAAACTAGAATCTCATCCTCTTCGTTAATCAGTTTGAACATTCCTGTCATGCATTCCTGAATTTTGCTAATACATTCTGAATCGCATACTGGAGCTCTGTTCAAAGCGTCTACGTGTGGCATATTCACCCCCGGTCGGTGAACGATATCGATATCAAATTCGTTTAATAAGCTGTACCATCTGAAACATTGAAATTTCCTTAATTTTTGAGTATTTAAATACAGAAATGCTTGGCAGTCCGTGGCAACCTTAAAACGTAAACAGATCAACAATATTCTTAATTTGACGAACGCCCAAACCACTGCCAAATGTTCAAGCTTGCTCGAGTGATCACGTACATTTTTCGGCTCTGGAAATTTCGCTATCCCTCTAATTTTTCTTTCACCTGGTTCGATTCCGTCTTTCGATACAATAAATGCCAGATAATGCATTCTTTCTTGTAAAAAAGCACTTCTCTAAATTGAGCGGTTATCTGGATTTTTTTAACGCTTCTAACACTTGAATTAATTTATATTTCAAATCGGACCAAGAATTACCGGGCTATTAGAATATCGTCTAAATAAAAAAGTACAATTTGGTCACTTGATGGTCCTAGAACTTTCTGCATCACCTTCGAAAAATAAAAAGGTGCGTTGTTTAATGCAAAACACATA
This sequence comes from Andricus grossulariae, assembly GCA_011634705.1. NCBI lineage: Eukaryota > Metazoa > Arthropoda > Insecta > Hymenoptera > Cynipidae > Andricus > Andricus grossulariae. The sequence goes on along the minus strand of JAABKJ010007545.1, from coordinate 67,427,250 downwards.
CGAGTAAATTCGCCCGTATCATTAGGGGTAATAAACGCTCTCTTTGGCCGCGCATCCTCTGATAGTGGAACTTGACAATAACCTTGTGCCAAGTCTCGCATGATAAACAATTCGCTATAAGCTATTACCGATAAATAGTCATAGAGATCGGGTCGCTAAGCCAGTTTCTTTCAATTCTTCAAGTATTGTCTTCATTTCTTCACGGTCAGTATTATTCGCTGAAATGTATTCGCTACTTACAGGTTTGCTGTTCTCCTTTTCGGTAATATCCATTTTTAATACATCCGTGCATCCTAAATCATACAATGACGTCGCTTTAACACACAGTGAAGCACTTGCATTTATCGCTTCAAAACGCACGTTACACGGTACAACGTTCAATCAAATACTGATCCTCTACCGGCATCGAGCCGTATCCACGAGTCATGCGCACACCGCTCTTTTGCATTCAGTGCCGTATCTAATACTTCTAAGATTAAAAAATTTCCACACTTTCACACTCTATTTTACTTCTAATCCATGCTCATCACTCTGTATATAATCTTCTAAACTCTTCTTTGGCTCTACTTCTAAATTCTCTTAAATTTTCTTCTTTCAACTTCTAGAATTCCGTCCATGATAAATTCTCTTCTAATCTTTTTCTGCTACTCTTCTTTATCCTCTATTTACCTGTCAACATAAGAAATAAGCGTTATTTGCAAATGTATAATTTGTTATATCTTTCCTACTCTAAATTCATTAATTTATTAGTAAGGTTGTCTATGCTCATTTGCGGGTAGTAGCTTCGTCATAATAACCGCTAAATTTTCTTTTGATGATACCCATTTGACTTTAATTATATCTTTCTCTACACATGATTTTATATAATCCCCGTGAGTCTCATCCATATGCATCTTTCTCCCCATTCGTTCTCTAATCTCTAAATTTTCGTTTATTTTCTCCAAGCTTTCATCAAAATGTTTAAGCTTATGACAACCATCTTTTTGTGTGCAATTGCCTGCTGACTTATTGTCAAACCATATATATATTGAGTAAAATGTTTTACCTAAAATTTCTCTAGTTGATTTGTCTAACGAAATCATCTCCTGTCAAACATTACTCATGGCGAGATGTTCAGCGTGACATGTTAATCAGGTTACGTATGACTGTTTGTGAATACTCCATGCTACTCAATCCCCGAATAATCTAATTATATATCCTCCCGTAGAGGTCGAATCATCTGGGTCCCTAAAACAAGCCAATCTTCTTCAGTTGGGTTAACTTGTTTTCTGGCAAAATAATTTGATTCATGAGCAATATCCGGTCCAGTTTCACTAGACAAATACATGAAACTTCCTATCGCTTCTCTTAATGATATATTATTAATTTTTTCGTTATTCTCTATATTTCGGATTTCTTCCTTTCCTTTGATTACTCTATTCCTTAATTGTCTACTTATCATTGGTGTGTTTTGTGCTTTGCATTCATCCATCTTAATTTTCTCTAAGATTCTCAACTAATTCTGAACTAATCTCATTTTCAAACATCATTGCTAGCTACTAACACGCATATACATATAATAATAACACTGCCATCTTATCTTGCTTCCTCTATGTGAATAAACACAGTTGGTGCAAGTCATTTTCTAATCCTAGTTTAGACACTTGTTCAAAAAATCTCCCATTCCACTTTTTACCACTAATTTTTATCTGTACATTGCTTTCTTGATAAAAAAAACAGCTTGACAAAAAGCTAACCTTTTTTATGATTTGTTAAGGGCACAGCTCCATCATCATTTTCATATGCTCTGATTATTGAGTCAAATATTTCATAGAAATAAAAAACTTTTTCTCTAGGTTTCATCTTCAACTGGTACAGCTGTTTTCCTACAGAAAAATGTGTCACATTTATATCCACTCTTTTAAATTTTTTATATTTTTGTATTACAATCTTTGGTTTCTTTATTTCTAAAATCCTTTTGTGGTAACTTTTATCTAAATGATTTATAATAATGTCTCTAATCATCCTTTTTCTTTTGACAATTGTTTCTTTATCTAAATTCATAGGATTCGGAACCTTTTCATTTATTACATCCAAAAAATATTATAAATTAATTCTGACTCTAGATAATCTATCCACAAATTTAAATTAGATTTGTTATTTTTTTCGCAGTTTCCTCTATTCCCAAAAAATCCTTTTTATGCATTCAAATTTTCTATAATCCAATCTTTAACTTTTAAATTATTTGATGTTTCTCTATTTATATTGTTTTAATCATTTTTACAGTTTCGTTGTTTCTGCGTCCGCAGTTTCTTCTGCCGTTACGCTTAATATTCTTAGAATATTATTAGACGCCTCTAGAAACCATTTAAAGCTTTGATGCTGTCGACTCTAAAGTTTTCATTAACATCACATGCGCTGCTTCACTTGGCATGGTGTTAGTGTGGTTGGTGGGTTTTGACTCTATATTTCGTTTTTAATAATCATTATGTTTTATATACATTATGCATAGCTTATTAATGTACCCAGTCTGCGTCAGACCGTCCGCACAGCAAATGGGCAGACAATGGAGAATGAGTAACAGTGAATACGCACTTTAGTTAATAGAAGTGTCAAAACTGACCATTTTAATATTTGAAGGCACATTATACATTATATGGGTCATGTATGTTTGATATATTCTTTTGTATCTTGGCATTTTGTGAATGTAAACTCACAATATTCATGTAGCGGCCGTAAGAGTGCTTTATTACCATGTTCATCGCTCTTATGGTGTTGGCCGCGAATCTGCCCTGCCGAACGCTCCAAGGGCGATAGTCAATTGTCCAAAACGAGAAGTGCCAAATTTTCTGGAACTGCGATTTTCGGACAGCAGTCTCCGTTGCACACTCGAGGCCTGACATTGTTCTCCAAGACTTCGAGAAACGAACTATATTCGTGATCGAATTCTCGGCTCCTTCCGAATACAACATCACTGCCAAGGAGAAAGAAAAGGAGGAGAGGTATCAAGACCTTAAAAGGCAGCTACAAAGACTGTACCCAAAATATTCGGTACAAGTAATTGGCCAAAAATGGACCAAGGCACTTGCGAGATGAATGCAGAATGCTATCATCCTCAGGTTGCTTCGTGTTCTCAAGACACACGAGGGTTTCGCCGGCCTGTCGTAATTTCATCTTGCCCTGTGACCACTCATCTCACGGTCGTGAGACGTGGCCATAAGTGTGATTTACTGCGGTTCTACTAACAGCCGGTGTCATTTTTAGATGGCAGATGCTCCCAGTGGGACCCTGCGGTGGTTGTTAAAGCCTTTTTTAATAATATAATGTTAACAACGACCGCAGGGCCCCACTGGGAGCAACTGCCATCTAAAAATGACACTGGCTTCCAGTTGGACCGCGGTAAATCACACTTATGGCCACGTCTCATGACCGTGACATGAGTGGTCACAGGGCAAGATGAAATTACGATGACAGACCGGGAAACCCTCGTGTGTCTTGAGGACACGAAGAGACCCAAGGATGACAGCTTTCTACATCCATCTAGCAAGTGCCTTGGCACATTTTTGGCACACGGGTATGGCTTCAAGGTTACGAACCAGTGATAGTTTCGCACCTCCGAGAGCACCTATCACAAAGACAATTACTTGTACTATTACGAATATTTTGGGTACAGTCGTTGCAGCTCCCTTTTAAGGTCTTGATACCTGTCCTTCTTTTCTTTATCCTTGGCAGTGATGTTGTATTCGGACGGAGCCGAGAAGTCGATCACGAATATAGTTTTTTTCTCGAAGTCCTAGAGAACAATGTCAGGCCTTGAGTGTGCAACGGAAACTGCTGTCCGAAAATCGTAGTTCCAGAAAATTTGGCACTTCTCGTTTTGGACAATTGGTGGTGTCATTGTTGTTCCGACGAGCAGCTAGGGAAAGGGTTTGTCCATCCTTGTAGATCCCCGCGTGCAAGGATAAGGCTGCATACTGAGAGGTCGCCCGGTATCCCAGAGTCACCGTTTAAAGACACCTCACCTAGTTGCCATTCAGCTTTCGGCATGCTTGTTACGCCTCCGCTTAAGGGTTATTCCTTCGGGACCATCCCTGGACAATTGTCCGCGACTGCTGAATAATTATGGTAACTATATTCAGCAAAAACCCTTGGTACAGGGACACTCTAACCGCCCTTTAGTGCGATTCCAAAGGAATCGAAACCGAATTTTTAACCGATATATAGTTAAAAGTTTGGCATAAGGACAACCGCAGGATTTCGCTGGGAGCAGGTGCTAATTTAAAAAATGGCACTTGCTCCCAGCGAAATCGCGGTAAAATTTCAGCTCCAACCACGTTTCACGACCGTGAGATGGGTGGTCAGTCTGCGACGAATTCAATACGATGAACCGGCGAAAGTCTCGTGTACCCTGAGGACACGGAGCGATCGAAGGACGACCGCCTTCTGCATTTTCCCCGCAAGTGTCTCAGCATTTTCTTGACACGCCGGGATGCTTTTCAGACTATTAACCAGTGAAACCTTGGCAGAGATGGTAATAAAGCACTCTTAGTGCCGCATTGTGCCTTTGGATGTAGGTCGTTCCCGCATGAGTTGGACAACTTACCGAATTGAAACATTACAAACGATGTTTGCACAAGAACGAGAAAGTTAAAGTATATGACACAGATCAGAAAAAAAGAATAGCTTATTTGCTGGAAAATGAAACTGGAGAAACCTGTCGTGCGAATCTTAAATATTGAATAGCTTGTCTTGTCTTGGAAAAGCCTAATTTCGGTCTTTTGAATAACTCAAGTTTGACAAAATGGACTTATTATTAATTATTCGTAGAAACTAGCGTTCAGAGTAGGAAAGAGATTCACTGAGCGGCCCGATAAAAGTCTATTACATTAAGCCACATGTAAAAAATACAAAATATAAATAAGAAAAAATTACATTCAAACCATAACAATGGTATGCAACATATGCGTTTAGGAAGCCTTTGCCCCGCAAACAACAATATCACGTGCAATTGTTATTTAAAATCACAAGGAAAAAAAGAGGTTCAGAATTATTTTTTCTTACTGTAACCTAACCTGTTCTAGTTTCGTAAAAATTTTTTGATCATCTTGATCATACTTTTGATCTTAGACATTGACGCATTAGATAAAATATTCTTGCAAAAAATCTCCTGGTCTACTAACTCTATCAGCTCTTAAAAATAACTGTCCTTAATGACTTGAAATTTTGGACAATCACATGAAAAGTGATGGAAATCTTCAACTTTCGCGAAACAAAAACAACATCATTCCAGGTTAGGTGGCTCATACCTTTCCGCATTTCAAATATGTGTGTGACTGGACTGGAAAAATTTAGGTTCTCTCTGAAATTGAACTAAGTAATGTTTTCAAACTATTAAAACATTATGAGTCATTTGGCAATTGTAAAACCTCATCATCGTTTCAAAATGCAACTGTTTTTTAGAAAATTCTTCTTTTTGGCTTGAAGATAGTGCAATTTTTGTTTCATTCTTGGTTGAAGAGTCGGATTTTTCGTTTCAAAGTTTATCACTTTTGGCAAAAAATCTTATAACTTTAGGTTGAAAAGTTAACTATTTGTCTAGAACATTAACCTGATTGAATTCAACCAAAAAAAAAAGAATTTTCAACAAAATCCTTAACCAAAAGAGATTAATTTTCTATCCATAATTGACCCATAAATCTCGTTTAACAAAAGATATACAAAAAACGTCGTATTAATTTAAACAGTCACATAATGATAATATGAACTGCGCAGAAAATTTCATTATTATCAGCTGACGTCGATCAGCTCACACAAAATGTATATCTTGAAATAACTCAGATTGAAGCAAATAAGAGCCTTATTCGTTATATGAAGAAATAAATTGTACGAAATATAATTTCATCGCTACATATGATTCAGAAAATAACCTTGAGTACTTTTAGATAAGATATGTTTCTATTTGCCCAATATCTGTTAAATTTTCTGGTCTTGTCTGAGAGACGTCAAAGAACAAAAAAATTTAAACTTAGACCTGATTGGTAGCGAAGAAATTGTCGAAGAAAAATATTTATGTTTTCCTTCTGTTTTAATTATAGATCGAGAAATGAATTTAGAAAAAAAGAGGATGACAATTGGATGCCACGAGCATAGACAATTTTTATATAGGATCAACTTCACAAGATATCCTAATTAATGACGACTCATACTTTCATAGTTTTGGCTGAGTTTTGTATTATATAGCCTAAAAATAAATTTATTTTCCAATTAACGTAGGATGTTCATTATTAATAATTTGAAAAGAGGGAAGGTCTTTGGTAAAACCTTGGGATTTCTTATAAATTAAAGAAGTAGTTCAACTTTTAACCAAGTAGTTGAATTTTTAATAGTAATAATGGAATAGTTGAATTTTCTGTTAGGTCTTACCTCTGATTGATTTCAAACTACGAAACCCCATGAAATTTGAATCGCTGATTACGAAAACCTCCTGAAGAAACTGCATGCGTTCCTCTGAGGGGACAACTAGCTTCCAAGCTTCCTGGTCTTTAAAATGGGGTCAGTTAATAGATTATGTAAAAGTAATGCAGAAGCCCTTCGATCACCTTCCGCTTATGATACTTATGAAGAAGATTTATAACGTCTTTCACGCGCTGATTACACCAAAGTTCGTCTATTACTTCCACAGCGCAAAATTCGGTCGAATCCTCATCTTCAAACATGCAAGACAGGGCGTCAAGAACTTTATTTAGGACCCCTTTACGGAAAACTACTTCAAAACTATGCTCTCAAAGTATTACGACCATCGAGCTGGCCTACCTGTTGGATTCTGGAGGTTATGAAGTCAGCGTAAGATGCTGTCGTCCTTGAAAACCGCAAGATGAAAACCTTCTTAGTAGTGTCTAAATTTCCTAATCGACCATATAACTGCCAAGAATTCCTGCTCAGTTGTTGAATACTTTTGCTTATTGTCGGAGAGCCTTCGACTAGAAGATGCTATGACCCTTTCTTTGCCATCATGGCGTTGATGTCTTACTCAGGGATACTGAAGTATCGTTACTTCGATTGTCGCTAAGCAGGAAGACCGCCTTCTCGTAAACTGCACACTTCAGAATCCAGAGATGAACATCTTCAGGGAGCAAATCGGGAAGAGCAGTATTAGCTTCAGCTAATTTGTCCATCCTGAGAAAGACTTTTTGGTGAATAGATCTCCTACTTCTCATGTTGACATTGTCGGCTATCTGCAAAGCTGGTCTTGCTGGAACATGTGGTATGTTTGCTGGAGGATGTTGCTCTTCTTGCTGATAAAGAACTTCATATCCATTTTTATGAAAAAAGGATACCTGATCTTTTAAATACTGAGGCATTCTATGAGCATATTCTGGGTGCACATTGACCTAACGGTTGCCTCGGTTCGATCCTATTGCTACTCCCAACTGAACCATGGTCTCCATCCGAGACAGGCCTATTGTGGGTGGCACTGTGCGATACTGGTGACGTAACCGCATAATTCGTTGCACTGAGGAGTTAGCACAATGCTAATTCAACTGTTTTGTTAAAAATTAGTTTTTTTTCTCTAATTCAATTGGCGAAAATAAACTTTTTTAACTGCAAATTCATATTTTTTGTTGAAACTACTTTCTGGAAAATTAATTTGTTGGTAAAATATTTACTATCTTAGGTGAGTGTTCAAATATTTAATAGAAAATTTCACAACCTCATTAAAAATTCATTTTTTTGTGTGCAAGATTTATGATTTTAGTTGAAAATTAAACTGTTTCGTTGAAAGTCTATTTTTCCTTCAAATTAAGTTTTCATTTACAAATTTAACCTATTCTTTTAAATTCTTCGAAATTGTTGAAATTTGCAGAAAATCTCTTTGAACAAAATTTAATTCATTTCTTAAAGTTGTCTAGTTTTTCTTTCAAAAGAGAATTCTTTGTAATCTTATATAATCTTCAAAAATCGACATTTGATGATTCAGGATTTATTTTGAACGATAAATTTTGAAGATATCAAAATATATTGAATAAGAAGCGGAAAGATTTCAAAACCCTTTTTTTCATTTTGCAGAATTTAAACGAATTTTAAGAAAACTTTAAGTTATTTTAAACGATATTCAGAAGTATTGAAAGTTTCCAACAGATTTGAAAACAATTTAACTCTTGATAAGATTTTTAAAATTTTTAAACAAAATACAGATTTTTCACGATTTAAAAAGAAAAGTTCGAAGCTTTTTCATAATTTTGGAAGGTATCATCAAGAAAATGAAAATCATTTCTTAATATCCCTGGGAAAATTGCATATGATTTTTTATCTTGATAAATGAAACCACAAAGAATTATGAAAAAACTAAAAAAAAAATCTCGAAAATTTAGGGACAATTATAGAAATTTTAAAGTATTTTGAAAATATTCTAGAGAGAATTCAAGTCATTTTAACCAATATCAAAACAATTTGGAAAACTTACAAAAACAATTAAAAATTTGACAATATTGAAAAAATGTCACACAAATGGTAGATTTTTTAAGATTTCGAATAAAATTTTGAACTATTTAAGGATTTTGAAAGTTCAATTTTTTTTATTTTGAAAATTAAATTTCAGGATAGTATTTATGAAGATTTTCAAAATTTTCAAGATTCCCAAAATTGTCGAAAAAAGAATCTAGAAGAATAATTTTTTTTTAGCAAATATGTACATTTTTAAAGAATTCTAAATTTATGAAAAACTTAGAATTTTTGTCCGAAATCTTCAAAAATTGATATTTGGTTTGGAATGTTTCAAAATTTCTTGACAATTTTTAATAATTTTTCAATATTTTCATAACTATTAATTCTTCAAAATAAATTTTGGAATGCTTGGAATTTTTCCTGAAATTTTTATAAGATTCTGCAAAATAAAAAAATTGTCTTAAAATCTTATCAATTATTTTTTTGTATCGTTGAGAATCTTCCAAAATGTTTAAAAATCTTTTCGAATATACTGTTAGAATTAATTTTTGCGATTAAAACACCATGCAAATTTTTTTCAAGAATCTCAAGATTTAAAAAATATTTTTTTGATAACTTTAAAAATTCTAAAAAAAGGCTGCAAAATTTGATTTGAATATCTTGAAAAAAAAATGTAAATTTAAATTTGAAAATATCTTGAAAAACATACTGTTTCTTCAAATTTGTTCGAAATTTTGAATTGGTTTCAAACTTTTTCTAAACTTGAAATATCTTTTTAATCAATTAGAATTTTTCCTGAAATTTTTTAAGGATCTTTTAAAAGAAGAAAAATTCTCTCAAAATCTTTCAGATATATTTTTAAAATTTAAAGAAATCGTCTGGATGTGTTATAATCTTTGTCAATTTGCCCTTGAAATTAGTTTTGAAAAATGAGAAAAATCGTTGAAAATTTTGCGGGATTCTTCAAAAAAAACTTTACATTCACTTCAAATGTTTCAAAATTCTTCAAAAGTTTTTCTCAGAAATCTTCAAAAATCTACATTTTGTTTTCACTTTTTTTAAATCTTTCTCAAGATCGAAATTATTTTTAAATCCTATTACAAGGTCCACAGATTCTAAATATCTTCTGAATTAATTACGTTTTCCTTAAATTGTTGAAAATCTGGAAAGATTAAAAAACTTGTCTCAAAATCTTCCAGTATCTTTTTTAAAATATTCAAAAAAACTCCCGATCTTTGAAAAATATTGTAACCTCCACCTAAATTAGGTAGTTTACAAGTAATTCCTTGAAAGTAGAAAAATAATATTAAAATTCACGAATCATCTATTTTATCTTACTTTTGTCCCGACAAAAATAATCTCTTTAATAAACAGGAAGTTCGATCAAAATGAAAACATACCTTACACGTGAGTCTTTCAAGACCACTTTCAGAAAAATATTTGACTTGTATTAAAGAAATCGTTTCCGTATGATAATTTTTTCGTTTAACCAGGAAATGAATTTGAAATAAAAAAATCATTTAAAATTTTCCAGAACAATTTTGTTCTCAAATTTCTTGAAATCGTTTCTAGTTTTAAATTATTCTTGAAATATTTTTCAAAATTTTGAAATATCTTTTAAACTGTTTCGAATTTTTCATTAAATTCACATTCTTTTCCGGCAATTTTGGAAATCTTTTGAAATGTTTTGAAATCTTATTCAATTTTATCTTAAAGTCAATTTATAAATATAAAAAATCCTTTGAATATTGTCAGGAATCTTAAAATAACTTGGTTATTCTCTTGAAACCTTTCAAAATTGCTAAAACCCTACTTTTTTGGAAATTTTCATAATCTACATTTCGTTTGAAATTGTTTAAAATCGTTTTAAATTCTTTGAAATCTTTTCCTAATTATTTTTTAACCTTTTCAAAACTTCTTTATATTTCTTGAATAAACTCGATTTTTTTTTAATTTGGTAATCGCGCACAAAATCTTCTACTTTCTTTTTCGAAATTTTAGGAAATCACTTAAAATCCTGCAAAATAAAAACAATTTTCCAACAATCTTCAGATTCTTAATCATAATTTTGGATATATTTTGGAATATAACATTAAAATAATTTTTTAAAATAAAAAAAAAGCATTTTAAATTTCCTATGAATCTTTAGAAAATTTGTCCCTCGGAATCTTTAAAAAACGATTTTGTTTTAAATTTTATGAAATCTTTTCAAAATTTCTAAAACTTTCGAACATTTTTCAAAATTATTCAAACTTTTCTTAAAATTGTTTTACACATCTGCAAGATAAAGAAAATTGTTTTAAAATCTTCAACATTCTTTTTTGACAATTTTGGAAATTTTTCCAAATGTTTAAAAATCTTCTAAAATACTTACTTCAAAATAATTTTTCAATGTGTAAAATCATTGAATATTCTTTATAATTTATGACATTTATGAAAATCATTTGAAATGTCAGTTTTCAAAAAAAAAAAAATCATTAAAATTTTCCAGACATCTTGAGAGATTTTTATTTTCTCGATTACTTTCAAAATTCTTAAGAAACGTCAAACATTCTTACAAAAATCTTCAAAAATTAGCATTTTATTTAACAATTTTTCAATGTCATGATTTTAATTTTTCTAAATTTTGCAAACTTAAAAGAAGTTTCGTAAAATCATCGATTTTTCGATATATTTTGGTACGCTCAAGACCTTAAATTCATCTTTTAAAATAAAATCAAAATCATTTTTAATTTTCCATTCGTTGTATTATTCAATAATATTTCATTCATAGTCCATTAGCCATATTAAATTGGGTTATTATTTCACAAATGAAAAATGATTTAGGTTTCGTTTTAAGTTTCGAAGATTTCATAATGTGTCGAAAAAGATTTTGCAAGGTTTTAAGACAATATGGTAAATTTACGTATTTTAAATAAATGCTCAGAAAGCTGAATTATTTTAAAAGATATTGAGAAGCTTCAGGAGTTTTCAAAAGAGTAAAAAATAATTTAAATCTTGAAATAATTTTAAAAAATTTTCGACAAAATTTCGAAAAAGTTGATTTTAAAGAATTTTGAAAGGTTTCAAGAGAATAAAAACTTTCCTTAAGATTCTTAGGAAAATTTCAAATAATTTTTTTGTTAAAAAATTAATATTAAGAGAAAATTGAAAAAAGTCGCCTCTCATTTTATCCATCTTTTTAATTACCATCCATCATCTACTCTGTAGTTAGCCTTCAGACATGACAAATAGAATAATAATTGAGCAAACATTAATTTAACAGAAAAATGAAATTACGTGAAGCTTTTTCTAGATTCCAGGATTAAAATTCTTTTTTCATAGGTTCAGTTTTAATCGAAAAATTTGGTATTCCATAGGAACATGAGTTCGAGATTTGCATAATAAAAAAATCTGTCTCTGGTAAACATATTCCAAAAAAGGTTTAATATATGCCGGAGCAATTACTTTTCACCTAATCATTTTTTCAAGATGAACAATATTTTTCTGAAAGATTTGGAGAAAAAATGGTAATTTTCGCCAATTTTTAAACAATTTTAGGAAAACTCAAATATTTCAAAAGATATTTGAGACCGGTAGAAGTTTTGAAAAGATTTAAAAATAATTCCAATCCTGAGAAGATTTCAGAAATTTTAAAAGCACATGTAGATCTTTGAAGATTTCGAAAACAGAAGCTTTTGAAGAATTTTCAGAAGTTTCAAGAGAAGAAAAAAATTAGAAAGATTTTAAGACTTTTTTATTTTAAGATTTATTCAAAATTTCAGGCAAACAAAAGGATAAATTCTTTAAGCAAAAATTAAATTTTCATATTTAAACTAAAAAACATCTCAACGTTTATTAGAAAAAAGTGAAATTTATCCGAAAAGACGAATTTTCACTAAAATAGTCACAATAGTCTTAAGAAAAATTTTAATGTTCGTGATATTTTTCCGATTCTTGAAAAGATTCGAATTTTTTTCAAAGTATCAAAAAATCTACATTTTGTTAAAAATTTTTTGAAACCTATTCAAAATTTCTTGAACTTTCAAATATCTCCTAAAAAATTATTCGAACATCTCCTAAAATGGTTTTAAAAATCTGCAAGATATAGAAAACTGTTTTAAAATCTTCATCATTCTTTCTTGGGAATTTTGGGACTCTTTTGAAATGTTTAAAAAACTTTTCAAAAAATTTACTCAAAATTAATTTTTTGAATTTGAAAAATCATTGAAGATTTTTTATATTTTTTTTTAATTTTATAGAAATCAGTTGAAATGTGATTTTTCAAAACAAAAATCGTAACAAAAATGATAAAAGTTATAAGAATCGCTTCTTACGTTTGTTAGCAGTTTAACTATTTTAATTCTAAAAACATCTTTTAAATCAGTTTAAAGTTAAAAGCTGCAGAACGTCTTGAATTGTAAATTCCAGATTCGCATTACTGTGTGGAAGATCGATCTTCATCACGTTATCAAAATTAAATCTCGCGAAATAAATTTAAAAGTAACGATTTTTGTACAAAATAACTTTTTTCTACTTTTTAACTTTAAACTTTTTTGTATAAATAAATTGCTTATAGCACTCATATAAAATTTTGGATTCAAAAAAGGTATTCTTTCCAACTATTCACAAATTAGAAAAAATTTATATTTCAATTTTTCACAGTTTTTTAAAGTTGTTGATTAACATGTTATTGCAACTAATCTTTGTCACCTAGAAAATTAAGAAAAAAATAATTTACATTCTTCTTCTCTCTATTCCTTAGGTGTGTCACAAATTGAATTTTGTAAAGATTTGCAAAAAATTTTATTGTTTGGAAATAAATCTGCCCCTACCCTTCACCACTTAGCCATTTTTGGATTTCCAGTTTCAGGAAATTTTTTTAAAGTACTAAGAACCCTTCAAGGACTTAACGAAACAAAAAAACCATTGAAATATTTTTTGAAAACACCATTGGAATATTTTTTATATCGATGAAAACTTTTCATTGTGAAACATTTTTCTTAAAAAAGCGTTTGAAAGGGCCGATAATGACACAGCACGAGTCTTGAATAAAATACGATGAACACAATAAAAAAATGAAAAGTATCGCACGAGGGCGAGCTGGATCAAAAATAAACGTGTCATGTTACTTTCTCAACTTGTAGGTAACTTTCTGGACGTTTGAAACCCCTTAACTTGAAAGACGCTCATCTTGTTTAAAACGTCGACATGCAACGAACACAAGTTTCGAAAAAAAAACTTGTAGCTTCTCCGATTTAACTCTCGGGAATTCGAGACTTCTTTGAATGTTGCAAAAATTTTTTGAATCCTAATTTTTATTGGGTGTACTTCCGAAAAGGTCACCCAAGAACTTTTACTTCATACTTGGCCTAGGGGTTCCTCTTGCACTGCAGTTAAAAATACTGAGTGAATTTTTATTGTCAATGGAAATTAAGGTATTTACCAGATTTTGTTTAAAAAAAAATAGTTTCCAAGGTTTTGTAGTTCAGGGCAGAAACCCTAATAGTTTGGGTCAAGTGTCCATCTGTTTATCATACTTTTCCACGGGAGGGAAGGGTAGCCTCCCCTCATCACCCCTCCATCACTCCCTTCCCCTCATCAACACTCCTTCACTTCCTTCCCCAGCATCACCATCCATCAGTCACTCGCTTCCTCTTCACTATTCCGCTCTCATTCCCACCCCAACCACCCTTCAATACCCTCCCTTCCCACCCCGTAATTGAGTTCATCCCACCACCCTTTCCTCATCCCTATTCAATCACCTCACAATACGAGTCAAAATGAGGAAAAAGATTCGGGGGAAAGAAGTGAGCGGAAAAAGAGTGGATAAGTGGGGGCGGGAAAGGAGAAATGGAAAGGAGGATAGGATGATGAAGGGAAAGGAAAAGGAGGGTAAAGCACAGGTGAAAAAAAGGGGAAAACAGCCTCCCCTCATCAACCCTCCAACACTTCCTTCCCCTCATCAATCCACCATCACACCCTTCCCCAGCATCACCATCCATCCGTCACTCTCTTCCTCTTCACTATCCAGCTCTGATTCCTACCCCAACAACCCTTCAATACCCTACTTTTCCAATCCATCATTGATATCATCCCCACTACCCTTTACTTATCCCTATTTAATCACCCCACAATACGAGTCAAAATGAGGAAAAGTGGTCTGGGGGCGAGAAGGGAGAGGAAATGGAGTGGATAAGTGGGGACGGGAAAGGAGCAATGGAAAGGAGGGTAGGATAAAGAAGGGAGAGGAAAAGGAAGGTAAGGAACGGATAAAAAGAAGGTGAGCCTCCCCTCATCAAGCCTCCATCACTCCCTTCCCCAGCATCACCATGCATCCGAAACTCCCTTCCTCCTAACCATCCAGATTCCATTCCCACCCCAACCACCCTTCAATACCCTCCCTTCCCAGTCTGTCATTAGGTCCACCCGCACCACCCGTTCCTCATCCATATTTAAACCCCTCAATACCATTCAAAATAATAAAACAGGTTCGGGGTAGAGAAGAGAGAGCAAAAGTAGTGGATGAGTAGGGGCGGGAAAGAAGGAATGAAATGGAGGGTAGGATAAATAAGGAAGAGGAAAAGAAGGGTAAAGAGCAGATAAAAAGAAGGGGAGGAGAGCTTCCCCTCATTAACCCTCCACCACTCCCTTTCCCAACATCACCATCCATCTGTCACTTCCTTCCTCCTCACTATCCCGCTCTGATTCCCACCCCAACCACCCTTCAATACCCTCCCTTCCCAGTCCATCATTGACTCCGTCCCCACCACTCTTCCCTCATCCCCATTCATCCACCCTACAATACGAGTCGAAATGAGGAAAAAGGTGCGGGAGAGAGAAGGGAGAGGAAAGGAAATGGATAAGTGTGGACGGAAAAGGATGGATAAAAAGGAGAGTAAGATAAAGAAGAATTTGGAAAACGAGGGTGAAAAACGGACTGAAAAGAGGGGAAGAGAGCCGCCCCTCAATCAACCCTCCATCACTCCCTTCCCCAGAATCACAATCCATCAGTAGTTTCCTTCCTCCTAACTATCGCGCTCCCATTCCCAACCCAACCACCATTCAATACCCTCCCTTCCCAGTCCATCACTGACTTTTCTCGCACCACCCCTTCCTCATCCCTATTCATCCACCCCACAATACGAATCAAAATGAGGAAAAAGGTTCGTGGGAGAGAAGAGAGAGGAAAGTAAGTGGATAAGTGGGGGCCGGAAAGGAGGAATGTAAAGGACGTTAGGATAAAGAAGGATGAGAAAAGGGAGGGGAAAAAGAATGAAAAAAGGGGAGGAGAGCTTCCCCTCATCAAACCTCCATCACTCCCATCCCCAGCATCACCATCCATCTGTCACTCCCTTCCTCTTCACTAATCTGCTCCCATTCCCACCCCAACTACCCTTCAATACCCTCCCTTCCCAATCCATAATTGATTCCACCCCCACCATCCCTTTCTCATCCCTAGCCATCCACCCCACAATACGAATCAAAATGAGGAAAAAGGTGCGGGGGTAGAGAAGGGAGAGGAAAAGAAGTGGATAGGTGGGGACGGAAAAGGAGAGATGAAAAGGAGAGTAAGAAAAAGAAGGGTATGGTAAAGGAGGGGAAAGATCAGATGAAAAAAGGGGGAGGGGAGGTTTCAATATAAATATACTACATGCACTAAATTTTCTAAGTAAAATAAAAATATAGAAGTTAAAAATTTTGAATAATTTATTGAATAGGCTTTTTTTGGTTGAGAATAAATCTTTTCTGTTGAACCTTCGTCGTCTTAATCTTCTAGGTTCTAATTTATGCTTTTTGTTCAAATATTCAACTATTTACTTAAAATTTCATTTGTTTGTTTTTTTGTTTGTTGAAGATTCATTATTTTAGATAAAAATTTATTCCTGTGGTTAAAAATTTGACTATTTTGTTGAAACATATAATCCATAGTGAATCATAAAATTCATTTTTGTTACTTTTCGTGAAAAATATTAATTTTGGGGAAAAATAGTCAATACGAAAAATATGTGTTTTGATGAGATCTGCAATTTTCGTAAACAATGATGATGTGATCAGGTAAGATCGGATAGAATAGTATTGAATTTGGTCAGATTGGAGAGGATTGGATCGCATGAAATACGATGGAATAGGATAGGATCGGATATAATTGAACAGGATCAGATAGAATTGATTAAAACAGGGTAGAATTGGATAGAATCAGATAGAATCCAATAGGATTGGATATAGACGCATAGGATTGATAGAATCAGATAGGATAGAATCGGATAGAATGAGATAATATAGGATGTGATTGGATAGAATAAAATAGAGAAGTATAGAATCTGATATAATTAGATAAATTAGGAGAGAATCCGATAGAACCAGATAAGATCAGATAGTATCAGATAGGATCTTATTAGATCAAATATAATATGATGAAACAGGATAGATCGGATAAGACAGCATCTCGTCGAATCAGATAAAAAATAATAGTGTCGAATAGGGTCGTATAGGATCGGATAGGATTGGTTAGTATATTATCAAATCAGATAAGATAGGACAGGATCGGATAGAATAAGATACGCCAGGATCGAATATAATCATATAGGATCGGATAGGATCAGACAGTATCTTATCATGATCAGATAGAATATGATGGAATGGGATAGGATCGGATAAGACAGGATCTCACCGGATCAGATAAAAAATAATAGTGTCGAATAGGGTTGTATAGGGTCGGATAGGATTGTTGACCTTCGAAAAGGATACTATAGAATCATACAGTACCGAATTGAATTAAATATGATAGGATCGGATCAAACGGGATAGAATCAAGTAAAATTGGATAGGGTCAAATGTAATGGTATATAATCGAATATGATCTGATATAATCGGATAAGATCAAATAGGATAATATGGAATAGAATGAGATCAAATATAATCAGATAGGAAAGGTTAGTATATTATGAAATCGGATAAGATAGGACAGGATCGGATAGGATAGGATACGCCAGGATCCAATATAATGATATAGGATAGGATAGAATCAGACAGTATCTTATCAGATCAGATAGAATATGATGGAATAGGATAGGATCGGATAAGAAAGGATCTTGACGGATCAGATACAAAATAATAGTATCGAATAGGGTTGTATAGGGTCGGATAAAATGGTTTAACTTTAAAAAGGATACTATAGAATCATACAGTACCGAATTGAATTAAATATGATAGAATAGGATCAAGCAGGATAGAATCGAATACAATTGGATAGGACGAAGTGTAATAGTATATAATCTAATATGATCTGATAGAATCGGATAGGATCGGAAAGAATAGAATAAGATCAAATATAATCCGATAGGATCGGTTAGAATATGATAAAATCGGATAAGATAGGATAAGATCGGATAGAATACGATACGATACGATGAATTATAATCATATAGGATCGGATCTGATTTGAATAAGATCTATTCAACTAGAATTGGATAGAGTGGGATAGAATGGGATAGAATGGGATCGAATGAGATGTAATCGGATGGGCTCAAATAGGATCGGATCGGATAGAATCGGATAGAAACAGACGGGATATGATAGAATAGAATTTTTGTTTTTCAGCTGTTTGAAAAAATATCCTTTTTTTCAAATAGGGTAATTTTGATCAGAAAACTTTTGCTCGAGCACTGTGTAAGAGTTTTCTTGAGTTTTTGAGTCGCAAATCGTTTAACCGCCTGGAATGAGAAATCCGTGTCTCACAAATAAAGTGGCTGCATTTTAATTTTTAAATAATTGCAATTTCAAGCCAGCACAGCGGTGGAATTCGAGTAGATTCGAGCAACCAGTGCAGGACAATTCTCATATCTCACCAGACTTTGTACTGGCTTGGATCCAACGAACCAAAAAGAGTAATAACTTAGTAAACTGTCGACAGATTTAATGTACGTATTGAAAAATTATTTTCCAAGCGAATTTTCAACTGAAATGATAAATAATTAACTAAAAAATGACTTTTTAACAAATCAATTTAACTTTTAACCAAATATTTCAATTTTTAACTAAAAAGGTGAATTCACAATTAGAAATGTAATAGTTGATATTTTAGCACAAAAGGATTTTTATTTTAAATCAAAAACAATTGAGTTTATCCCAAAAAGACGAATTTATTGACAAAATAAATTTAGAAATTAATTCAATTAAAAATTTTCGAAGGTCAAGTAATAATACGTTTTTCAATGAATTGATATTTTATAGGTCAATCTTCTGTCTTATTAATTTAAAGCAAATTAAAAATCAAACTTGACCCTAATATTATAAAAAAACATGAGTTAGGTCGAAACAATTGTTTAAAGCCAATAAAATGAATTTCCAGAATTTTTCACTGCCCTTATGCCCCAGGACCCTTCAGTTGATTTTTCAGCCAACAATATTAATTTTCTATCAAAAAATACAAATGTTCAACAAAATAAATAAATTTTAATCCAAATAGTTGAATTTTTATCTACTCTATAGAAAAGATGAATTTTCAATGAAATAGTTGAGTTTTCAACTGAAAAAGATAGATTTTTAAGGAAAAATATAATAGTTGATACTTCAACTAAAAAAGTAATTTTATTTTACATATGTAACAGTTGAATTCAACCAAGAACGATTCTTCAGTAGAAAGAGAACAAATCTTGAACAATTTGTTGAATTTTTTAGTCAAACAGAAGAATCTTCTAGAAAACAGTTGAATTTTCAATCTATAAACCAAAAGGATGACTTTTTAACAAAATTGTTGAATTTTTAACCAACAATTGAATTTTCTACGAAATAATAAAATCTTGAACTGAAATAGTTAGAGCTTCAGTTGGAACAATTTATGTTTAATACCAAAAAATGAATTTTCAAACAAAGAGATGAATTTTCAACTAAAATGATGTATCATCTACAAATAAAAGATTAACAAGAAGTTCATCTTTCGATCAATAAGTTAATTTTTCAACCAAAAAGTTGGATTTTTAACAAAATTGATTAATTTTCTGCCAAAAAGATGAATTTTGAACTTAACCCTGTCTAGTTTCTTTTAAAATACTGTCACATTGGTAGTAATACTGTGCGTATGCTGAGTTAATGGTGATTGTTAAGGTAAAAATTTGAGCGAAAACGACCTATGAGTAAAGAACCTTATACCTAAATCTCAAAACTAAAATCTAATAAACCGTACAAACAAAACAGAGGTTGTTAAGACGTGGAGGGTCGGTAATTTTGATTATTTTGCCGCTTCTTATTTTATTAGTATATGATAGGGCATCCTATACTTCATTTTAAAAGGCATATCGTCCTTTTGCAATGGTTTGGCTTCCTAGAGTTCCGCTAGATTCAATTGATTTTTAAAGAAGTCATTTGTTAACTTAGTAATGTAATCCGATATAAGCGAAAGATTTAATTGTTTATGTAGATCAATATTTCTAGTTCTAGGAAAAGCATTAGTAATCATTCTGACAATTTTATTTTGAAAACGTTGTAGTTTATGTAAGTTCGAATTGTAAGTTCTGCTCCAAGTTGGGGCGGCATGTAAGAGCGTAGATCTAATTATCATAGTGTATAGGAGTTTTATTTCTTATTTTTGTACTAATTTTTCTACAGAGTAGACAGTAGCGTATACGCAGCATTTTTTGTCCCTTTTTGATTGCATTACCGATGTGCATATTGTGATTAAGTTTAAAATGTAGCGTAAGGCCCAAGTATTTTGTCAAGCTTCGGCGTTCAATGATTATACCAAGACTAGGTCTTGGTTAATCAGTTCTCTAAATTTTCCCCAGTTAGCGAGTATATAATTAAAGTATTCAGTCTCAACATATGAAATATTGCTTATATTGTTCAGTATAAAGATGACAGGTAAGTGATCGGAGTTTAGTTCATTATATGTATTCATCTCTATTTCAGAATTGATGTTTTTAAAAGTCCTATATCAACAATACTTGGAAGCCCTGCTGAGTACGGATAAAGTGTAAAGTTGTTTGGATATAAAATTTTGAACGTATTTCTGAGTGCAAATAAATAGAGAATTTTACCGTTTGGATTACCAAGTTTACAGTTCCAGGCAGTATTCTTAGCATTAAGATCGCCATATAGAAGAACTTTATTTCCTAGTCTGAAGATTGTATCCAAGTCTTTTATGTTCTTTTAAATCTTGGAGGGTTATGAGCGGCAACAATAACTGTATTATCACAAAGTTTAATTGCAAAACACTCGGTAGTTATCGTTTTAAATATAAGTTCCGTATAATTTATTATATCCTTAACTAAGATAAGTACTCCTCCAGTGGCTTTCTCGTTAGCTCTATCTTTTCTTATTACGGAATAACCTGCCATATTAAAATTAGCCTTTGGTAAAAATTTGGTCTCGTTTACTAACATAATGTCTATCTTGTGTTCCCTATGAAATTGCGCAAGTTCTCTATAATTTCCTCTGACACCATTGGCGTTCCAATGTCCTACTCTTAGTAAGTGAATTAACCTGCTAGTTGCTATCATTTTGCATTATATCAGAAAAAACTTTCAAGTCTTTCAAAATCGTTGTTGCATATAGCCAGCTTAGTATTTCAGGCTTTAACTAGCCTCAACATCTTACCTAGGTTGCATATTTCGTTGAGCTTCTTGATTTCAGCTGCTAGCTCCTGAAATTCTTTCATCTCGGGCGAGAGTATGTTGGCATTTTGGTTGACTGCACTTGTAGTTATATTAATGTTGCGTTCCTCACATACCGTTGGAGTATTTCATACTCTCGTCCTAGGTGGTCTAAGTGTCGAAAATGAAGTGTATGTCCTTGGAGGTGGCGGTAGAACTGCCATTCTGCTTCGTTCAGAGTGTGCGATTCGTTTTGCAGTCCTTACATCATTTTTTACCAGAAGCTTAAAATCTTCTTCATTGCCTTCACAATTTTCAGTGAGGTGCGCGTCTGCGCAGTTGAGGCATTTAGAATTGTTCTTGCAATAGCTAGTGCCATGTCCAAAGGTTTGGCACCTACGGCACTGAGTGACACGTTTACCATGTCTGTATTTGTCCCAATATATTTTCACTAGGCACAGGTATCTGACGTTCTTCACTGTTCGGCGATCTTGATCCGGAGGTATTGTGACAAGGTAGTTTGGATGAATGATTGGTTTTCTTTGCTGCATTATGACGAGTTTAGTAGTTTTAACACCCTGTTTCTCAAGGTCATCCTGAATCTCCTGGGTGGAAAGTACAGGTAGTCCTTTGATGACGAGGTGCCTCAGTTTTTCCTCTAATAAGTGGTGGGTAAAATATGCAGAGTTGCTTGCATCTAGTTTATTCTTGATTATATTGTAGTCTGTTTTGTCGGCTGCTTTGACAGGTAATCGCTGCTTCGTAATGTTGAAGTAGGTTTTTTTGGAGGTTGTGCAGTCGTTAATTTCCTTTATAACCAGTAAGTAATTATTAATTTTATCCGTGATGACAATATGTGGTATATATTGTCTTGCAGGTTTCATCTCAGCCATGTTACTAGGCATTTTATCTTCGTCAGTGGGGTCTCCACTATTGTTCTGACCTAGGTTGTTAAACCGATTGTTGGAGGTGAAATCCGGGTCCTTCGTTGTCCTCTGTCTTTTGGGTGCCATGCTGTTGGTGGTAATTTATATGTTTAAAAATGTTCATTCACTGCGAGTTAAAAAATTTGAATTTGTATTTTAAAATCACACACAAGAATTCACTTGTATACCGTCACTACGAGGACGACCATTTGGTATTCACTAGCGTGAAAACCACAATAAAATCGAAGAGAGCTACATCGCTCTCAACTAGTTTTGGTGCCACCATCGCCAAGCGATAAATGGACAGAATCTTACCTCGGAACACAATGTTCTCGTTCGCGATCTCATCGAAGACTGATAATTAATGCAAGCACTGCTTCGCTATTCGTCTACCGCTTGTAGAATTTTACGTGGCGAGAGCGAACCAATCGCGCAAAGCCCCCTCCCAGCGTTGCGTCGTGCATCAGCAAACGTATCCCGTTGTAGACAGAGCCTGGACTTCCACTCTCCTGCGTTGCGTGTGGTGCGCCGCCGGTACAAAGCTCATAAAGAGTTCCGTTTGATCCACCGACAAGTTTATATCGCGCTGTGTTTTCTACCAAAAATTTCAAGTATATATGCCTTTTGAGGCAGGTGTTTGGCCCTAAAATCACAAAATTAGGTTTTAGTTACTAGGTATATCCTAAATACAACTTTGTCCAGCTGCAAAACAGTTAAGTAGGTGAGTAACCTCTGTGAGTCGCTGACCCGCGTGGTCACGCGATCACAACAATGCCTGATGGAGATGACTCCGATAACGAAGGGATGAATGTTCAGGCTACTACAAGTGATCTATTCGGACGAGACACATCGTATAATTACGATCGAACTTCACTAAGGTAAGTTCGTTTGATCGTATAATTCTATGAATAAAGTTTACAATTTACATCAGAACAGTTTTTAGAAATTCAAAATACCTCCATAGAGTGTAAAATTATCAATATAATATTGAATTCATTTAAAATACTGTGCAAATACAATTTGCAAATCCATATGATTTTATGCTAGAAACAAGAACATTCAAGTTACTACATTTTATTTATTATTTTATGAATTTATACGTATAGCGTTTAAACTAGTTTTCGTCGTTAAAAAATGTTTACTCTTACTCTGTATTCCTAAAGAAATCAATTTTTCGAAATTGCATGTGTCTTATTGCACTTGTGCGACTTTTTAAAAAGCATTTTAGTCGATCCGAGGCCTGCATGATTTATATAC
Organism: Andricus grossulariae; assembly: GCA_011634705.1. NCBI lineage: Eukaryota > Metazoa > Arthropoda > Insecta > Hymenoptera > Cynipidae > Andricus > Andricus grossulariae. The sequence goes on along the minus strand of JAABKJ010007545.1, from coordinate 67,404,071 downwards.
ATAATTATAAGTTTATTATATTTACGAAATTTCATGCAATTATTTTGCTACTATGTTTTCAAATCTATTCCACTATTGACACCATTCTTTATCCCTGAAGTGTGTCCGAGCCCTGACATTTTAATTTTACTACATTCGAATTTTTTTTATTCATCACTTTCAGCTCTGTACTATTATCAGCGGACAAGCGACAAATAAGAAGATGAATGAACTCCAAACTTCGAATATGATCCGGCAAGCCGCGACACCAGCAGATGCTCGAAGGCAAAAGATTTTGGATACGGTATGTATTATTTTTGAGAATCTACAGGCCTCAACTTTTTTTATTTTTGTTTAATGTGACTTTTTCCCCATTTTTAAAGAAAAATGCGACTATAAATTGACTTTTTTCGTTTTTGTCACCAGGTCGCTGCTTTCAGTCTGAATACAATTTAAAAATGTAATATGTATGTGTAGCTTAGATCTCAAAATTTCAATTTTGTTGAAAATTCTTACTCATCTGTTGTTTAAGTACAAAATGAAAATCATCTGAGGAGTCCTTATTTCAAAAATCAAATTTTTTGATTTTTTTATAATTTGCAAATTCTGAATACTGAGTGTTAATAGTCATTACAAATTGAGTAAAAAAGTTTTTTAGGTTGAAATTGGTTGAGGCTCACTGTAGTTTATAATTGCATAATTGTACATTTTAAAAGTTAGAAAATAAATAGTTTTTAATTAAAGCTTGAAGACGTTCAGAGTTAAGTAACTTGAGAGTGTATAATTTCCAGGTGAAAGCCCTAATTTTCAATCAATTTTAAATGTAAATCGTTAAAAAATCAATCATAAATTCAGAACGTTTAAATATAAGCAAATTTTAATTACACATTGCACAAAAGTGAAAAATATCAAATTGTTTAGTTTCCTATTTAATTCGTTTAAAATTGTACATTTTAAAAAGAAAAACCTTAGTATTAGGCAATTTTAATTTTAAAACGTTTAAACTTGAATAAATAATTTTAGAAGAATCCTTCAAACTTGAGAAATTTAAAATTCACAACACCTAAGACAATATTGGAATCGTTCGACTTCGTACAATTTCCAAATGAAAGCTTCAATGGTTGAACGATTTAAAATTATTAACGTCCAAAATTAAATATTTCCATATTAAAACTTCTAAATTGGACAAGTAAAAATTGAAAATGTTTGAAATTAAACACTTTATAATTTTAAGGTTAAAAAGGTTCAAAATTTAATAATTAAAAAATTTAACGTACAAATTTATCTGGTTTTAAATATAAATTGTTCAGTGTTCAACATTTGCCAATTGGAAGCTTTAATTGTCAATGGATTTTAAATTGAAAACTTGAAGAATTTAATACTTTTAATTTGAAAACATTTAAAATATGCAATTTAAATTAAACACGCTCTAGAGTGAAAATAAATCATGGAAGTCAGATAAAATTTATTTATTATAAAACTAGCACTGATTAATATTACGGAATTTTCGGTAAAACAAACCTGTCAAGTATAGCGCTAGGGCTAGTATTGCGGAAAATTTCGTTTTTTCGATGTTTTGGTTCAAGATTTTCTAGTTTATATTAAAAAGACCAGAAAACAGACAAAAAAAAGACCGGGTATTTAATTATCAAGCCGTGTCGAAAACCTTAACATGAAGCATGTTCATTTATTAATTATACATTACAATTTTCAATTGCAAATTTAATTAATTCAAAAGGACCGCTTTAATAGTTACACAAATTTTAATTGTAAACGTTTCAAATTGAACAGTTTGGAACTGAATACCTAATAATTGGACAGTTTTGATTTAAAAACATTTCAAATTGAAAACGTTTAAATTTCCACCATTTTTTAGTTAAAAGCTTCTTCAAAGTGTTGAAAAGTGAATATCTAATTACTAATTGTAGTATTCAAATATTCAGTGCTATTTAAACGCGACCAATAGTGCAAAATATCAAATTGGAAGCGTTCCAAATGAATAGTTATGCATCGAAAGTAAAAAATTGCTTAGTTTTAAATTTAAATTAATAAAAAATTTACAATTTCAAAAGATAAACTGTAATAGTTGAATAATTTTTGATTGAACCTTTAAAATTGGAAAATTTAACATTGAAAATATTTAAAATAAGAAACAATTTTTTAAAGTTTGCAAAAAAAAGATTCGCTTAATTTAGAATGTTTTCAATTTAGAATGATGTCAGTGTGTAGCGAATAGAAGTGTGGAGTAATTTTTCATCTGAAATCTTATACATTTTTTTTATAAAGTATGCCCAATCACTTTAAATTCCCTTTAATATTAGGTAGATATATGAAATTATAAATTTTATTACCTTTAAAATTTTACCGATTCCAATTTCAGATGTTCGAACTTTGTTGTTGACTTTAAAAGAAATCAAAAGACTTCAAAGCCTTCAAGATGAATTCAAGAGAATTCAAAAGACTTTACATTCTTCAAGGTTATTTCAAGAGAATTCAAAAGATAGAAATAATTTTAAGAAATAAAAAAATTCAAGAGAATTCAAAGAATTTAAGATACTTCAAAGAATTTAACATCATTTAAGAAGAATTCAAAGCCTCTAAGAGAATTCAAGATAATTTAAATAATTCAAAACAACTAAAGGAATTCAACAGAATTAAAATAATTTTTCAGAATTCCAAAGAATTTAGAATCAGGTGTACACCTGAATTTTTCACGGGTTAACTTCTCGAAAGCGGTTTGATCTCAAAGGTTTTCAAAATTAAAATTATTCAGTTCTTAAAGCTTTAATTTTAAAATGTTAATTTTCAAGTCCGTTTTCTTTTAAACAGTGCAATCTCAAAAGTTTCAAATTTAAATTGATAATTTACTGATTCACAATTTTTAATTGAAGAATACGTCAGAAGGCTTCTGATTTTTTATTTTACCATTTTGAATGTTTCATTTGAAGCTGATACCTAATTTTGAATCCCTTAAGACTATTAAAATTAAAAGTTTTTATTGTATACTTCTACGTTATTGAACTTTGTAAAATTAAAATTGTTTAAACTTAAATGTTTACAGTTCAACGCAGTTCGGCACAATCATAGCCCATGCATGCAGGAATTCGGAATTTCAATCGGAGGAGAGTTCGAAAAAGTAAACGCTCGAGTTCTGAATGCACCAACGCTGACCTACAGCGAACACGAAAGAGATGTTCGAGTCATGAAGGGAGTTTGGAGAGCTTCGAGATTCAACGTAGGAAAGGATTTGCCCGATGAAAGCTGGACAATTTTGAATTTGGACAACAGAACTCGAGAAGATGCTCTTCGAAAATTGGAAGAAATGTTGAGAGCAGGAGGTTCGATCTTTTTAAATTGTTTTTTCCTTCTTTCTTAACATCTTACTCTTTTAGTCAATGTGATTAACATGTTATTCTATTTGAAAAAAATATAGCCTCCGGTCTCGGAATGAACATAGGAAGGGCTGTGACTCCTTACGCGCAAATGCAGCCTCCTACCAGGAATCTTCAGGAGATTATCCGATTTTTCAATGACGCAAAAGCTAGGAAGCTGCGCCTTGTCTTTGTAGTTGTCCCCGATAGGCCGCCCAATGTTTACAGTAAATTTTATGACCTATTTAAAAACAAGATTAATTAAATTCTAAGTGATTTAAAAAATTATTTATCTTATTTCTCTTAGGTAAAGTGAAGCAAGTGGCTGAATTAAATGTTGGAGTTTTGACCCAGTGTCTCAAATCCTTCACAGTTCAGAGAAAACTGAATGCAGCAACTGTTGGAAATATTCTCTTGAAAGTGAACGCGAAATTGGATGGAGTAAATCATACCCTACACAAAGCTTCGAAGTTAGTATCATTTTGACAATTTTGGACAACTTTTAACATTTTTTATTCAATAATTATTCAAATAAATTTCGTCTTTATTTTCTCCAGGCCAAAATGCTTATTCGAACCGTGTATGATAGTTGGTGCAGACGTGACTCATCCGGCTCCAGATGCAACAGGAATTCCTTCCATTGCCGCGGTAAATATTTCGATAATTTCGAATAATTCTTCAAGAAATTCCGAGGGGTTGACTACTCGACTTTTAAGTGTACACCAGAATTCGAGATTTCAATGACTTCACAAAGATTTCAAAAGATTTCACAAATATTAAAAAAATTTCCGTACAATTTCTAAGGTTTCGAAAAGATTTCAATAATTTCACAAAGGTTTCAAAGATTTCACAGATTTATAAGATTTAAGAAGATTCCACAAAGATTTCTAAGATTTCAAAAGTTTCAATGATTTCGACATGATTTCAAAAGATTCCATAAAGATTAAAAATATTTCCATAGATTTAAAAGATTTTACAATTTCGAAGATTTTAGAAAGATTTCAAAGGTTTTACAAAGATTTCAGTGATTTCGAAAATATTTCAAAGATTTCCATGGAATTAAAATATTTCACAATTTCTAAGATTTAAAAATGTTTCAAAGGTTTCAATTATTTCGAAAATATTTAAAAGATTTCAAAGGTTTCACAAAGGTTTCGATGATTTCGAAAAGATTTCATAAAGATTTGACAGATTTCTAATACTTTAAAACATGCCACAAAGATTCTAAATATTCCCATACGTTTAAAAGATTTCACCATTTCTAAGAGTTCAAAAAGATTTCAAAGCTTTCACAAAGGCTTCACTGATTTCGAAAACGTTTCAAAATATTTCACAAAGATTTCAAAAATGACAAAAGTATTAAAAAGATGTCACAAAGATTTCAGAAAATTTTGACAATTTTTAAGATTTCTCAAAGATTTCAAAAAATTCCATAAATTTAAAAGGTTTTAACATTTTTAAGATTTCGTAAAGATTTCAAAAGTTTCAAAGATTTCCACAGATTAAAAAGATTTATCAATTTCTAAGTGTTCAAAAAGATTTCAAAGGTTTCAATTATTTCAAAAAGATGTTGAAGATTTCACAAAAATGTCTATAGACTTAATAGATTTTACAGATTTCTAAAGATTCCACAAAGATTTGGAAGACTTCCATAGAATAAATAGATTTTACAATTTCTAAGATTTGAAAAAGATTTCACAAAGATTGAACATATTTCAAATGATTTCACAAATACCTTGTATACCAGATTTCAAGTGTGATCATTCCCTCGATAAATTCGAAAGTAAAAATTAGTTTTCATATTAAATCGTGAATATTTTCCAGGTGGCAGCAAGTCATGATCCAAAGGCCTTCAAGTACCACATCGAAATTCGATTGCAGCCTCCAAGGGCTGAGATCATTCAGCATTTAGAAGAGATAATGATTATCCAGCTGAAAACTTTCTACCAAAAAACGGGACATAAACCAAGGCGGATTATCTTCTACAGGTTTGTGATTTATTTCGACAGATTTTTTGAGAGAGGATCAGAATATGATGAAATTATTATTTTTTTTTTCGCAGGGATGGAGTCAGTGAGGGACAATTTCCTCAGGTAATGCACCATGAACTGACGGCGATCAGGAATGCCTGCAGAAAAGTGGAGCAAGGTTACGAGCCTCCGATTTCGTTCTTTGTTGTCCAAAAGAGACATCATATTCGCCTTTTCCCCGCTGACTCAAGGAATAGCGACGACAGGAACGGAAACGTCCAGGCGGGAACGATTGTTGATTCGGAAATCACTCATCCGTCGCATATTGACTTCTACCTTGTATCACACGCCAGCATTCAGGTATAATAAAACTGAATAATTTTAAAACCATTTAAGATACTTTTAGGCTTCGGACTCACCACACTATTCGCACTATTTCACGCTTTTTTTCACCGATGATACTATTTTTCTACTATTTCGAAAAAAATCACACTAAAGACACTTTTTTCTCACAATTGTCCGCTAATGCCACTATTTCTTTACTTTTCCTTGAAAAATGTTTTTCAGCTTCTTCGCTAATTTGTTACAATTGCCTCAATAGCTGATTAGGGACCGTCCATAATTTTTTAATTTTCAAATCAAAAAGATGAGCTTTTAACAAAACAGCTGAATCTTCAACTAGATAGTTAAATTTTCAATCAAAAAGATGAATTCTCAACAAATTACATAAATTTTCCACCAATCAGTTGAATTTTCTACCAATTTTTTTAATTTTCAAGTAGTTGCATTTCCAGTGGGATTTTATACCTGAAGGTACTAATTTTCACCAAGAAATGTAATATTAGATATTTAAACTAAAAAATATTTTAATTTTAAATAAACAAGAGTTGAATATAACCAAAAAAGAAGAATTTTCAACAAAATAATTGAATCAACTAAAACAGATTAATCGAATAGGTACATTCTTCGTTGGAATATTCTACCAGAAATACGAGTTTTCAACAAAATAAATAAATTTTTAACTAAATAGTTTAATTTTCTACCCAGAAAGACGAATTTTCAACAAATTACATACATTTCATGATGTTAGTTTAAATTTTATTTGTTTAATTTTTAGTTTATATTTTGTTTATTTCTACAAATTTTTAAATAAATAGTTGAATTTTCAAGCCAGAAAGACGAATTTTCTATAAAAAGAGTTTAATTTTAAAGCCGAGAATATGAATTTTCAACAAAAAACTTAACTTACAACCAAGCAGTTAAATTTTCAGACGAATTTTCAACAAAACACATCAATTTCCAACCAAATAGTTAAATTTTCTACAAAAAATATGAATTTTCAACAAAAAAAGATTTCAATTGAAGTTAAAAAACAGTTGGTTGTAACCGATTAATCTCTAACCAGATAGTTGCATTTTTAACGAAAAAATACTACATTTCTACCGAAAGAGACTTTCAATAGATTATCAGTAAAAAAAATATGTTAGTGAAGAAAAAAAAACAAAATTTCAATCAAATTGTTGAAATCAAACCAAAAAGACGAATTTTCAACAAAACAGTTGAATTTTCTGCCAAGAAGTATGAATTTTTAAGAAGATTGTTGAATTTTCAACAAATTAATTCAATTTTGAACCAAATAATAAAATTATCAAATAGAAAAGATGAATTCTTAACGAAAAATTTAATATCAGGCTTTTCAACCGAGAAGAATGAACTTTCATCCAAAAATAGTCGGATTTTCTGATTGGGTTCTATTAATTCAGTTCGCATTTAAGTGGGGAAAAAAGACTGAGGCCTGCGATAAATAAATAGGAATTTTGATAATATATAGACCTAAAAATGACATTTAAAATATACATTGAAGTTCATTTTTAATACTTGACCAATTTTATGACACTATTTTTTTTAATTTGTGACACTATTGACACTATTTTTGACCTCAAAAGTGAGTCCGAGGCCTGTACTTTCAGAAACTATCTCTGAATATAGACCTTACGATATTTATTTGTTTCTTCTTCAATTTTAGGGAACGGCGAGACCTACTAAGTACAGATGTCTTTGGGATGATAATAAGATGAGTGAGGACGAAATTGAACAACTCACTTATTATCTTTGCCACATGTTTTCAAGATGCACTCGATCTGTCAGTTATCCGACTCCGACATATTATGCTCATCTCGCGGCTTTCAGGGCAAGAGCCCTGACGCAAGAGTAAGTATAGTTAAACTAAGAGTCCTTTTTTGAACCAGGGTCCTTTTTTGAAAGGTCTGGCGGTGCCAAGCCTCGGTCTTTACCAATCTATTACCAAGAAAGACGAATTTTTAACAAAATACATTAAATTTCAACAACAAAATTGAACTTTCAACTAAAAAAGATAACTTTTTAACCAAATAGTTAAATTTTTAACTGAAAAAGATAAGTTTTTAACAAAAAATGGAATATTTTAATTGTCAGTTTAAAAAATTTATTTTCAACCAAACATGCAACGAATTTTTATAAAAATAGTTAAATTTTCAACAAAAGAGTAAAGTTTTTAAGCTAAAAAGTAGAATACTTTCGAAAGCAGTGGACTTTTAAATCAGAAAAGATGAATATTTAACGAAAATGATAATTTTTTAATGAAGAAAGATGTGTTTTTAACAAGATAATTGAATTGCCAACCAAAAAGTTGAACTTTTAAGAACCAAGAATAATTTTCTACCCAAAAGGATGACTTTTCAACAAAATATATGAATTTTCTACCAAATAGTAAAATTTTCAACGAAAAGTTGAATTTTCCAACAAACAAGATTAATTTTTTATCCAACAAGACGACTTTTCAACTAAATACATGAATTTTCTATTAAATAATGACATTTTTAACTTATAAAATATACAGGATAAAGTTTTAACCAAAAATTTTAGTTAAATTTTTAGATAAAAACTGATAAAAGAATAACTTTGAAGAAAAAAAAAGAATTTTCAACAAAATTGTTAAATTTTCAACCAAGAAGATGAATTTTCGACCAAGAAGATTAATGTTTTATTGAAAAAGACGATTTTCCAACTTCATCCAATATACAGGATGAGGTTTTAACCAAACATGGAATAGTTAAATTTTCAGATGAAAAATAAAAATGTTAACAAAAAAAATGAAGTTTCATCAAAGTTGTTAAATTTTCAACTCAAAAAGATTAATTGTCTGCAAAAGAGTAGAATTCTTAACATAAAAGTTCATATAAAATCAAGTAGTTGAATGTTCAAATATAGTTATGAATCCTTAAAAAAAAATTAATTTTTTACAAAGTAGTTCAACTTTAAGTCAAATAATCGACTTTTCAACCAAAAAAAGATGTATTCTTAACGAAGCATGTAACAGTTGATATTTCCACCAAACAATTGTATTTTTTACCAAAAAGTGTAAATTTTCAACCAAAAAGAGTAAATTTCTACCAAGAAAGATGAATTTTCAACAAAATACACTAATTTTCAACCAAAAAATTGAACTTTCAACTAAAAAATAAATTATTAACAAAGTTGTTGAATTTTTGATAAAAAAAAGACTTTTTAACAATATAGTTGTAGTTTTCAAGTCAATTATTTGGTTCAAGGTGGATATATTTTGTTGAGAATTCATCTTTTTGGTACAAAATTAATATTCTTGGTTGAAAATTCATCGTTTCGATTGAAAATTCAACTATTTAGTTGAAACTTTAACTGTTTTGTAGAAAGCGCGTCTTTTTGTCTTGAAACTTCAACATTTTTTATGAAATTTTTTTTTATTGAAAAATCTTTCTTGGTTCAAAATTCGTTTTTTTTTCATTTGAAAGTTTATCTTTTTTGGTAGAGATTTAATCTTTTTAGTTAAAAATTTAACTATTTGGCAGAAAATAAATCTGTTTTGGTTGAGGATTCAACTATTTTGTTGAAAATTCGTATTTTTTGCTTCAATCCTTGGTTACAATATCAGTTATGACATTGTTTGTTGAGAATTCATTTTTTTTGTTGTTGAAAATTCAATTACTTTGTTAAAAGTATAACTATTTTGTTAATTCATAAGAAACAGTAAGATTTTATCAAATTTCCCCTCCTCCTGTTGCAACGAACAACTTTTGAAGGTAAGTAGTGTTATGTTTCAAATATTAAATTAGTTTCCCTTATATAAACAAAGTAAACAATATTTTTAAATTTTATTAATCGCTATTGATAGATCATGAAAGGTCATCAAAGTAGATTTGAGAATGTACCTCATTACAAACTTCCCTCTACGACGAAAGAGTTGATCAATATAAACAATTTTTTAACACTTCATTTTCTTGATGTAAAGAAGAGCTACCCCTTTTACTTGAAAGTAAAAAAAAAAATCACCAATTGCTTTTTTTCAGTGTTAATATCGACGTCAACAACCTTGAGAATGAACAGAAAAGGAAATTGACAATCAAGGAGGATTTCTTGAATATTCCAATGTTTTTCGTCTAGGATTCGTGAAGGAGGAAAATAAATATATATATTTATATCAGCATCGGAATAATCCACTGCTTTAATTTACATCTTGTTATGCTTGTTTTGAAAATTACATTCAACATTATTACATGAGTTTAAACACTACTTCTCTACTTTATATTACGTTTTGATTTCTACGCATTATGCTGTGCATATGTATAATCCATAGTTCAGCAGTTTTCTTAATTATTGCGTAATTCATTTTCTTTTGTTCTTTGAGATTTGTATCTAATATAATATTTTTAAATGCACTTGGTTTTTTGTATTATTCCTTTACCGGGAAATTTATAAAGGATATGTTGAAAACGTTAAGGCCATATAATAATACCCGATTCCTACCCTGTCGACATTTCTTGCAACAATTCACGTCCACACAAATTGGGATATTGAGTTAGTGATGGGACATCGATATGGAAATATCGATATTTTGGTTCCGATATATCGATATTGACATATCGATAGTACCCCATTGATATATCGAGTTGCATAGTTGCATATCTATAAATTTTTGATTTCGATATTTCGCTCTCTTCGCGCGCGATTACTCTTCCTGTTCTTACTTCGCAGTTTCGTGTTTCGTTCATTGTTTGTTGATTTTGCGAATTGAATTAAACATGTTTTCTTTGGAATTTATTTCCCAACAAAATAATTTTTTATGTTTATATTAACATTATTTTTTCAATTTATTCCTCGATATTTAGATTAGTTCATTAATGGTACTCATTTTAATTAATAATTAATAATAATATTAGGAAATATAATTAATTAAATTGGTAATTTAAATTTGGAGATAATCTTGTGGGCATGCGCGATATTTTATTACGATATATCGGTCACTATCGATATTTCTTTTTAATATCGATATTTTTTTAAGTATCGAATTTTGTCTTTTCGATGCTATTGATATCTGAGATATCGATATTTTTGTTTCGATGTCCCATCACTATATCCAGTTGAAAATTTGAGAAATTATTTAAAATACCTTAGTGAACGTTTGTATGGGCCTAGATTTCTGAAAATACAGAAAAAAAAATCAAATTATTTTGTTTATACAGAAATTTAGGACCATTTAAGTATTGAAAAACTTGAATGTTAGATTAAAAAATGTATATACAGTTTCAGTCGCTTAAGCTTTTACAATTTCAAATTAAAAGTGTTTTCATAATTGAACAATTTAATTATTATAAACATTTTTTAAATTAAATTTAAACTATAATATAATTTTAAATATTTGTGTCTAAAATAATTCAATTTTTTAATTTAAGAGCTTCAAATTTATAATTTTTCTGCATTGATAGATTTGTAAATTTGGAGAAAATCATTTAAAATTATAAAAAGTTATAAAAATAAATAAATAAAAATTATAATATAATTTTCATTATTTGTGTCCAAAATAATTCAATTTTTAATTTTAAGGGCTTCAAATTTCGAATTTTTCCGTATTTATAGATTTGTCAATTTGGAGAAATTTTTTTTTGGGCTTTAATTACAATTATAAAAAGTTATACAAAATTTTTCAATTAAATTTAAACTATAATGTAATTTTAAACATTTGTGTGCAAAATTATTCAATTTTGAATTTTAGGTGCTTCAAATTTAGAATTGTTACGCTCTTATAGATTCGCCAATTTTCAGAAAATCTTTTTTCAAATCTTTATTATTATTCTGAATTGTTATAAAAAATGGGAAATTAAATTTAAACTAAAATATAATTTTAAACATTTGTGCTTAATATCATTAAATTTTGATTAATTTGGAATTTTAAGTGCTTTAAATTTGGAATTGCTCCACATTGATAGATTCGTCAATTTCGAGAAAATATTTTGGAAGTTTTAATTAAAATTATAAAAAGTTATAAAAGAATTCGAAATTTTTAAACTGAAATATAATTTTAAACATTTATGTTTAAAATTATCGAATTTTGAATTATATTAATTTTGAATTTGAAGCGCTTTAAATTTTGAAATTGCTCCACATTTATAGATTCGTCAATTTCGAGAACATATTTTTTGAAGTTTTAATTACAAATATAAAAAGTTATACACGAATTTGGAATTTGGAATTATATTATTTTGAATTTTAAGCGCTTTTTCAGAATTGTTGCACTCTTATAGATTCGTCTATTTGAAGAAAATCTTTTTTCAAGCCTTAATGAAAATTATAAAAGTTATAAAAGAATTCGAAATTTTAAAACTAAATAGCTATAATAGCATTTATAGATTTGTCAATTTAGGGAAAATCTTTTTTGAAGCCTTATTTAAAATTATACAAAGTTATAACAAAATTTGAAATTAAATTTAAACTATAATATAATTCCAAAAGTTTTTGTCCAAAATTATTCAATTTTGAATTTTAGGTGCTTCAAATTTAGAATTGCGCGCTCTTATATGTTCGCCAATTTGAATAAAATCTTTTTTGAAGCCTTTATTATTATTCTAAAAAGTTATAAAAGAATTTGAAATTAATATTAAACAACAATATAATTTTAAACATTCCTGCTCCACATTTATAGTTTCATCAATTTCGAGAACATATTTTTTGAAGTTTAATTAAAATTATAAAAAGTTATAAAAGAATTCGAAATTTTTAAACTAAAATATAATTTTAAACATTTGTGTTTAAAATGATTGAATTTCGAATTATATTATTTTAATCCCCTCACAAGAAAATTATCTCCTTGGCATATCCCTAGGATATCCCGCCAGGATATGTAATGTCCTGAAGAATGTCCCATAAATCTCTCGGGATATCCGTGGCATATTTAAGGGATATCGAGATTACCGCTCCGGAGGATATCGTGACAGGATATCCTGACGATATCCCGTACGGTAGGTTTAATTATAAATTTTGAATTATATTTCAATTTTAAGCGCTTCAAATTTAGAATTGTTGCGCTGTTATATATTCGTCAATTTGGAGAAAATCTTTTTTGAGATCTTCATTATTGTTCTAAGAAGTTATAAAAGAATTTTGAATTAAATTTAAACTAAAATATAGTTTTAAACATTTGAGATTAAAAATATTAAATTTTGAATTATATTAATTTTGAACTTTAAGCGCTCCAAATTTAGAATTGCTCTAAATTTATAGATTTGTTCATTTGAAGGAAATAGATATATTAATTTTGAATTTTCAATACTTCAAATTTGAAATTTTTGCTCTCTTATAGATTCGTCAATTTGAAGGAAAACTTTTTTGAATCCGTCATTATTATTATAAAAAGTTGGAAAAGAATTTGAAATTATATTCCAACTAAAATATAATTTTAAAAATTGGAGTTTAAAATTATTCAAATTTGAATTACATTAATTTTGAATTTTAAGCGCTTCAAATTAAGAATTCCTCCACATTTATAGATTCGTCGGAGAAAATCTTTTTTGAAGCCCTAATTAAAATTATAAAGTTATATTAGAATTTGAAATTAAAATTTAACTATAATATAGCTTTAAACATTTGAGTTTAAAAATATTCAAATTTGAGTTATATTAATTTGAAATTTTAAGCGCTTCAAATTTAGAATTGCTTCACATTTATAGAATCGGCAATTTGAAGAAAATCTTTTTTGAAGCCTTCATTATTATCAGTTATTATTCTTAAAAGTTATAAAAAAATTTGAAATTAAATACAAAAATTCAATTTGGAATTTTAAGTGCGCGCTTAAAATTTAGAATTGCTCCACATTTATAGATTCGTCAATTTCGAGGAACTATTGTTTGAAGCCTTAATTAAAATAATAAAAAGTTATACAAGATTTTGCAATTAAAGTTAAACGTGTGGGAATTAAAATTGAATTAGTCAAAAAGTTTAAAAAATTCAACTTTGCGATGTTTGATAATAATTGATTAATTATGTAAAACAATAAGACAATATTTAAAGCTGTTTAAATAATATATACATACATTGCAATCGTAGAAATACCTAAGGGTTCTTCAACCCCTGACGCGTCCCTGACACTGTTGCAGTTGGGAAATAAATGCAGTTTAAAGATGGCCGCCGTCGTATTAATTGATACCGGTTCCGTATTCGTATTTTCCCCTAAATTTCGCGTGTTTTGAATGAAAAAGTGTTAAAGGACATATGTCTGGCTTCGATTAATAAGTGAGTCTTACCTCCAGACATTTGTTTACTAAGAATTTTAGTTGTTTCGCGTTGGAAATTGTATAATTTAATGTCGAAACCTTACAGCAGAGATATTAACCCCTTTTAGAATTTGACAGTTCTCAACAAATATTAATTTATGAATTTTATATTTGAAAAGTCGTTTTTCGGATATGAACAACTGAGAAATTTACAAATAGTATGATATGCTTTCCCAATTAACTAAAAACTAAAATATGCTGCAAACATATATAATTTTCTTGCAATTGTTGAAATAATGTACGTGCATGAAAAACTTGTACGTTTCTCAAAACAAGTGTTTAATTTTTTCTTGTAATTTTTCGATGGAAGTACCGCAATTTGCTATCTAATCTATAAAGACCTTGAAAATAGTTCAAACTCGAGAAAGTCAACTGCTATACGTATGAATATATTTTAAAGAGAAATGAGGGTGTTTCCAAATTTCTGCAGAAATTTCAATCTGAATATCTTAAAAACTGGAAGCTTTTTCCAATTTAAATAGATTTTAGGTTACAAACTCTTTGACATGTGAAGTTTTGTCAACTTTTAAGAAATGTCAATTATTATTAACAAATGACAATTTTGCGTATGTACTTAAATTTTTAATTTTACAATTTTCTCCCCATTTTTTTTTTTGGGGGGGGGGGCGGTATAAGTGGAAATAACGTTATACGAACTTAGGTAAAATTTAGAACTTAAACCGCAGAAAATCCAACTAAATTTTTGGGTGAAAGTCCTTTTTTTTAATGAAGAGGCTACTAACTATATTATATTTGTGGTTCGGAACTTTTATGTTAATAATTCCACTGTTTTGTAGAAAATTCATCTTTTTGACCTGAAAATTCAACAATTTGGTAGAATATTAAACTATTTGGAACTTTTGGCGGAAAAAATCATATTTTGCGGTTAAAAATTCAAATTTTTTGTAGATAATTCATCTTTTTAGCTTTAAAACTAAATGTTTTCGAAAATTCATGTATTTCATTCAAAATTAATCTTTTTTGGTAGAAAAAATTGGGTCAAAAATTCATCTTTTTGGTTAAAAATTTAACAGCTTTGTTGAAAATTAATTTTTGTTGTTAAATTTTTTATCCTGACAATTTAACTATTCCATGTTTGGTTAAAAACTTTATCCTGTATATTGTATAAGTTAAAAATCCATCTATTTGGTAGAAAATTCATGTATTTTGTTGGAAATTCATTTTTTATGGTAGAAAAGTCATCCTTCTTGATTGAAAATGAACTTATTTGATGAAAATTCAACTGTCTTCTAAAAAATTTGTCTTGAAAATTCAAAGATTTGATTGCAAATACATCTTTGTGTGCTGAAAATTTAACTATTTGGTTAGAAATTCAACTATTTTGTTAAAAATCTAATTATTTTTGGAAAATTTAACTATTTTGTTAGTCATCATTTCTAGTCAACCTTTTCGATTGAAAATTCACCTTTTATGGTAGAAAAGTCGTCCTTTTTGGTTGAAGATTTATCTTTCATATTTAAAAAGTAACTTTTTTCTTAAAAATTCAACTGTATTCGAAAAAATTCGTCTTTTTGGCTTGAAAATTTTACCGTTTGGTTAAATCTTCAACTATTTTTTGGAAAACTCATCCCTTTTCCTGGAAAGTTCATCTATTTGGTTGTTAATGTAACTGTTTGGTTGAAAATTATTATTATAATTTTTTTCAAATTTGTTTTTTAGTGTTAAAAATTCATCTCTGGGAAGAAAATACTTTTTGGTTGAAAATACAACTATTTTTTTTGAAAATGTAATATATTTTGGCTTGAAATCTTGAGAATTTAAAGTGTTTCGTATTTAATTCAATAGTTTATCTACATTAATTTTATTTAAAATAATTTTTAAACGTAAAATCCGTCTTTAGCCAACGGCACGTTACTTTCAAGTGTGGGGGAGGTAAAAAGACAAAAATTTGTAACGTAGTTTATGGATGGCCTATAACAGGAAACATTTTCAGTGTGATAAGAAAGTGGTCTGGCGCCGCCAGGCGCCCGCCAAGCCTCGACAACACCACTGGAAATGACAGTAAAATTATTTTATAAAGACCGTGAATTTTTTTAGTTTTTAGTAGAAAACACTACCCAATTACTTTAGATCATTTGATACCACATTAAATTATCTAATTTTGAATAAGTTCTATTTAAAATTGTTAAAAAATACTTATGTGAAAATTCGAATATCTTATGCACATCAAAATTTTGCCTTGTGACTGATTATGAGCTAATGTTGAAAATTGGTAACTTTTTAAATTAAATAATTCGGGTTACAATGCCTAATCCTAAAATTGTCTACTTTTAAAAATTTCAAATAGAATATTGTTCAGTTTTAAAGACCTGAATTATTAAAAAAAATGCAGTCTCTCAAATTTTAATGGTTTATTTTTTAATAAACCATTAAAGTCTTTTAAAATATGCACACTTTTGAAACCTTATACAATTTAGAATAATTAAACGTTAAAAATTTAACAATGTACTATGGTGAATATAAATTCTTCCATCTTAATTAACTTCAAGTTGAAGGTTTTAAAAATTGACCTATTTCAAATCTAGTTAATTCTAACTTAAACACAATTACAATTGAATAACTTTTTTTATAAACAATTCCAAATAAAGCGTTCAAAATTAAACGATTTTAAATTAAGAGGTTAAAAAAACAAATCTCTATTATTTAAATTTTAAATGTTTTCAAATAGAACTGCATATTTAAAATTGGAAGCCTTAATAGTGGAATAATTTTATTAATTCTAAATAGTTACAATTGCGACGCTTATAATTTAAAATTATGGAATTTTGGAAGCTTCTTAACATTGTAAATTAAGTGGGACTACTGAAAAATCCCGAAAAATAAAATTCCCGTCACTGTAAAATTCCTGAATAATAATATTTCCGAATAATAAAATTCCCGAATGGGAAAACTATCAAATATAAAATTCCAGAATTGGAAAAGTCCCGAATAATAAAATTTCCGAATAATAAAATTCCCCACAGTTTACAATATTACCGACTTTGAAAATTCTCGAATAATAAAAATCGTAATATAATTTTAATTGTAATAATTTAATTAATTTTATAAATCAAAAATTTTAATTGATTAAATTCGAGAATTTTCTAGTCCGGATATTTTATGAATCGGCAATTTTCCATCGGGAATTTGTAAATTCGATAATATTATCCCAATTATGTAGCCTCATACTAAAAAGGTTTGGTATTTAAGACCAAATTTTTAATAGTTAATTTTCAACTGAAAATAAAATAAAAAATACAGCTTTAGTAACCCTTGGACAATTTAAAATTAAAAGCGATTAATGACCCTATAACATCTGTTATACACTGGAAAAGTTTATTCTAGTAACAACCTCTTGTGTCTATGTTCTGACAACTCTGTTAGTTTCCATAAATACTATTGTGAAAGAGGGATTATATAGAGTATAGACACCAAAATAAACTGGTGTCTATTCTTCATGTTACATGCGAAAATGAAGGCAGTTGTAGATTTCCACATTCAAAATTAAATAAATTCAAAGGCCAACACCATAAAATAAGATTTTAGTACACCAAAAATTCAATTATAAGTATAGTCCAATCAATGAAGCATTTGATAACAAAATTCGGACAAGTAAAATTGTTTTCAAAGATACGTTGGGGATGGCTTTATAAAGACACTGTAAAAAGTCCCCAACCATGTGTGAACGGCAACGGCCGATATGATGGAAAGTGTTAAACAATAACATGTTTTTTAAAATAACTCGAGAACGGTTGATTTTAGGTCGAAAATGGTTATATATAAACTACTATATTTTTTGTAAGAATTCATCTTCGTAGGTTGAAAATTCAACTATTGGGTTAAAAGTTCAACTATTTGGTTGAGAATTAAATTATTTTGTTGTAAATTTAACTATTTTTTTTAAACTCAACTCTTCGGTTGAAAATTTAAATATTGTTCTTAAAATTCTTTTTTTAAATATCAACTATTACATTTTTCATTAAGAATTCATCTTCTTGTTGAAAATTCAACTGTCTTTCAAAAAAGTCGTATTTTTGGCTTGAAACTTTTTGGTTGAAAATCGAACTGTTTTTAGTTGAAGTTCAATTTAAAAAAAAATAAAAAAATTCGACTATTTAGTTAAAAATGCAACTATTTTTGGTTGAAGGTTAATCGATTTTCTTTAGGATATAGAAATAATATGCTCGATTTTTTTTATGGATCCTAAAGCCAATCATAACATCAAATAAGAAAAATCTATTTATCCAAAGGATCAGTATAACCGCCCGCAAAATTAATTCAACTATATTGTTGAAAATTTAATTATTTTTTTGGAAAATTGAAGTATTTTGTTAAAAAAGTAATCTTTTTTTCTTAGAAAATTCAGCTCTTTTATCGAACATTCGTCTATTGGGGCAGAAAATTTGTCCTTTTTGATTGGAAATTGAAGAGTGGCAGTGCAGAACTAGATAACGAACAAAATTGGACTTTTTCAGCAAAGCGAAAAAACATTCTGTAAAATCAAAATCACCACTTAAGGATAAGACAAAAAACCACTTCCGTGATGACTTGTTGCTGATTCAAGCTTGCTCAAATTTAATTAGAAAAAGTTATCGAGTTTCGAGGAAATAGATGTGTCAGCTGACAATCTCAAATTGATACTGACCTAAAAGTGGAACAGGCTAGGTTGCAGATTGCGATAAAAAATGTGATCTTCAGTTTAAATTTAAAAAAAACTTACCCCCGAGATATTGAGTTTCTGAGTGAGGGTACAAAAGCGTTGATCTAATTTTATATAAGTTTATGAAAGAAGTTTATAAAAGGTTCTATGTTAAAAGTGTTACAAGATTAAACCGCTGGTCTTTGAATATTAATGGTCCGGGAAAAGTTAGGGAATTTTGAAAATGAAGTTTTGCAACCACCCTGTTTTTTAACCCAGGGTCTTTAAATCCCGTTTTTAGGCCAGGGTCCTTAACCCAGACTTTGATCAATGTGATTTCTAATGAATGTAATTTTTTCAGGCTGAACGTGACCAGTTGGAAGAGATGAGACGGAAGTTGGAGAAGAGACTGGAAGGTTGTGAGTCGGAACTTCGGGACAAGGAAGAGGAGCTCTTTATGCAGTTGGAAAGAAGTTTGCGTCTCGAGGATGAGGCTGATAGAGTTAGGACTGACCGAGACACCTGTAAGGTAGCACGTGATCGTCTGGAACAGGAGCAGGCAGCTGCACTTAGACAGCTGCAAATTCAAGCAGCCGAGAACGAGATCACAAGAAGATCCCTTGAGCGAGCAAGACAGGAAGTGATTAGACAGGCCACGGTGATCCGTGCGGAGAGAGACGCCTTGGAACGCGAGGTATTTTGTCTTTCCTCTTTATCACCAACATTAAATCCAGATCCAGTGTCATCAAGGACAATCTTGACCATGGTTTTTACATATCGGCAATTTTAGAAGTGCTTGATTTTTTTTTATTTCTCTTCCCATTTGGAAAATGTAATAATCTGGACAGATTGGTTCGAAATCAGCCACAAAAAACACTTTTCCCTATTTTTCTAGTGTAGCCTTTTTTAAAAAGTCCTATCTTTTCCACTGTTTTGAAGAAACAACCCTTTTTCTCGGCTTTTCGCTTTAAGGTGAACTGAATTAATAGACCCAATAAGAAAATTCGACTATTTTTGATTAACGGTTAATTATTTTTGATTGAAAAGTCGACTATTATATTTCTGGTACAGAATTCATCTGGTTTGGTTAAAAATTCAACTACTTGCTTCAAAGTTAAACTACTTTATTACAAAAATCCTCTTTTTTTGTTGAAGATTCATCATTTTGGTTGGAAATTCATATTTTTTAAATTTTAAGTTGAATTGTTTTGTAGAAAATTCAACAATTGGATTGAAAATGTACTTTTTTGTTAAAACTTCATATTTTCTAATTGAAAATTTTAATGGTTTTGCAGAAAATTCATTTTTTGACGGGGTTAAACAGTCAACTATTTTGGTTGAAAGTTACATTTTTTTGTTGAAAATTCATATTTTGTTGTTAAAATGCAACTGTTTTGTCTTTTTGGTTTTATAAATTTGTTTCCGATTTAAAATAAAAATCTGTTGTGGTTGAAATATCAACTATTACATTTTTCGTTGATAATTCATGTTCTTTAATTGAAATTTCATCTCTTATGTCGAAAATTCATTTTCTTTTTTCGAGGTTGAAAATTTAATTGTTTTGTAGCAAATTCGTTTTTTTGGGTAAACATTCTATTATTTTTGTCGAAAATTCAAGTGTTTTGTTGAAGTATCCTCTTTTTGGGTTGAAAATTCATATTTTTAAAATGGAAATTCAACTATTTTGGTTGAAAATTCCATTTTTTTATTGAAAATTCATTTTTTGTTGTTAAAGTTCAAATGTTTTGTCTTTTGGTTTAATAAAATTGTTTCCGATATAACTATTACATTTTTCATTGATAATTCATCTTCTTTAATTGAAAATTTATCTCTTATGTCGAAAATTCGTTTTCTTTTTTCGAGATTGAAAATTCAACTATTTGCTTGAAAATTCAATTATTTTTTTAGGAAATTCGTTTTTTTTTTTTGGGTTATAATTCAATTATATTGGTTAAAAATTCAAGTATTTTGTTGAAGTATAGTCTTTTTGGGTTGAAAATTCAATTGTTTTGTAGGAAAATCGTTTATTTTTTTTATAAACATTCAATTATTTTGTTTGAAAATTCAAGTATTTTGTTGAAATATCACCTTTTTGTGTTGAAATTTTTATATTTTTTATTGAAAATTCAACTATTTTGTTGAAAATTAATTTCTTTATTGTAGATTGATACTTTCGATTTGAAAATTTAAGGTTTTTCCAAAAAATTAGTTTTTTTTTTTATTGAATATTCAACTATTTTCTTGAAAATTCATGAAAATTCTCTTTTTTTAGGTTAAAAATTCATATTTTCGATTAGAATATTCAACTGTTTTGTCAAAATTCCTCTTATTCGTTTAATTTAATTGTTTTTGATTTAAAATTAAAATCTTTTTTGGTTGATATAAGAACTATAACATTTTCGTTTAAGAATTCATATTTTTTGGTTAAAAATTCAACTACTTGTTTGAAATTTTAACTTATTTATTAAAAATTCATTTTTTTGTTGTTAAATATTCATTACTTTAGTTAAAAATTCATCCCTTTATTTCAAAATTTGACAATTTAATTAAAAATTATTATTATTCTTTTTAAATTAATTTTTTCAACAGAAAATTTAACTATTCAATTTTTGGTTGAACGTTTATCTTCTTTATTTGAAAATTAAACTATTCTGTTGAAAATTTTTCTTTTTGATACGAAAATTCTCGATCATTTAATTAAAAATTCTTGGTTTTTTGTTAAAAATTAATTTTTTGAACTCGAAAATTAAGTATTCTGTTTTCGATTGTGAATCCAACTGTTTTTTATTTAAAATTAAATCTTTTTTTGTTGACATATTTACTGTTAGATACATTTTTATGTGAGAATTCATCTTCTTTGGTTGAAAATTCATCTGCTTGTTTGAAAGTTGAACTCCTTTGTTAAAAATTCATTTTTTTATATTAAAGATTCATAATTTTAGTTGAAAATTCATCTTTTTGGTTGTAAATTTAACAATTTTGTAAAAAAAAAGTTTTTTTTGTGTGTAATATTAATTTTCCAACAAAGTTTTAATATTCTATTTTTGTTTTAAAGTTAAAAAACATATATTTCAAATTTCAACTCTTGTTGAAAATTCCACTTTTTTTTTTAGAATTCATCTGTTTTGGTACAGAGTTAATCTTTTTCAAGTTAAAAGTGCATTTATTTGGTTAATAAATTATCTATTTTGGTTGAGGATTGATCTTTGGTTGAAAATTTAATTATAAATTCTTGTATTCAATTTTTTTGGATTAAAAATTCAACTAGTTTAGTAGAATCATATTTTTAGGCTGAAAATTCAACTGCTTTGTAGAAAATTGGTCTTTTTGGCTTGAAAATTCAACAATTGGATAGAAAACTCAGCTATTTGGTTAAAAAATAACTTTTCTGTTGAATTTTCATTTTTTTTAGTTGAAGATTCATCATTTTAGTTGAAATTTCATCTCTTTGGTTGAAAATTAAACTATTTCGTGGACTTTCGTTTCTTTTTGGTTGAAAATAACTTTTTTTAAATTGAGAACTTAACTATTCTATTTTCGGTTTAAAAATGGACTTTCCAAGTTGAAAAATCTTCTCTTTGGTTGAAAATTAACTTTTTGGATGAAAATTCATGTTTTGTTGAAAATGCAGTATATTTCTAATTGAAATCTTAGGAATTTAAAGGGTTTTAAATTGAATTCAATATGATTTTATTGAAGAAAATTTATTTTCCTATTTTCGTGAAAAGTCCCACCCCTTTTTCCATGTTTTGAGAGCATTTTTGGGCTGTGATGTTTGTACTGAGGCTACAAATCACAAATACCATTCTGAGCGATGACGAACCGATTCCTCTAATTATTGTCTAGGACGCTAATTAACTATGACTCACCTGTTGCATGCCAGAACGATGTGAAAAATACATTACAGTTAAGAGCTACAATTACTCTTATGAAAGCTTCAAACTTTTTCTATCGTTGGCCTTCCTTATAGTTTCTACGCACATCGATTAATCAAGCCTTCCGTGTTCCTAGGAAAGAAAAGTTTTTTTTTTTGTTGGAAATGAAATTAACGTGATTTGAAACATATATCTTGAGCGTAGCTCACGTTAAATCTGAAAAGCAGGAAAAATTCCGAGACTTTGATATTTTTTCGTTGATGTAGTGTCTTTTTCATTGAATAATCATTGGTCCTGGGATTAAGAAAATCGAGGTGAAAGCTCTAAATGAACGTTTTTGTAACATAGTCTGTTAAGTTGAATCCGATTGATAATGAATTTGTTGTAAAAACTAATTTCTAATACTGAAAGGCTGATACTAACCGAAACTAAAAAATCGTTCAAGGCAAATCTCGATTGATTGATTGACAGAGAGGTCAAGCTCAAATGAGAGAAAACTTTATAAAATCGGTTCTTACTTCCCAACCGAGAATTCCGGTCAATTCCTGCTTCACTTACAATCTGTTGCTAATAAAAGCCGTCTCAGGTTTCCATATATTCGAGATTTCTCGCCTCTTTCCAGAAAACGACTCTTGAGTTAAAAGATTCTCTCATCACGAGATATTAATCTCGCACGAACAATCTAATCAGAGTGATGTATTTCAGTACCCGTTAGTTTGAGACAGTTATTAAGGAAGAAAGTCTTTTAGATAAGGTAGAGTAATAAGGTTGAAACTTTCACCCAATACTCCACTTCTCATGAATGTACGCACTGCTCTTTTTTTTTTGGTTGGTTCCATTAGAAATTGAGTCCGGTAGTGTTGAGCCCTTGAATGATTAGAACTTTTTTAGCTGACAAAAAGTTGGGATTTGTAAAAAATTAATGATCGTTTCTTGGTTTCAGAATGAGGTGTTGAAGGACAAACTGAGAGTGGAGCAAGACCAAGTTGGAGTTGAACGTCGTCGACGAGAAGAAGTAACCCATGAAGCTGCAGCCTTGAGGTATGCTGCACGGCATCTTCGTGCTGCTGCCTTTCATGCAACATCTTGTAGACGCAGACGCAGATGTTCAGTATGTGTCTATGCGAGACGCACCTTTGCTGATGTTGATGATTATCGCGATGAGTAAGTTTAGGTTCAAGTTCTATGGTAAACCCTGGTTATCTCAACACGCTTTCCCCTTTACCTCTTTTTTTTAATGTCTCTTTTTCCCCCTGTTTTCAAGAATTTCCCCCCTGTTCTCGTTTTTTTTTTCGCTGGAATGCGAACTGAATTAATGAATTATTCCAACTATTTTTGGGTTTGAAAGTGAATTATTTTTATTTTGAAAGTCTACTATTGTAATTTGGGTTCAGAATTTATCTCTTATGGATAAACTAAATTTTGCTTTGGTATAATACTCAATTATCTTGTGGAAATTCAACTGTTTTGTTGAGAATTCATCTTTTAGGATACACAATTCATCTTTTTTTAGTAGAAATGTCACCTTTCTTGTTAGAAAAAATTTTAATCTTTTTTGTTTAAAAATTCCACAATTTGATTGAAATTTCATCTTTGTAGGTGGAAAATTCAACTATTAGGTTGAAAATTTAATTTTTTTGCTGAAAATTCAACTATTTTGTTAAGTCAAATTTCTTGATAAAAATTTCGACTGTTTGATAGACACTTCATCTTTCTTTTGTGGAAAAAATGTAAGCTATTTTGTTTGAAAATCTGACAGTTTGATTGAAAATTCATCTTTGTAGGTTGAAAATTTAACTAGCAGTTTTGAAATTTAATTTTTCGTTGAAAATTTTACTATTAGGTTAAAAATTAACGTTTTTGTTGAAAATCCATATTTTTTGGTCGAAAACTCAACTATTTGGTTGAAAATGAATTTTTTGGTTGAAAAATAATGTTGTTGTGTTGAAAATTCAACTGTTTTATAAAGAATTCGATTTTTTGGCTTCAAAATTAAAAGATTTATTTTAGAAAATCGTATTTAGGTTCAGAATTCAACTATTAGGTTTAAAATTAACTTTTTTGTTGAAAATTCATATTTTTCGGTCGATAATTCAACTATTTGGTCGAAAATGAACTTTTTTTTATTGAAAATTCATATTTTTGGGTTGGAAATTCAACTGTTTTGTAGAAAATTCATATTTATAGGTTGAAAATTCAACTGTTTTGTAGAAAATTCGTATTTTTGACTTTAAAATTTAACAGTTCGTTTCAAATATTCGTCTTTTTAGCTTGAAAATTACATTTTTTGTTGAAAATTCAATTGTTTTGTAGATAATTATTTTTTTGGGTTGAACATTTAACAATTTGGTAAAAAAACTAAACTATTTCGGGTTGAAAATTCAATCGTTTTGTAAAAAAATAGTTTTTTCTTTTTTTTTTTTCAAATTCATCTCATTTGATTGTGGATTTAACTATTTTTGTTGAAAATTCGTCTTATTCGTCGAATTCAATTGTTTTTTATTTGAAATTGAAATCTTTCTTGGTTGAAAATTCATCTTTGTAGGTTGAAAATTTAACTATTAGTTTTGAAAATTAATTTTTCGTTGAAAATTCTACCATTAGGTTAAAAATTAACTTTTTTGTTGACACTTCAATTGTTTGGTTGAAAATTAACTTTTTTGTTGAAAATTCATATTTTTTGGTCGAAAACTCAACTATTTGGTTGAAAATGATTTTTTTAAATTGAAAATTCATATTTTTGGGTTGAAAATTCAACTGCTTTGTAGAAAATTCGTATTTTCGAGTTGGAAATTTAACAGTTTGTTTCAAATATTCATCTTTTTAGCTTAAAAACTACATTTTTTGTTGAAAATTCAATTGTTTTCTATATAATCGGTTTTGTGGGTGGAACATTCAACAATTTGGTAAAAAAAAACTAAACTATTTCGGGTTGAAAATTCAATCGTTTTGTAGAAAAATAGTTTTTTCTTTTTTTGAAAATTCATCTCTTTTGATTGTGGATTTAACTAATTTTGTTGAAAATTCGTCTTTTTCGTCGAATTCAATTTTTTTTTTAATTTTAAATTGAAATCGTTTTCGGTTGAAAATTCATTTGTTTGTTGTTGAAAACTGAACTATTTGGTTGAAAATTAATTTTTTTGTTGAAAATTCATATTTTTGGGTTGAAAAATTCAACTGTTTTCTAGAAAATTTGTTGTTTTGGCTTGAAAACTCAACAATTTGTTAGAAAATTCAACTCTCCAGTTAAAAACTAACTTTTTTGTTGAAAATTCTATTGTTTTGTAGAAAATTAGTTTTTTTTTTGTTCAACGTTCAACAATTTGCGTTGAAAATTCGTTTTTTTTTTTGTCGAATTCAATTGTTTTTTTTATCAGAAATCGAAATCTTTTGTGGTTAAAATATCAACTATTATATTTTTCGTTAAGAATTCATCGATTGCAAAACCCCTTTTTTTAAGAATTCCTCTTTTTCCTCCTGTTTTCAAGAAGTTCCCCGTTTTTTCCGTTTTCGCTTAAATGCGAACTGAATTAATGAATTATTCCAACTATTTTTTGTTGAAAGTTCATTCTTTTTTTTTGAGTCTACTATTGTATTTTGGGTTCAGAATTCATCTCTTTTGGTTGAAAATTCTACTATTTGGTTGAAAATGTAATTGCTTTATTGAAAATTCAAATTTGCTAGTTGAAATTTTATCCTTGTTAGTTGAAAATTCAAGTATTTGGTTAAAAATTCAATTATTTTATTAAAAATTTCATTATTTTGTTGAAAATCTAATTACTTTGTTGGAAATTAGTTTTTTTGGTTGATAATTAACTGTGTAAACAGAAAAGTTCAATTATGTGGTTGAAAATTTGTATTTTTTGTTGAATTCAATTGTTTTTCATTTAAAAATTCTTTTTGGGTTGAAATAGCAACTATTATGTTTTTCGTTGAGGATTTTTTTAATTGGAAATTAATCGTTTTTGGTCAAAACTTCGATTTTTTTGCTGAAAATTAGTCTTTTTGGGTAGAAAATTCGCCTTTTTGGATTGAAAATTCATCTTTTTGCTAGAATCAGTTTTTTAGAAGAAAATCTTTTTTAGGTGACAATTCAACTATTTTGGAGAAAATTTGCCCTTTTTGTTGAACTCAACTGTTTTTCATTGAAAATTAAACTCTTTTGTATTTGAAGATGAGCTATTATATTTTTCGTTAAAAATTTTTTTTTTTTTTTTTTTTTGCTGAAAATTCATCTCTTTCATTGAAAATTTAATTATTTTGTTGAGAATTCGTTTTTTCTTTTGGTAAATTAATGTTTTCATCTAAAAATGTAACTATTTGAATTATTGAAAATTCATATTTTTGTTGTTGAAATATCAACTAATTTTCGTGCAGATTTCATCTTTTTGGTTTAAAATTTATATTTATTAAATATTCATCTCTCTCAATTCATCTCTGGTTAAAAATTTAACTATTTTGTTGAAAATTCGTTTGTTTGTTGTTTGTTTGTTGAAAATTAATTTTGTAAACTTAAAATTGAACTATGTGCTTGAAAATTTATCTCTTGATAGAAAATATATCTTCTCTGGCTGAAAATAATCTTTTTTGTTGAAAATTCGTATTTTTGGCTTGAAAGTGAAATTGCAACTATTTGGTTGCATTTTTTGTATTCAACTATTTGATTAAAAATCAATCTTTTGGGTTTAAAAGTCAACTCTTTTCTAAATCATTCGACTTTTTACTTTGAAAACTGAACTCTTCCAAATTAAATTAATAGGTTGAAATTTTTTTTCTTTATTTCTGTTGGAAATTAAAATAGTTAAAAAATAATTAAATTAAAATGATATAAATTAAGTTAAAATTGTTCAAAATTCGTTTTTGGGTAGAAAATTCGTCTCTATTGGTTGAAAATTCAACTATTTTGTTGAAGATGCAATATATTTCGACTCAAAATCTTAGGAACTTGATGCATTTCATATTGAATTGAATATTGTATCTATATTAATTTTATTGAAACGAATGTATTTCCCTATTTTCGTGAAAAATCACACTATTTCCCCTGTTTCGAGAGCATTTTGGCTGTGAAGTCTGGATTATTAAAAATTTAATTTCATTTGTAAAGTGTTAAAAATAAATTGTACTGAAGTTGAAAATTACTGCAAATTATAAATTTCTCTCATTTGAAAATAATTCAAGGAGTCAATGCTTAAGAGTTCAGAACGCAATATTTTTAACCCAGATTCGGAATGCTTCAAGCCCTTCAGTTCCGTGCTACTTTTTTTTGTTGTAATTTTTTGCGACTAATGCGCCTTTTTCAAGCATTCTAGCCCTGCTTTAACCTAAGTTTCTTTTTCAGCGGAAAACTCTTCAACTGCCTTCAAGCTCCACTCCAGGATTTACGAACTTGGTTGCGTCCCAGTACACCATCAGCCATGCCACCCTTGCGAACAAGCTCGCCTTTAGGTCAAGGAATTGGTTACATCGACGACTCGAGCAGCAGCTCCGAAGACGACGAAGAATACCCCAATACTCCTGCCGCCGAAGTATCCTTATCATCCACAAACTCCAGTGCTCCACAAACCGCAAGAGCTTTCTCCTCGGACTCAGGGTATGGATTCCGACCACACATTTCTTCGCACCTTGATCCAGTAGAATTAGCGCACAATCCTAGAGCACTTCCTCATTCTTCGCCCTTAAATCAAAGATCCGTTCCTTGCAGGTTTTCTTCGGAACAAGGAGATCGCAGGTCACGGTCTTACGAATGCGGTGGCAGCAGTCGTAAAATGAGTGAATCCTCGAGCACCGAGGAAGCTCAGCGAAACACAGGATTCACCCGATCAAGGTGGACGTCCTCCTTCCGAAAACTTCTAGGTCGCAAGTCGAAAAATAAAGCCACTGCCAGTCAATCGTAAAGAGACTTTTTTTAATTGAAGAGGTTCTGAGTTAAACAGGTATCCTTCCAGTTAGAAGTAAGAGAAGCGCTCAAGGTACTTAGCAGTCTCGCAGAATGAACAAACTGCTTCCGAAATTCGTAAATCGTTCATTGACACTAACGAATGATATTAGGAAATAATTGATATTAGATAACGAATTGATATTTCACGATCGCTACTCTATGAAATTAGCTGATGCTACTTGAGAATCGAATCTATCCTACTTTTATTTTTTTTATTTTTTTTTATTAGGAGCAACATTCCTTATCAGCTTTTGCATTTCGTTGTATATTTTTCCAAACAACTGTGATACTTGAGAAATTTGAATGGCAACTTTTTTCCTACTTGTGTAATGTAAAAATTTCTTTATTTTTATTTTTTTTTTAAGACTAATTTATCAATTCATTTGTAATTGGAATTCTGGCACCTTTTCAGCTAGTTTACCGTTTTTACGTGACACAAAACCTTGAGTAGCGATTCTAGACAGAAATTATAGGATTCTCAGGCAGACCTTAGAAGTATAAATTTACTGCCACATAGAGATTAAAGTATATCAGATCGTGTGTAGTAATTTAATTGCGCAAGGTGAACAAGCAGCATATCAGAACTTATAGGTATTTTGTGGGTTGCACAAAAAGGAATTGTTTATTTGTTTTTGTTTTGTTACGTTTAATATAAATTCCGTCGACGTTTAATTATTAAATCATTTTTCAGCAATGTTCTAATCTATTTTAGAATTATTTTGAACATTTTTTCTAGCTTTACAACGCAACAAAATTTAGTTTTTCAGATAAATTCCTGTTTTATATTTTGAAATATTTCAAGTACGTAACATTATATTATACGTATTAGTATTTTTAAATTCCTACAAAGCAGCAGCATAATCTCAAAGTTAAATAGTTCCAAACAATGTTAGTTTCGTCTCGACCTGCTTGCCAGATGATTATTAATCAAAGGTTATTAATCTAGAGAGAACATTAGGGTGGTCAAAAAAAAAGTTTTTTTCCTAGAGAAACACAGTTTTCGGAAAAATGGAGAAAAACTACTTGTTATTAGCTTCTATTAAATTGAATTTCAGTAAATTTTTGAGAAATATTCAAGGAATAGTTTCCACTTTGTAACGTTTAAATTTGAGGCCCTGACCACTTTGTATTGTGCCCAGAAAATGCCCTGAAAATACAAAATAACAGTTTTATTTAAAATTCATGCGAAAGACGGGCTTTTTTAATTTTTTCAGCATAATTTTTTTTATTCGAGGGGTGACAAGTTTGCAAGTATTTTTTAAGAAATTTCACATTATTTAAACAATTATTTGTTAAAAAATTTCAATTTTACCTGTAAATCATGAAAAGTGAGTATTTTTGGAATTCATTACACAGGAAGTGAATGTTGGGAATAATGTTTTGTTATAAAGTTATAAAGAAATTTTTTGGACATTTTGTAATTGTTTAAACAATTTCTATTAGTTTAAATTTGTTTCCATGCTAAATCTTGAAAAGTTAAGACTTTCTTGAACTAATTACATACATAATGTATGTTAGGAATAATTTTTTTTTTAACATTTTTTTTTAAATGTTAGAGAATTTAAAAAACTAGAATTTTCTCTACTTTTCCCATGAAAGATCAGAAGTGGATTATTAATAATGGTTCAATAAATAATTTAATAAATATAATAGGTTTATACATATTTCTGTCTTGTATGGTTATGATTTTAAATCAAGTTTCCTTTGAATTATCCTTTGATTTTTTCAAAAATTGGGTGGCTCCACAAAATTGTAATTTTTTATAGGAAAATTCGTAACAGAAGGAGCGTGGGGAATAAAAAAAAAGGGTGGGAAAATATGAAAGAACGTGGGAAAATAGGAAGGGGCATGGAAAAATAGGAAGGATAGTGGGAAATAGGAAAAAGCATGGGAAAATAGGAAACACGTTGGAAAATTCGTAGGAAAATAGGAAAAAGCGTAGGAAAATATGGAAAAGTCTAGGAAAATAGGAAGGAACGTGGGAAAATAGGAAGCGGCGTGGGAAAATAGGAAAACCATAGGAAAATAGAAAGAAGCATGGGAAAATAGGAAGGGGCTTAGGAAAATATGGAAAAGCGTGGAAAAATGGGTAGGACCGTGTCAACTAATTTTTGAAGTTTATTAAACCATTATTAATCATTCACTTCTGATTCTTCTTGGGAAATTTAATATAATGAAAAAAAAATTTTTAGCAAATAATAATTGAATAATTGAGGTAGTATAACTTTTTTTTATAATAAGCGACATAGTGTAAAGAAATTTAAAGATCTAAAATTTTCTCCACCAGATTAAGTGTGTGATTAATTCAAGAAAATACTAAATTTTCATGATTTGATGGGGAAAAAAATGTAACCAAATGAAAATTGTTTTTAAACAATTTCAAAATGTTTTAAACAAAAAATATTGCTCCTAAAATTCATTCAATCCTTCATGATTTACAGAGAAAATTAAAAAATAGTAATAATTGTTTAACCAATTTATAATTAGTTCATAAATACTTGCAAACTTGTTACTTATAGAATACAAAAATTACAAAAAAATCCCTTATTTTTCAGGAATTTCACATGAAACTTTTTTTGCATTTTTCAGGGATTTAAATTATTCCTTGAACATTTCTTAAGTATTGACTGCAATTCCGTTTCCAAAAAGCTAATAATAAGTAGTTGTTTTTTGCAAAACGTTAATAACAAATATTTGTTCTACCCATTTTTTCGAAAATGAAAATTTTTTCGATTTGAAAAAAGCATGGAATTTTGCAATTAATTTTTGGACCACCCTAGAGCACATATATAATGCGGACATAATAATAATGTTCGTAGTCAATAAAGAAAGGAATCAGGATACTTTAAAACAGTTTTTTTTATTATTAATAAACAGTATAAAATTCCTATTCTTATATTTAATTTCGTGGCGCACATCCGATCGCTCTTCTTTTACAATTGAAACGATCCTTATTTTATTATGTCGACTGGTTTTGTAATACAATATTCCCTTGAGTAAGACTGTTTGAAAATCATGATATACTTAAGTTACGTTGTACTTAATTATTTTAAGAATTGTTAAAATGTGTATATGTGTCTTGCGACGAAAAATCTATACGAAAAAAATGTTTACGAAACATAATCTCTTAGTTAGAGAGAAAATTGCGAGCTAAATTAGAACTAGGCTCAGCTTTCGAGAATTTAGAAAATGATATTCCCTTTACAATTTGAGCAGAAGCTTTTCCGATTTTACGGTTTCAAATCACTGTTACTAGATTTTACAGTGCCTTAGTGAGACCAATTTAATATTGTTAAATTCCATAGGAAACTATGGTATTTCCTTTGGCCGTTTCTTATCCGGTGCAGCGATAATTGCCGATCTTGCCTTTATAATCGAAAAACCAATTCTTGTTATTTGCTTGAAACCCTACAACTTCGGGAAACACATTTTCAAACCGAACTCATTGTTCTTGTGCACTGATATTTTTAAGACTTGTAAAAAAAATCGTTCCATTTCAGAATCAATCTATAAATATGTTTGACTATTTAAGCTTTTGGACCTTGTCAAAAGTAAGATCGTTGAATAATTAGTACTTTTATTCAGTTGTTATAAACAAGAATATATAAGCTATTTATTTAGGATTTAATTAGAAAAGGAATCAAGCGATTTTAATCCCTCTCCAGATTTTTGTTTTTGTGAGATTTGAAGAGAGGGATTAAAATACAAATTGTATTTATAATTATGTCGTGTCTTGAGCCCATTTATTTTCTCGTTGGAGCAAAGTTAATTATTTATTGGATAATGCAATGTTTTCTTCTACTGGTTTAGAAGATACATATTAATATGAGAGTATTTGAAATTTTGGAATGAAATCTTGAAAAAAAAAAAAAGAAAGAATGTCAAATTAGTGCAATAATGAATGGTATCTTAGGCTTATTTGAACCCATAGTCGCATAGTGTATCATCTATCGCCGTTTAATCAGTGATTGTGAGTACATGACTGTGCTTGTACTGTTCTTCATCGCATCAAATCATCAACTCTGCGTCCCTCTGTAGTGCGAGGGCGAATCAGAGGTTCGATACTGATTTACTTTTTTTATTTTTTGACCAAATCTTCATTTCATTTTGTATGACTCCCGACATTTGTGAGTGTAAATATTAGATTAAGATTCTATATGTAAAACTGGAGCATTCCATTGTAATTAAAGAATTTAAAGACTTCATTTTCGAGATTTTAATTTTTTCCGTCTCTTCATCAATATTCGCGGTAGCGAATCGTCGCCAAGTAGGAAAAAAAGCTACCAAGAATCCTTATCTGGAATAATCGTGTATAATATAATATATAATTTTTTTTATAATAAGCGACATAGTGTAAAGAAATTTAAAAATCTAAAATTTTTGATTTGCAAACTTGATTTTCGACCAAATAGTTGAATTTTCAAAGCAAAGGCGAATTTTCCACAAAACGGTTGAATTTTCAACTCGAAAATATGAGTTTTCAACAAAACAAAAAAAAATAATTTTCAACCAAAACACTTCAATTTTTAACTAATATTATGAATCTTCAACCAAGAAAAATTAATTTCAATTTTTGGACCTTTTGTGGATTGTTGGCGCAATTCTCAACCGATTTAAATTAAACTTAAATTAAGTCAAACCGATTGCAGGCCTCGGAATATTATTTCGAAAATATTACACTAAAGACACTATTTTTCAATCCAAAAGACGAATTTGAAACCAAGAAAGATTTTTTAGTCAATAAAGAAAACAAAAATTTAATTAAAAATGTTGAATCTTTAAGCCAAATCCATTAGTTTTTAACAAAACAGTTGAATTTTCAACCAAGAAGATTTTTTTTTTAACAACAAAATTAATCCTCTAGAAAGTACATGCATTTTAAACTAACAATATTAATTTCTCATCAGAAAAGAATAATTTTCAACAGAATACCTACATTTTTAACGAAATAGTTGAATTTTCCACCAAGAAGATTAATTTTCTACCAAAAAAGGCGAATTTTTAACAAATCACATAAATTTTCAACTAAATACTTCGAACAATGGAGTGATCTAAGTCCAAATATTATTTGATTAACTTTTATTTTTTTCGTTTCTAAAGTTTTTTAACTAAATAGTTGAATTTTTAAGCCAAAAAAGATCAATTTTTAACTAAAAATACAGTAGTTAAATTTTCTTTGAGGAAAATTAATTTTCAACCAAAAAAAAAATTTAATTGTGTACCAAATAGTTGAATTTTATACGAAATTGTTAAATTTTCAAGACAAAAAAACGAATTTTGTCCAAAACCGTTTAATTTTTTGAAACCGATAATATGAATTTTCAACATTTTCAAAATTTGCATTTAAAAAAATTAATTTTTAACCAAAAAAAAAAACGAATTTTAAAATAAAATTATGAATCTTCAACGAAAAACGTAATAGTCGACATTTCGATTTTAATTAAAAATAAAAAATAGTTTGATTAAGCCAACATAAAAGAATTTTTAACCCATGAAATGGATTTTCTACCAGAAAATAATATTCAACAAAATACATACATTTTTAACTAAATAGTGAAAAAAAAATGGATGTGATATACCAAATAGTTGAATTTTCTACAAAACAGTTGATTTTTCAACTTGAGAATATCAATTTTCAATATAAAAGTTAATTTACATTTAATCAGTTGAATTTTCAACAAAATAGTTCAATTTTCAGTTAAGAAAATTAATTTTTAACAAAAAAAAATAATTTTCCAACAAAATACATAGAGTTTCCACTAAATGGTTAAATTTTCTACGAAATTTTTGAATTTTCGAGTTGAAACTACGAATTTACTACAAAACAGTTGAATTTTCAACCGGAAAATGTAAATTTTGAAAAAAAAAGGAATTTGCAATCGAAACAGATTAATTTTTAACCTGACAGTTGCATTTTTAACAAAGTAAAATGAAATTTCTACAATGTTCAGCAAAAAAATTGAATTTTCAATCGTACTTTTAATTTTTAACAAAATACTTGAATCCTGAACTAAAATAGATTTATTTTCAACCAAACAGTTGCATTTTTAACCCAAAAATAGATTTTCGACCAAAGAAGAAGAATTTTCAATAAAATGGATAAATTGTCAACTAAAAAGTTATGAACAATGGATGCGATATACCAAATAGTTGAATTTCCAAGCCAAAATTACGAATTTTCTACAAAATTGTTGAATTTTCAATCTAAAAAGTTGAATTTTCAACGAAAAATGTAATAGTTGATATTCCAACAAAAAAATATTTTAATTAAAAATAAACAAAAGTTCGATATAATCAACAAAGACAAATTTTCAACAAAATACTTTATTTTTAACTACAAAATTTATTTTCTACCAAAAAAGACGAATTTTCAAGCTAATTGTTTTAAAGAGATACATTTTTTAACCAAAAAGAAGAATTTTCAACAAAATAATTCAATTATGAACTAAATAATAAAATTGTCTACTAAAAAAGACCAATTTTCAACCAAATACTTTCATTTTTAGTCTAAAAAAAAAAAAATTTTGGCCCAAAAAAACGAATAGCTAAATTTTCATTGAAAAACAATAATATTCAATTTAGGAAAGCAAATTTTTTTGCAAAACCATAGAATTTTCAACAACAAAATATTGAATTTTCGAGCCAAAAAAAAATTAATTTTCTGTGAAACAGATTTATTTTCAACCCGAAAATATGAGTTTTCAACGAAAAAGTGAATTTTCAACCAAACAGTTGAATTTTTGACTAATATTTATGAATCTTCAACCAAAAAAAATCATTTTTAATAAACTGATTCAACTTTCAACCAAGAAATTAATTTTTCAACCGAAAAAGGAAAATTTGCAATCAAAAATATAATAGTTGACATTTCAACGAAAAAAGGTTTCAATTTTAAATAAAAGACACTTGAATTTAATATAAAAAAAAACGATTTTTCAACAAAATAGTTGAATCCTCAACCAAAAAAGATTAATTTTCAACCAAACAGTTTCATTTTTGACAAAAAAATTGGTTTTGTACCAAAAAAAGATGAATTTTCAACAAAATGCATAAATTTTCAACCAACTAGTTACATTCTGAATAAAGAAGATTAATTTTCTGCCAAAAAAGACGAATTTTCAACCAAATATTTGAATTTTTAGTCCAAAAAATATCACTTCAAAAAAAAATAGAATAGTTAAATTTTTATCAAGAAACAATAATTTTCAATATAGAAAAGCGAATTTTTTTACAAAACAGTCGAATTTACAACTAGAAAATATGAATTTTCAACAAAAAAAGATTTGAATTTTCGACCAAATAGTTGAATTTTCAAAGCAAAGGCGAATTTTCCACAAAACGGTTGAAGTTTCAACTCGAAAATATGAGTTTTCAAAAAAAAAAAATAAATAATAATTTTCAACGAAAACAGTTGATATTTTAACTAATGTTATGAATCTTCAACTAATAAAAATTAATTTTTAATAAAGTGGTTCAACTTTCAACTGGAATATAACTTTGAACATAAGTCCCTTCGATTGAGAACTTTCGGTCGTCGTAGAGTTCTTTCCGGATAAAGTCCGTAGTGTTAACGTTCGCGAAAGATACTCATTCTTCATATTACATTCAACGTAATTATCAAACAAACATCCCGTATATTTCCGTCGCTGCTCTACGATAAACACGGAGATTAAAATCGACAAGCAAACCCTCTCTCGCCCTTTCTTGCTAGAAAGGTAAATGTAAGTTATTTTATACTAACTGTATTCTATTCATCTGTGTTTGTTCTTAATAAACCTGTCCAAGATTAATTACCTTTATTTATTCAAAACACTGCACGCCAACACAGTTCCCTTAGAACTGACAAGTGACACACAACCCAAAATAAATAATAATTGGTCAGGTCTTACCAGCCTGACTTAATCAGCACTCTGGTCTCGCTCTTTTCCTATTTTCCTAACTGCCCTCGCCTTTTGCTCGGGACGTGACAGAACCTTTACCACTTTCACTCCAGGAAAATTTTTTTGTTTAGAAAATTCTTATTGTTCTTTATTCAATTGAACATTCATATTTTGATTTTCACCATGTTCATATAAGATAACAATGAAATGTATAAAAATAGTATAATAAGAATAAAATAAATATGAAAATATAGAGAAATACCAAAATAAAATAATATGAGAATCGAATATAAATAAAAGACATTTTTTATTATTATTATAATACTCATATTTTCAAATTAGAGTAATAAGTGAATCATCCTTCAAATATTATATTTATAATTAAATATTTATTTTTATAATTATTACAATGTTTTTATATTTTTTATTTTTATCTCATGGAATTTAATCCACCTATATCCGTTTCAGTCTGTTCTTTTTTATCCTTATCTATCCGTGAGATGGTATAATATCTTTCCGTTTTAATCAGTCTTCAACGAAAAAGATCCTATCCTCATGTATCCTTTTTAATCCATCTTCAACTAAAAATAGTCTATCAATTTGATTCCGTCTTCGAGTAAAATAATGCTATCTATATTTATCCGTTACTATCAGATTTCAACTAGTGATACTCTATCCGCGTCTATCCTTTTGAATCTGTATTGAACTAATAATATTTTGTCTTCGCCTATCAGTTTAAATGAAAAAAATTCTATACGTATGTATCCGCAGTGCAAACTATAAGGCTAATTCGTAATTGATACAAAATCATGAATTATAACGGAGAGTCAATCATTTTTTTCGCATAATGATAAAAATCAAAGTAGTCCACGGATAGACAAGGATTGGGTGACAGAAGTATTGAAGAAGATAAGCATTGATTGTTACAGATAAGTTCTCAATTCGTGATAGGTGACGGGATAAAATCAAAGTAGTACGCGGATAGAAAAGAATATAGCGACGGATAGAAAATTATGGATTGGTGCAGATAGGCAATAAATATTATGGTGAAAGGATTGAAGATGATAAAAAATGATTGGCACGGATTAGGATTCCATCCGTGTTACAAAATAAAAAAAAAACAATGACAATCAAACTACCATATAGTGATGCAAATGAGATGAATAGAGAGAAATATAATCTGTACTTTTCTCTTACTGACATTACCAGTTAACACCTTGAAACGAGATATCTAAATAAATAAATTATAATCGGGGATTACCACTGCCCGATTCTAAAAGCGTTTGTCGTCACGCCCCCAACTTAGCGTTGGTGGAGTTTTGGGCACTCATTATACTTGTGGTCGACTAAACCACATTTCGCGCACGGCTTAGCTGCGGGTTTACCCCAGTACTCGGGGGTGGGTGCCCTTCTTAAGGTGGGGTCCTCTCTCAGCCTCCTCCGAACCCTTTCCATGAATGGGAGAGCTGCTGGGGGATGATCCACTTTCGGCAACGCCATTGCCTCTCCTAATTGAGCAACAATGGGTTGGGGCGGAGGCGTCTGTGCCCTCGGCAGGCGTAGCACCCCGAGTGCTGTGCTGTCCCTCTCACTATGACCTGTATCGCCGCGTTATGGCTGAGCAGGGATCTCCTTATCAATTCCGAGTCGGATTCCGAGCTGGTATCCGAAGCATCCCTAGCTGATCCCTCTACAGGATGGATCACGCCCCGATCTGACAATTCTTCTAGTTGGATGTGGCTCTCTGCTGGAAGCCCGCCTGTGTACTCCAAGTACCGCATCCTCTGCTCTTCAGCTCGCGGGTCTACGAGGGTGGCGTACTCCCACACACGATTGAGGAAGAGCCACCCTCTTTCCGTCCTGATGATTGCACGAACATCATCGAGCCGCCAACAAACCATCTCGTCTCGGAAACCCTTCGGCAGCAACATCTGAAGCTCAAATTCCTAATTCTAACTAAATCGAAAATTCATAATTATTCTTATTAAACTAGGCTAACTATAGATGACAAGGTCCTCAGAATTACATCCTGCCAACCCTTAAATCCCCATTCACGCTACTTTAAGTATCCTATGAAGAGTAAGAACGGTTCCGAAGTCTGACGGCTAGACCCTCGTCGACCCCCTGATCGGCCAGAAGCTTAAGGTGACGTTCCACAGCCCAAACCATTTCATTCTCCGCTTCCCCATCTGCAGTCGGTTTGCTTTCCCCGTCTGAGTCATGGATCTCGAGAAGTTCGCGATCCAAAGTGGCCACCTCCTCCGGCATAAGTTCCTTTTCCTCAGGTCGGTCACGGTCTACGTATTTGAATAATTTAGAAACGTGATATCTTCCCTTCAAACCGCCCTCCTGTGACGCTAATTTGTACACGCCGGTTGAGCAAACCTTTAAAATCACATATGGCCCCTCGAAGGGTTTAACCAATTTAATAGAGTTGTTTTGATTTTCTCTAAAATAAAAGTGTGCCGGTTTTTTAACCAAGCCGCCCCACTATAAAAGTAACGTCTCTGCGACCAAGGTTATAATATTTAGATTTCCGCAAAAACCTGATCCTGACGTTTATTGATTAAGTCTCTTAAATGGGAGAGCCTCGACATCCTAGTTGCCTAACCTTCAGCATCAGGTGGGGGCAACTCTGCCTCCCCCTCACAAGTGCGTCAAAGCAGGTTCCTAGGCCTGGTTTCTCGTTCCATATTTAAAAATGCCGGCGTACACCATGTAGTGCTGTGCACGGACGTATTACACGAGAACATGAATTCTTTTAGGTGCACGTCCCATTCCCGGCGATTCTGCTCTACGAATAAGACTATCATAGTATTAAGGACTCGATTAGTCCTTTCGACTGAATTCGCGTGGCCGGGGTATACTGGGCTAAAAGAACGGTAGATATTATATTCCCTAGCTATCTCGTCCAATACCTTGTTAGCGTATTCTGTGCCCCGATCCGAATGAAGTACTTCTGGCGTTCCCCATCGGCTGATTATTAGATCCTCGAAGGTATACTTAATGTTGTCTGCATTAGCCTTTCTTAGCGCAGCCACCTTTACCCATTTAGTAAAAAGGTCCTGGTATACTATCAGATACGTATTCATTACCCTTTTTACTTTTTGGAAATCGGCCCATCACGTCCGTGGCAACTACAGCCCACGGCTCTTGAACTAAGTGATGGCCCATCAGAGCTTTCGGACCTGATTGGTTCAATTTAGTTAATTCACAGGTTTTACACCTGTTGATGAAGGTGCTAACGTCTTTAAACATTCCCGGCCAATAATAGCGCAATTTTGCTCTGTAGAAGGTCTTCGCAATGCCCATGGTGCCGGATTCAGGATTCTCATCTACTTCCCTCATTACGTCCTTAGTCTGGTCTTGAGGTACGACCAACTTCCAAGCATGCAGATCTTCCAGAATATCCTCCAGTAGGGGTTATTTTGGTATCTATAAAGCCGACAGTCAATCCTTATGAATTGTGAAAGGGACGCTGCAGTCGGGATACGTCTGGTTTGGTGATGAGATTAATGCCTTTTTATGTGTCAGGAACGCCTTCTCTTGTTCTTCGCCCCAAACGAATGATTGATTTTTCTTAGTTAGCTGAGTTAAAGGCTTGCAAATCCTAACATAGTCTTTAATGGAACGCCTATACCAAGATGTTGCTCCTATGAAACGACGGACTTGTCTCAATCTAGTCAGTCAAAGGTATTCCAATATTGGCATTGACTTTTCCTCATCGACGTTGAGACCTGTCTGATTCACTACAAATCCCAGATATCGAACTTGTAGCTTACAGAAGCCGCATTTATCAGGATTGAGAGTCAAACCAGCTTCCTGAACCCTTTCCATGGTTTTCTCTAACCAATAGAGATGTTCTTCGAATGTTTTGGTTACGACTATTATGTCCTCCAAATACGCGAACACGTGCGGCCTCATTTCTAAAGTTATAACCTTGTCCATCAATCGCTGGAACGTCGCAAGTGCTCCTTTAAGTCCGAATGGCATCCGCCGATGTTGGTGGAGACCCCTTCCATGTATTATTAAGGCGGTTTTTTCCCTGCTCTCCCGACTCAAGGGAATTTAATGATGAGCCTTGTTTAAATCCAGCGTCGAAATATATCCATCTGAGCTTAGCTTATCCAATATTTCAGTAATGACTGCCAAGTCGTGATCGCACAAACGTATGGGTTGTGTAGAGTGCAGCCACGACTGCATAGCCGTGTATGGTAGTGTTGTGGGTGAAATAGCGTGTGACAGCCGGCGAAGCAAGCACTAAGAATGTGATCGACGGATCACCCGGCCCTGAGAGTGTCTAGTGAACAACATAAAATAAAATTTTGAAGGCATTAGTGAATGTCTTTTTTCTATATAAGATGACCCCCCAGTTTGGCGGCGGTTTGGAGCAGCGGAGTTACAATCCCTAGGCCTCGAGAGGTTTGTTTATGGCAATAGGCCATCCCTCTCGAGGCTCCTCTTAAATGACAGCTCCTAAGTGGATTCTGTGCTCGACCAGGTAATAATTTCCAATTGATTTTACTTGAGTTTAAGTTGACTGGGCGTGAATATTTCAAATTTAGGCGTGGTATAAAATACCACGTCGCAATACGTTAAGTTTCTTTTGAAATTTCTTGCTCCTGCTTCATTCAAAGTGAAACAATGTACTCAAAAAAATATAAAAAAATATACGGCCTTCCGATAGTAGACGTAGATTATTTTTTTAGGTTTAGTATGTATTACAGGCACCCTCGTCTCTATTTTTTCTTTGCTCAATATTCTAAGCAAAAATTTAATTCTTTCTGAATATTGTTCTGTTTCATTGTGTTAAGGATATAAATGTATTCCTTATTAAAATATATGAAAGTCCTAAACAAGTAGTGAAGATTTTTTTAATAAGGTGTATGCATGCGTGGCTGGGAAAAAGGGCGTTTGAGCAGAACGAAGGGTGAGTGAAGGGCCCGCAGAGTCAGTAGATCGATAGAATCAGAACAAAACGGAAGTTTTAGAGTGAAGGCGAGCGATAAGCAGGGCCGGTGGAACGCAGATATCTGTCTTTATCGCTCCCTAAGGAGCGTGAATGTGAAGGAGGTAGAGTAAACGAGACACAAGCACATGGAAAACCGTCATTTGCTTTCCATATTCTTGTTCTGGCAATAAGTCCGTTGTACGAACGATCTACTTGCGTTCTGGTTGATTTCGAATTCCTAAAAGTAGTTCCGAGTGTTATCAGATTGTAATTCATTTTAGTAGTATTAAATATTTATAATAAACCGTACTTTCTTATTTTTTCAAACTGAACTATATTTATTGCTAGCATTGAGATCATCCAATCCCATGGGGAGAACGTTGTGCTTTTTCCTATTCAGATTACGTTTCGATAGCTGGGAAAGATTGGCCTTATCTCAGAGAAAAATTTATTTTAGTCCTTAAAGCATTGAAAAAAGCGAATCTCACGATCAATGAGTCTAAATGGGCTTTTACCCAGGAACGTGTGAAATATTTGGGCTTTATGTTTTCAAACGGTAAAATCAAGACGACTGACTCAATGATAAACAAGTATTATTGATTTTCCGATCCCGTCTGATATACATGAGCTCTGAAGACTTTTAGATCTGGCGAGATTGTACAGACGATTTGTACACAAGTTTGCAGAAATTGCAAATCCATTATATGCTCTGTTGCGAGATAATGAACCTCATCAGTAGAACGTAAGCCGGTTTTACATATTTCAATCCAAAAGCTCTCTTCGAACTTCACAGCGATGCGAGGGCAAAAGGTTTAGCAGCGATACTTTTGCAGAAATCTTCAGACACGATAAACCGTCGTACTAGCGAAACCGAGAGAAGTTACTATTTAGCAAATTAGAGTTGCTTGCAATAGTTTCGTCGGTGTCGCATTTTCGTTAGTTTTTGACATGTATTTTCAAAATCGTTACCAATTGTTAAGCGTTGCTCTATCTGAATACACAAAATACCAAAAATCCGCAGATCATTAGGTGGTGTAATCTACTTAGTGAATTTAATTTCGAAATTGTCAATCGAGCGGGGGAAAAATTACACCATGTCAATGCAATGACCCGAGCCCCTGTAGAATCTGATGAATATCACAGCGAAATGAAGGATCGAATGCGCGGAATTTTTTGGATAGTTAATCTAGAGCACGAAATTTTAATGTACGAATTCAAATACGTGAATGCAAAATTGAAGCTTAATGATGAAATTTAAAACAGCCGGTGAGCGAGCGAACCAAGAACGAAAAGGGCGAAAAGAAAGATTATGAATGCCGAAACAAAAATCTCTATAAGCGTATAAATAATAAATTACTATATATGATTTCCCGCAGATTGCGAAAAAGAACGGTTATCCGATACCATGGTATGAAATGTCATATTGGATTGCAACGTACTTTTGGTAAACTGCGAAAAATTTTTTACTCATCCTATATGCGTCGATATGTAAGACAACACATATGCGGATGCTTACACTGCTTGTTAACGAAAGCTAAGACAGGTTTTCAATCTGGTCAATTGCATCCCATTTCTCCGGCTAGGCGTTCTTTTGCTGCGCTTCATTTAGATCACGAGGATCCATTTGTGACTACACC
This sequence comes from Andricus grossulariae, assembly GCA_011634705.1. NCBI lineage: Eukaryota > Metazoa > Arthropoda > Insecta > Hymenoptera > Cynipidae > Andricus > Andricus grossulariae. The sequence continues at coordinate 67,361,210 of JAABKJ010007545.1, read as the reverse complement.
ACGAAAGTACAAGTATGCTCTTGTTGCGACCGACAATCGGACAAGGTTTGTTTACATGCGACCAGTCAAAGATACGAAAGCTATAAGCGGAATATGAATGCTGGAAGACACTATTGTGAAGTAAGAAGCTCCGATGAGATTTGTGACCGACCGTGAATCTGTTTCACGTGAGATATTTTTGTGAAGTTCTCTGCAAAACATGGGATCCATCATACTCATAACTCACTGCACCAACCACAAGCTAGTGGGCTCCTCGAAAGAACGAAAAATACTAATTCTAACCTTTCCTTAACTTCTATGGCTTTCCGAAAAATTTCTTGAAATTCCTTTCTTAGATAAAGCAAAGACAGCTGTTGTCGAAAGACGCTGCAGCTACTGCTTTTTCTTAATTGTCAGAAGCATATCCCATAGATGCAATCTGACGACTCGCCTAGATAACCTGACTAGCTGTATAGTAGAATCGGGTCCAAGAGTTGAAGAATGAGTCGTCTCGTCGCTATTGAAAAGGAAATTTAACGAAGAAACCGTGAAGAAGCCTGCAACTCTACCATTGACTCAACGACGCGGCAGCCATCCCCTTTAAATCACTCTTAGTCTAACAGCCGCAAGAAATTTATTGAACAAGTCACTGTTTTTCGCAGATGATTTTATAAAAATTTAAAACATTGGAATTGCTGCTGCTATTCGTGTCGCTACGAAAAACTCTGAAGTTGTTGAGCCATATCTGAAGCAGAAGCTTTCAACTAAAAGTCATTGCGATGATAGATATTTTGGCTCAGAGAATTTTGAATTTGGTAATGCTAAAGCTAAAAATGTTTCTGTAGCAGCTCAAACAGTTGCCTATTGTACAGACCTACAGGGCTTGACCCAACACATGCAAAAAAAGCAAAACGTTTCTGAAGTTCACTTGAAGTTTGAGATCGATGGTGGAGGAAGCTTCTTGAAATTCTGGTATGCCTGTCTATTCAATCCACCACAGAAGATGAAGAATTTGATTAGCGCCGAGAAAAGTATGAACAAGGAGTTTCTGCTAAGCCATTTGAGGATTCTTGGGTCAAGAAATTGCTCATTCCCATATTGGCACAATGTTCCCAGGAAAATTTTGCAAGCGTCTCACAACTGTGTTCTACAGAGCATATCAATGACACGGGCATATAAAGAAAGTGTGTGGAGCCAAAAATTTGACCTATATAGCATTTCAGAATTGATCTAGCATAGACCAAATCTGCATTGATTGGGATTTTCTGCTCACCAGTTTTTTCATGTGAGCTTAAATTTTTAGTTTAGATCAAATTACCCCAAGTAGGCCACCATAAATCGAAACTCCTTTTCTTCGCTGTGAAATAAATTTTTTAATAGCCCTTATGTTTAAAAAGATTTCCTCAGGTTTTGATCGCAAACAAAATTTGTTTGCAAAAATTATTAACCATGGAAATTTAATGGTACAACATGACAAACATGTTTCTCGTGAACGGCTAAAAGGATTTTGACGATCATTACGTTGGAATTATTGTTTTAAAACATATATTCCAGAAATTTTTTTTCTGACTATAAAAACATTAAATTCGTTTGAAGAATTACCATTTTTTATAAACAAATTGTATTTTTGTTCTCTTCAAATAAATTTTTCTTGCAAGTTATTCTACATTCTCTACGTAGATATATTTTTAGTGACATTTCCTTTAATATTGTATTCACTTTGTTCTCAAATGACCTGTGCAGTGGATTTCTTTTTTTTAAATTCCTTTTACAGGTAAATCTCTTTTGAGATTCCAGCAATGGTCCGCCATCATGTTTACGTTCCATTTTTTTCCTTGATACCTACTTCATACATCATATTCTTCATATCATAGTGCTCATTTGAAATTTGTCTGTAATCAAATTAGTGTATCAAGAGAAAAATTACTTAATATTTCTTTTCGCATTCCTCCCCAGAAAAAATGTAGAATAACGTGAAAAATTCTTCTTCTTCTGAAAGAAACAAGATCAATTTGTTTATAAACAATTGATATTTTTTAAACAAATTCAATGTTTATATATTTGAAAGGAATGTTTCTGGCATGTAAGTTTTTAAACCAAAATTTCACCGTAATAATCATCAAAACTCATTGAGCCGTTCACGAGAAAAATGTTGATCATGTTGTAACATTAAATTTTCATTGTTAAGAACTTTCGCAAAAAAACTTTTTTTGTAACCAAAAAATGCGGAAATATTTTCGAGAATGAGGGCTGTTAACAAATTAATTTGATAGCTAAAAAAAACGACATTTGATTCATGGTGACCTACTTGGGATAATTTGACATAAACTAAACATTCAAACTAGAATAATGAAAAAACTGGTAAGTAGAAAATTCTAATTATTACAGATTTTGACTATATGAGACCAATACTACAATGCTATATAGGCCACTTTATTGGCTTCTCACAATTTATTCTTGTGTGCCTGTGTAATTTTCGAGGAAACTGGCTAATATCATGGAGGGCATGATTATGTCTAGCACTAGAACTTTTTCGTGCACGTCGTGTTATGAAAAGAAAGGTAAGCTCAACAAACGTGGAATGTACAGAACGGTAGGCAACACGCTTCGAAACTATAAGAACTAACGTGAAGCAGGAGCTATAAAAGCAGATTCAAAAAACCTTGATACTTGCATGAATCCTCCTCTTTTCAACACTTGTGAAGACAAAACTTTTCTGTAGATCCTACCACCACCAGAATTACATTTGATGCTGAATGTAGTGAATACTCTATTCATGCATTTATCAGCCGAATTCCAAGGTGTTGCTACTCAGTGAGCACAATCTTGCAATGTTCAACGCGAGATTAGACATGGCAATCCTTGTTTCAAAGGGAACTCGTGGAAGATATTTCTGGAAAAAGTCGATTTGCTTCTTGCCAGGTGCAATTCACAAAAATGATCAAGTGTTGCACTTTTATTTATACAAAAGAATAAAATATTTTCAGTAAAAACAAAGATTTTCATTTTCTTGCATATTTTTGTTTGACAGTAGCGCTAGTAATACTAAAACTGAAACTTTGATTTCCTTCTTCTAGCAGACAACTATATACAGGGTGTCCCAGTACTCGAGGTACATTTTTATATTTTTGAATTCCACATAAAAAATAAAGTCAGAAATAATCATAACTATTTGTTTTAAAATTTAATAAATTATCGTGTAATTAACAATTAAAGATTAACCAATCACAAGGACGCGTTAGATGGACGAAAGTGCATGTGTCTTTGACAAGAGTTTGTGCGCAGAAAAGCTGAGCCCGTGTAATTTAAAATTTACAGGAGGTTGTGAATGACAATGGTGAAACTTCACACGGCAACTGAGCGACGAGAGATATTAAATCTTATTAAATATATTTTCAATCCTTTAGAATGCACGTTGAATCATTTCAACTTCCTTTGGGTATTTGGAATTATATAGAATTCAAACGAATTCTTAGGATTCAGATGTACACCTGTGAATTCTTTAGAAGCTTTTTTTTCTCTTGAAATCTTTGCAACATACCATGAATCATTTTGAATTTCTTCACGTATTTTTTATTCTCTGCATTCTATGAATTCTTATCAATTCTCTGAATTCTCTGTATTCTTCTAAGTTCACCAAATTCTTTTGAATTGTCTGAATTCTTTTACATTTTCTGAACTCTTTTGAATTCGCGGAAATCTTTTGAATTCTCTGATTTCTTTTGTATTCTCTCACGTAATTCACTTGAAATTATCTAAATTATTTTGAATTCTGTAAATTCTTTTTCGTTCTGTGAATTCTTCTGAATGTTCTAAATTCCTCACAAACAATTAAGTTATCTTCAATTCTTTGATTTTATTATTTTAATTACAATTCAATTGTAATTAGCCAATTAATCGTACCTCACTGGTGCATGCATGCACGACAAAATTTTCAACTTATTTTTTCCTGGGATGAAGTTTTAGCTATGAACACACTTTCAAAGTATAATCTTTAAACAACATCCTTACTGATCTGTTTTATTTTACTTTAAATTGTTTTCACTAAGTAGCGAAACTAATTAAATCGTCGTCAAACGTAGTCGATCAGAATGAAAATTCTGCCAAAAAAAAGTATTTCGGAAATTTTTGATACAATTTTCGATACGTAACATCGTCATAGAGTTTCGTTTCTTACTTCCTAAAAGAATTAAATGTGATCGAGTTTAGTACTCTATTCCCCGCGATAATAATGATTTTCGTAATTTTTAAACACTTTGCCTTTTTTTTAAAAGTAGTGGAGTATTTAACGTCATGATTAGACTCCCTTCTTGCCTTCTTCAATAGAAAAACTAGCCGAAAAACCTTTCAAGCATCTAGTCCAATCGTGCCACCGGAAGTTATGCATTATTTTCAGAAAGCCCTTAATTTGCAGCTTTGCTGACTTTTAGCCTTTTTTTAATTAATAAGAGTCTGTTGTCAAAGTAAAAATTTCTCATTTCTCTATTTCCTTCTCTCATTAAAAAACGACCCAAAAAACTTTACAATATAAATTTCAAAACTGCGACTGGAAGTGATGCATTATTTTCAGAAAGCGAGGCGCAAGTTTCGATAATTCGCAAATCAGCTGTGGGCTTTCCTAAATAATAAATAAGAGTTTGTCGTCAAATAAAAACCCCTTTTTTGTATTTCTTACCAAAAAACTACTCGAAAAATTTTCAAACAATAAATTTCAATCATGCGAAAGGAAATAATGCCTTATTATTTACACAAAGCGAGGAGAAGTTTCAATAATTCTTTGGCAACTTCACTGATTTTTTCCTCTTATTAGGAATAGATGAGAGTTTCACGTAAAAGTAGACAATTCTCTTCGGTTATCTTCCCTGATTCGAAAAGACACCGAACAAGTTTTAAAATATCAATTCAAATCATACCACAAAAAGCATAGCATTATTTTCTGAAAATCATGAGAAGTGTAAATAATTCCCAGCTTCGGTGGCATTTGGCATATTTTTAAAAATATGCAAGTATTTTCCGTCAAAATGAAACCTTGTAGTCTGCTCTAATGAAAAAACTACCAAAATAATTGTCACACGTAATTTTCCATTACACGCCTAAAAGTAAGGCATTATTTCCTTAATATAATGGGAAGTTTCAGTAATTCCCAACTTTTCTGGCCTTTGGCCTCTTTTTTAAAATTCATAAGAGTTTGTCTTCAAGATGAGTACCTATCTATTGACTTCCTTGTTCGAAAAAGTGTGCAGAAAAGTTTTAAAACATTAATTCCATTCATGTCACCGGAAGCAATACATTATTTTCCGAAAATCATGGGAATTGTAAATAATTTCGAATTTCGGTGGCACTTGACCTATTTTTAAAAATAGGTAAGAGTTTTTGTTCAAAATAATACCTTTTTATTGTATTAACTAATAGAAAAACTACCAAAAATACTTTTGAAACATAAATTTCATTCATGCAACCATTATTTGATCATGCCACCAGAAAACATGCATTATTTTCAAAAAATCATGAATTTGAATTCTACAGAATTCAAAATATTCAAAAGAAGTTAAGATAATTCAACGTGCATTTCAATGATTTCAAGAGAATTAAAAATATTTAAAAGATATGAAGGAGTTCAAGCTAACTCAAGGTGCATTCTAAGTATTTCAAGATATTAAAAATATATAAATCAAACGCAGTGCTATCGTGAGAATTTAGCAAATTAGGATAGTTTAAAGAGCTCAGGAAATTTCAAAAGAATTCAGAGAATCTATAGAATTCATAAGAATTCAGACAGTCCATAGAATTTATAAGAATTCAGAGAATCCATAGTATTTATAAGAATTCTGAGAATCCATAGAATTTAAAAGAATAAAAAAAAAATCAGTAAAATTCAGAGAATTCAGAGAATTTAGAAAAATGCAGTGAATTCAGAAGAATTTTGACAATTAAGGAAAATCCAGATAGTTGAGAAGAGTTCAGAGAATGCAAAGAAATTGGAGACATTCAAAATAATTCATGGTGTGTTGTAACGATATAAAGAGAATTCGAAAAAAACTTTTAAAGAATTCAAAGTAGTACAAGTGAATTCAAAGAATAAGTTTGACTGCTACAGAATTCAAAATACTCGAAGGGAGGTTAACTAATTCAACGTGTGAAGTAGCACCAATGACATTAGCAAATTTCTGCATATTTCAAATTACACGGCCTCAACTTTTTTGCGCACACACTCTGTTCAGTGACGCATGTACTGTCGTCCATCCAACGCGTGCTTCTGATTGGTTAATCTTTAACTGTTAATTATTCGTTAATTATTAACTTTGCGGCAAATTTGTATTATTATTTTTGACTCCATTTTTTGTTTTCAGGTGGAATAATTGAAATTAATGTTTTAAAATTTTTTTGTAGATTTTTGATTAGAAAAGAGAACATGCAAGGTCTCATTTTTATGACAAACACTTACCTATTTTTAAAAATACGCGAAATGCTACCGAAGTTGAAAAATATTTACATTACTCACGATCTTGAGAAAATAATGCAACGATTCCGGCGGTATAGATGGAATTAATGTTTTAAAGCTCTCTTCAATAGTTTTTCCGATCAGGAAAGGCATTGAAAAAGGTCTCATTCTGACGCCAATCTCTCACCTGTTTTTGAAAATAGGCCAAATTCCACTTAACTCGGAAATCATTTACATTCCTCACTTTCTAAAAATAATGCATCACTTCCAGTCGCATAATTTAAATTTATGTTTCAGAAGTTTTTTCGGTAGTCTCACGATTAAGAAATGAAACAAAGAAAATAAAAAAAGTTACCTATTCTTCAAAATGAGCCAAATGCCTCCGAAGGTGAAAATTATTTACAATTCTCCTGATTTTCAGAAATTAATGCATTGAATACTTTTAGTCGCATGATTGAAATTCAAGCTCTAAATATTTTTTTAATAGTTTCTTCATAACAGAAGTGAACGGAAAAGGTCTTATTTTAACGAAAAACATTGAAATATTTTTACATATATGCCAAATGCCACCGAAGCTGGAAATTATTCGCACTTCTCATGATTTTCAGAAAATAATACATTTCTTCCGGGGGCATGACGGAAATTAATGCTCTAAAAATGTTTTGGGCACTTTTTCAAACATGAAAGACAACAGAAAAGGTCTCCTCGCCTTATGAAAATAATACGTCACTTTCAGTTGCATGATTGAAGTTTAAGTTTCACAAGCATTTTTGGTGGTTTCTAGATTAGCATAGACAAGGGAAAAGTTCTTATTTTGACGATAAGCTCTCACCTATTTTTAAAAATGGGCCGAATACCACGGAAGCTGGAAATTATCTACACTTCTCATGATTTTTGAAAATAATGCATTGCTTCTTGCGGTATGATTGAAATTGAAATTTTAAAACTTGTTTAGGTTCTTTCCGTATCAGGCAAGACAACCAAAGAAAATTTTTCACTTTTATGTCAAATTCTTATATATTCTTAAAAAGAGGACAAAAATCATCAAGGTCACTAATTATTGAAACTTCTCTTCGCTTTGTATAAATAATAATGCATAAATTCATCTTGCGTGATTAAAATTTATGTTTTAAAATTTGTTTGAGTAGTTTTTCGGTTAGAAATACAAATAAACAAGGTTTTGATTTGACGATTAATTCTCATTTTTATTTAAAAAAGACCAAAGCAGGTTTGCGAATTATCGAAACTTACACCTCGTTTTCAGAAAATACTGCATCACTTCCAGTCGCAGTTTAGAAATTTGTATTCTTAAAGTTTCTTGTGTATTTTTTAATAAGTGAAGGAAGTAGAGAAATTTTTACTTTGACGACAGACTCTTACCACTTAAAAAGAAGGCTGAAAGTCAGCAAGGTTTGGAATTAATGAAATTCGTCCTGGCTTTTTGAAAATAATGCATTACTTTTGGTGTCGCGATTGGACTAGATGCTTGAAAGATTTCTTGGGTAGTTTTTCTATTAAAGAAGGCAAAAAGGGAGTGGATCACGGGATTGAAGTGATAGTTTGAAAACTTTCTGGGGTAGTATTTTTATTTCTGAAGCTAAGGATGTAAATCTAGTTCAGACAGTAAAGACTCGCGTGGATTTAAAAAATTTCTACGTGCTTATAAGTTGCGCACTTATAATTATTTTACGAAGTAAGAAATGAAACTCTATCGCGCGACTAAAACTTCGATTAAAACATCGAACATTTTCCATTGGTTTCTCGATTGAGTATGTATAAATCATATCTTTTATGTCACGGATCAAAAATTGTATCAAAATTGTATAGAAAATTCCCAAGATACTTTTTTTTTTGTAGTGATCGTGGGACCTTGTAGCTGGTGGGAGGGCTTACAGGTCTCGTTAGACTGTAGATCTGGAATAGGTGAAGCTGAGGGGCTGCACTGCGAGGGTTGGCAACTCTGGGGAACTGACGAACTCTAGTCGGTGTGACCTAAACTAAGGAGCCATCCTCTCAGGAGATAATGGCAAAGCTTTCTGGAATATCGAGGGCGCGAGTTCTCATGCTTCCAAGCTACAATGTGATCGCCGTGTCAACAGCTGAATGGCACCAAGTTCAACAAATCCTTGAAAACCCTGGTCTGCCCCCCTCAGTAGAGGCGGACAGGCGAGGGTCTCGAAGGATCTGTCGTAACAGACACTTTAAGACACCAGGTCGAATCACATAGTATGTAGACCCGCCCCCTGCAAGCGGGGCTCTGCCAAAGGTGTTTCTTATTTCCCTAGCTTCTCGTAGGACTTAAATGAACTTCCAAAAAACCAAACAAACCAAAAACAATGAGGGGCTCGTTTCGGGACCCTCCTCTAACCCACCGTCAAAAGTGGGAGGCTCCTTATGGGGCAATCCACCAGAGGCGGTGCGAACTAAAGATAACGGTGTAGACAATCATGTGGAAGCCGTAGAAGTGCAGCTGACGGAACTCTCCGTAAAAAAAGATGCACCGTAGCGGAGCACAAAGAAAGAGAGACCGCAAGGCGCGTCTCGCAAACAGCAGCCAAGGCATCCCAAAGGGGGAAGTGGCTGCGGAAACTTCACTTGGAGCAACTCCTCAGGCTAATCCCATTGGCAAGAGGAAGAAGGGCTCCAGAGAAACTTCCCCAAACAGGGAGTTGAAACGGCAGAGCTCTGGAAACACAGGGTCTTACCTTCGCGCGGAGGGCTAACAACGCCTTGGCGAGGGTTGTTGTTCCTTCGCATTATCCTGAGAACCGTTTAACTCTCGAGGAGTTATACAGGATGAGGGATGAAATCTGTAAAGAGATTGGCGCATTGCCCTGCGAGGGGCGCGCCCCCAGCTTCAACGACATCTTCATCAGGTCGGGGGCCAACGTAGTGAAGGCCGTGGACATCTGGTCGCGAGACTGGATAGTGGGAAACCCACCAACGTATAGGGTCAAAGAGGGCCTAAACTTGAGAGTCAACTTGGAAGTGTCTGCAAAGGTACCGTAGAGCGAAGTGATTCGTGGAAGGTTTATTTCGACAGGCAGGGTTCCAGGCCGAAGGGGGGACGCTGGATTCTAGTCGTCGGACTTCCTAAATCCTCAATCAGAGCCCTTGCGACTCTTGATAACCGAACCTCATCTAGGGGCGTGTAGGGTTACCTTCCGAATGACCCAACCGGGCTCCATAGGGTGATTAGAAGCGCCCTAGGTGCCCCGAATTAGCCTGTCAATGGCTGAGACGGAAATCACCATTATGCAGATGAATTTGCACCACAGCAAAGGCGCCTCGTCGGTTCTAGCCAGACACATGTCTGTGGTGCAGACAGGGCTCGCCCTAATCCTAGAATCCTGGTTATGCAGGGAAAGGATTTGTGGCTTGTTAGGGCGTGGCTCCATTTATAAGGTGCGGCTCGAAAAAACGCCAAGGGCGTGCATAGCCGTCAAGGGAATGGATGCGATCTTGGTGCCTAAATTCTTCTCTAGAGATCTCACTATTATTAAGGTGGAGGCTCTAATTCGGCACAGACAGGAGAATAAAATTCCTCTGATGTTGGGCTGTGATGCAAACTCTCACAACACGGTGTGAAGGAGCACAAACATCAACGACAGAGGGAGAGATTTCATTGAATATATAGCGGGCATAGAGCTGGAGATTCTGAATCGGGGTGATATTCCCACAGTCTCCGGTGAGGAGTCTCGCTCGGACCACAAATATATGGTTTTTTGATTAACACTAGGAAAACCGGTAGTTTCTTTTACCGAATACGAAGAAGCAACGCTGAATCACCTAATGGAAGTTCACTTCCCGTGTTCTCAATGAATCTGAACCGACCAAGAGGAGGAAGGCTGGGGCCCAGAGGTGGAGAGGGCCGACTGGAATTTCGCCGCTAAGGTCGCTGATTACAAAAAGGGTGAATGAGTCGTAGGACCTTCTGTCCCTTTTATGGGGGCGGATGTCATTTATCCAGCGCTTTTACAAAAAGGCATGGATTTAGTCATCCCTCCTCTGACGAAATCATTTAGGGCATGTATAGCCCTTAAACACATGCCATTGGCATGGAAGGATGGCAGAGTGGCCTTCATATCCAAACCTGGGAGGGAGGGTTACACTGTTGCAATAGATTTCCGACCAATCAGACTAACGTTTTTTATTCTGAAGACGTTGGAGAGGCTGGTTGAGAGATACATTAGGGATGGGGTGCTCTTGTCCTCCCCGCTGCATAGAGGGCAGCATGCTTTTCAGGCAGGCTGCTCGGTAGAAACTGCACTTCATGCTGTTGTGGCAAAATTGGAGCAGCAGTTGGAACAAAAGGGGTATGCTGTGGACGCCTTCTTGGATATAGAAGGTGCTTTTAGCAATACTCCTCAAGAAACCATCTGTCGATAGGCTTTGAGATGTGGCATGCCGGACCAGCTTGTATGCTGGATAGGAAGCATGCTACGCCAGAGAAGACTCGATATCAGATGGGGTGAGGGCCTAGCAAGGGGAATAGCTCCACGGGGAAGCCCACAGGGGGGTGTCCTGTTACCCCTCCTGTGGTGCATTGTGGTGGACGGCCTCCTTCGAAGGCTAAATAAAGAGGGGTATTATACTCAGGGATATACCGATGACTTTGTAATCCTAGTCAGGGTGGCTCATCTGGAAACACTGATGGGTCTCATGAGGTCGGCGCTGCGCATCGTAGAGCTCTGGTGCGATAGCTCAGGGCTCTCGGTAAATCCGGAAAAGACCAACCTGGTAATTTTCACGAGAATATACATTTTATTGCAACTTGTGTCGTTTCTCCATAAATTTAATTTGTTTATTTTCAACGTTATTTTTTTATGATTTGAACTGAAAATACGCATACTAGTGTAAATCAGTCCTAAGCAAATTTATGGATATAATTAGGGCGAAAAATTTTGTTAGATAAAAAGTTATTGCAGCTTGTGTCGTTTTTCCAAAAAGTCCAGTTTTAATTTTTGATGTATTTTTATAGCACGAGTTTATAACATAGTTCTTTTTTGGTAGAACAACTTTTGTCTTTTCATTTTTTTTCGTCTCTTGTGTCATTTTTTCGAAATTTAACTTAATTTGTACATCCTTTTTGAGTGAAAGAGTTTGCCTATTTTTTTCTTATCTTGTGTCGTCTTCCAAAACATTGAATTTTTTTATTTTTAATTTCATTTTTCACGAATGAAATGAAAAATACGCGTCCTATCAAAAAGTGATTAATGAAAAATTTGTGGATATTTTTTGGGTGCAAGATTTCTGTATTTTCATCTTTTTTTGTATCTTGCATAGTTTGACCGCAAATGAAATTCTTAATTTTTCATTATTTTTTGTGCGATCAAAATTTGAATTTTCGATTTTTCGAAATAATTTCAAAAGTTGTAATGATAATCTTGTAGGGCTTTCAAAAATAAACGTTCTTCTTCTCTAGACTTTTTTTGATATCATGCATTTTTCGGCTTAAAATATTAATTTTCGTTTGTTTATTGGGATCTTGAAAATGCTATAACTCTGATAATTTTCATTTTATCGAAAAATTTCACTGAGATAAATTGTTTGTCTTTTGGAGTACTGATAATAAAAGTACATAGAATTTTTAAATTGTGAAAAAAGTGGTTTCAAACATTTTCAAAATGTGCTCACTTTTTAAATTTTGATCCAAAATAGCTGGTTACCGAATTCGTTCTTTCTTTCCAAAACTTGAAAAAAGTGTGCCAAAGCATAATCTAATCTGATCAATCTTTCGGAAGTTATCGTACCTACACGATACTACAGATTACAGACAGACAGACAGACACCTTCGTAAAACCCTTTTTTCTGACTAACGGGGCCTTAAAACGTCGACATTTGATTGAACCCGCAAAAGTCATTTTTCATATAAAACCAATACCTTCTCATTGAGATGAGAATGTAAAAATAACACTTATAACAGTGTTTCTATTATGTTCTTCCATAAGGGCCCTTTTACCAACAAAATTTCGTTTGAAGGTTCTACTTTTTTATTATGAAGTTCGGTTCGGAATCGTATTCCTACCATAATTTTGAACAATTGGAAAAAAAGACGACTTTTTATATTAAAAATGAAAAAGTTATGAGCTTTAAAATTGGAAATTTGAGAACAAACGTTTGAAAACATTTCTCCTAGCAAAATTATTTGAATGAAATAAATAAATTGCAAATAGAACAATTATTTCGAAATAATTTTTATTCACAAACAACTAAAATTATTGATATTTCAATTTAGTCAAGAATAATATTTTCAGTTGAACTGAAATGATAAGTTTTATAACAAGTATTATGCTCAAGATTTGCGATAACTCAGCAGCAATATTTTCATTTGTACTGAAATTATAATATTGAGGTACAATATTCTTACAATCTGAGTTCATTCAACAATAAAATTTTAATTCAAATGGAAATTAGAACGAAAAAGTTAGTAACTTATGGAAACTTTCACCTCAAATTACAAAATGTGAATTAAAACAAATAATTAGGAAGAACAATTAAAATAATTATTTAAAACCATTTAGGCTTTCTCTTCGCCAGATCCTTTTTTCGGACATATTCGGCAAGAAGTTTGGATGAAAACAATATTATAATATAGAACATTCCTCTTATGACTATTCTTGTTAATATTATAAGCAAATTTGATAAACAAATGCTTCAGGCATTTTTCGACAGAAAAACTCATTTGTTTGAGTGTCTGCCACTTTAATTCGGAACTTTACGATAATTTGGTCACCACCGCTTATTTTAAAGAAGGGGGTACAATTTCGAAAAGACTACTTTAACAACCACTTGATTAGAAGGGCGTATAAATCATGTTTGAAGACAAATGTAATTTTTCTGTTCGTTCAATAAATATGTGGCCTTAAAAATGGCCGGTGGTTTTGTTGTTATCGCACTGGCATGTCCGATTCTTTTAGGTTTTGGTCTAGTTTATAGTCATGGTCTATTCCTTGAAGGCTTGGTTGCGGCATATTTAGGCAGATGTGTTCCTCGTTGGGTTCTGAGGTAAACCTGGTCCGCTTCCACTTCTGGTGAGAGAGGGATCGAGCTGGATTTAGGAATGTGTATCACGGAGCCAATGGTTGCAGTGCTTTTTGGTGATGTCGATGGTCGTCGCTCTGGTACAAGGACTTTCGCCGAGTAACCTGCAAATACTTGGATTATTTTCGCTGATAAGGCGCCAAGGGATGGGGAGCTTTTGGAGAAAAGGTTCTTTGCTCGGGCTCCTCGGGCAGACAATGATCCCTGGAGGATTTGTATCGGCGAGACCTGGTCTGGACGGATCTTCTTTGGCGATGGATTTTCCTATTAGTTTTTGCTCTCGTCGTTCTCGCTCGTACCTGGGCTGCCCCGCCTTCACTCAAATGTTGGGAGGAGTGAGGTTAGAACCTCCGAGGGCTACATTTGGAGCATCCTGCTTCTTCTGGATATTGCTCTTTACGGATTTTGTCTTTGTCTCTACGTCAGGACTAACTTCGAAGAGCCGTTTTCTCGTTTTAGTCGTTCTCACTGAGTGGCAAAGTGTGAAGTACTCACTTGTATGTCCGATTTCCACTGTGTGGAGGCGTCTTTCTGTTCTGACGGGTAAACCTTAATCCCGCAGGTACGTCTTCCTGGTGGAGAAGGATGTGGTGGCCATACTTCAAGGTTAGCCGCGAACGGTGGCATCGCCTTAGTTTGAGCTGAACCAACCTCTTTTCGTATTCGTCGATCAGGCATTCAACTCGAGTTTGTAGCCGATGGAGGGTAATACTTAGCGGAGGCTGGACCAATCAACTGTCCGACAATGGTTGTTTCCCTATCGCCTGTATCGCATCCTATGCCGGTTTCCTGTTGACGACTATCATCAGCTTGTAAGGATATCAATTCGTGGATATCGATTCCTGGATATGACAACTCAGGAAAATTGAAGGTTATGAATAAGGTACTCTAGAATGTACACTTGGTTCTTGAAAAGGTGTTACTCTCGAAGAAGTCTCGAAGAGATACTACTCTTAAGGCGGTCTTGTAAAGATTAGACTCTTAAACTGGTCTAAAGAAGATACGACTCTCCTACTCTCCTTTTCTACGGTGATCGGACTTCCTGAGAGAGATCGGAGAGAGATCGGCCCATGTCGGAAACTGGTATAACACCCTTCAGACTGGTGGTCGGCACGCTTTTGACGAAATCAGGGTACCCTGACCCGCCTGATCAACGACCTACTTTCTGGTCAGGTACCTGCGAGCTTGGACCGATCAACCTTTCATTCAGGGGTCCTTTGTTGGAAAATCACAAAAAAAATTTCTAATTCAGCAATCCGCGATTTAAAAGTAATGTATTTGGTATCTGCGTATTTTTCCGATTCCAACGACATGTAACTTGTCTATAAAGGTTGAAAATTTGTAAAGTATTTAGTATTGAATTTAATATTGAGGTAAAGTTTCTTGATATTAAACTCCTTCAAATTCTCAACTTTTCCAGGTAAATAATATATCATTGGAATCAAGAAAATTCGTAGATGCTGATTATGCTATTTTCAAATCGCTAGTTGAAAAATTAAAAATTTTTAAATTTCCTCACTTTGACCTGCCCGTGGCGAAAAGACCCCTGCTGGAGTAAGCTCACCCACACTGAGGTCCGTGAATAGGACAAAAAGTAGAAGAAAAAAATAAGCCGGGATGGGCCTGACCATACCTGAATAGTGAGCAAAAAGTTTACCGTCCACCACGTGAAATGGCCGAGCGCTCCATCCACTGATCGCCAGTGGTAGCGTCCGGCTTTAGTAAGACAGCACTTTACGCGGAGGTCCGTAGAGCGGTTCCACTAACTTGTATTTATTTACTGATAATATACATAGGAAAGTGGAATTTGAATCCTATTCTACTTTTCTAGATGAGTTGAAACATTAAGACGAAGTAAATAATATAAGTCCATTGTCTCCGGGCGATAATTTCAGTAACCTTCATAATTATTTAATTAATTTTATATTTTCTTAAACAAATTTGATTAAAAAATGCATTATTCAAGCATTTCTCGAAGTAAAAACTAGTTCTTTTCAAAGTCATTTCTTTAAATTGGGAAGTCGATATTAAATTTATCAACACAAATAGGAGAGGACGCGAGATGAACATCATCGATTTGACTAGGGCTTCACAGGATGAAAGTACATCAAAATCCAATCAGGGCGTATTTTTTCATTCGATTTAATGGGCCTCAGTTTCCGAGCTATCGAGGTTAGAGCATTTGCGCTCGAGCGCTCACCTGGCCACGACAGAGCCGGGACCCCAGACTTGGCACTTACTGACAGTCCGACAGTAATTGTGATAAACGGAAAGTCCACACTGTTTCAATATCATCTCTATACGGTTCTTTTGACACAGATCAAAAAATAAAATCAAAAACAAAAAATCGTTTTTGTCGCTTCTTGGAAAAGTAGTTAAACACTACGGTCCGGCAGATAGTGACTATTTTTCAATTGAATCATGCAAATCATCTTACAAGCCATGTTATATTTTTTTAGATATATGAACCCACAAAAACATTTTGAAGACGAAAGGCATCCCCGCATGTTATTAAATATATAATTATATGCTCCGGTGAAACTATGCAAGATACGGAAAATTGTTTGAAAATAAAATTATTTATTACCTGAAAAAGATCTAAGAGATTTCTTTATACCATTTTTTAATAGGACGCATATTTTCTTTAATAGCAAAAAATCACATTGAAATTTAAAAATTATGAGAATGTGCCCGTACAGTGGGTCGAATTTTTTATAACAAGAAAATGTCCTAAAAGAAGCTAGAGAAATATTTTAAGCACCCTTATTAAAAAATTTGTTTACAAAAATTTCTACGAAAAGTTTGTGAATGTTTTGTTTCTTTCGTAAATCATGTAACGTCTTTATAATTATCACCTTATTTCAGTTCACTGATATTAATTTAGTTGATTAATATACACTTCAATTGAATAGGGCTTCATATTTACCACTTTCGTTTAGCAAGTATATAAGTTATGTAAGTTATATAATTTACATAAGTGTTTTAATACTGCGTTGGTACAACAAATCCATTATCTCGATTGCATCTTCCCCTAAAAATGTTTCCCAGGGTGCCAAAAATATTTTTAAAATGCCTCATTTTGCTATGCAAAATCCTCTAGGAAAGAAGAAAATGAATAGTATAAATTGAACTACCAATTACTTGAAGAAAAAAAACAATTTAGCTAGAAACTAATTTTTGTTAAAAATCCTTTTTTTGATTTGTTATCTAATGCTTTTTAATAGAATTATTTGTTATAATAAAATATATTTACAACTTATATTTAATCACATTAAAAATTCAAGTTTATATGTTATGTTTTGCAAAAATAAAATTGGAAAAATATTGAAAAGTCCAAAAAATTGCTTTCCCATTATTCATTTCAAAGGATCTAACTTTTCGTAAGTGCCGCAGCAGTGGCATTATCATTATCTTGGAATACCGATACTCGAAAAATTTCTCCGTATGATGCTTTCCGCGAAATGCGTCCTATATGCACTATACGCAGGGCCTCAACTCACATGTGTACAAAATATTAGTCTATTTAGGTGAATAATTTTATTTTCAAACGTTTTTTCGCACCTTGCAGAGGTTGACCGTGACACTGAATTTTTTAATTTTTATGACTAAAAAAAATGATGTGACTGATAGAAAAATGGTTTTATAAAAATTGTTGATATTTTTGAGATGACCAATTGCACTATTCAAAATTTTCCCGTATCTTGCACAGTTTTACCGAAAATGTAATTTTATATAGTTAATTATATGCAGATGACTCCCGTGTTCCAAAGTTTTTGCATGATTCACTCAAAAAATTGTCACTATCCGCCGGACCATAGTGTTTAAGAACTTTTCCAAGAAGCGACAAAAACGATTTTTTGTTTTTGTTTTTACATTTAACCCTGTTTTTTTCAAAAATTTGACGTGATGGACTTTTTTCGTCTTAAGATTCGCAATATACGTGAAAAGAACCCTATAGTAATGATATGGAGACCCTGTGGACTTTAAGTTTATGCAAAAATTTGTGTAGGACTGCGAGTAAGTGCCAAGTGGGGGTCCCCGCTCTGCAGTGTCGAGTCGAGCGCTCGAGCGCAAATACTCGAACCTCGATCTCTCGGAAACTAAAGCCCATTAGATCGAAGTAAAAAATACGCCCCCAATGGATTTCGATGTACTTTCATCCTGCGAAGCCTCAGTCGAATCGGCGATGCCCATCTCGCGTCCTCTCCTAGTTAGTGTAATAATAGTACATATATAGTACCGAAAACTGGGGCTAAGCGACGCGTGTGGGAAAAACCCGCTCACCTGCAACTTCATTTTATATATTTGAAAAGTCGTTCAAAACTTGACTTGGAGAAGTCTGCGGAAAATTACGCAACGATTCATCAGGGTGATCCAAAATTATACCTGTAAAGATTCCACTTTCAATTGTTGCTGACCGACCTCCCCCCACGCCAACCCTGAATTTGTTCCTTTTCCAGAATAAGATATTCCATTATTTTTTTTAAATCGTCAACTTTCACCTGTAGTACCGGATGTTTGAAATAAACATACGGTTTTGAATTGGAAAAACTGGGTATTCGAAAAAATGGAAAAAGACGTACTTGTTATTAACACTTTGTAAATTAGGGTTTTATAACTTCTTAAGATATGTTCAAGGAATAATTTTCACACAACAACTTTTAATTTTGACCCCACAAACCACCTTCTATTGTGCTCGGAAAGTGCCGCAAGAAATGCAAAATAGAAGTTCTATGAAAAATTCATACTAACGACGGTATATTTTGGAAGTTTTTCAGCATAAATTATTTATATTCGATGAGTGACAAGTTTGCAATTATTTTATAATTAATTTTAATTTTTGAAAACAATTATTACATATTTAATCAATTTTTTTCTCCGATAAACCGAAAATTTTCTTATTTTCCGGGATAAATAATACATTTTACAAATTTGAATAATATTTTACCTTTTTTAAGATATTTATTTACATGAAATTTGTTGTAAAATCAATATTAATCTTGAAATGCATCAATAGTATCATTTAACCCGAAAAATAACAAGTTTTCCGATTTATAGGCGAAATTTTGTCACACTCTCATCATAATGAGAAGGTATTGGTTTTATGTGAAAAATGATTTTTGCGGATTCTAGGAAATGTCGAGGTTTTAAGGCCACCTGAGTCAGAAAAACTAGTTTTTACGTCGGTGTCTGACGCACTCGTTGTACTCTGTAAACCTAAAATTATAAATTGTAATAATATAAATTTATTGAAATCATGCATAGAACCGTAAAAAGTCTTCTTTGCGTCTGGTGCGACTTGATAATTTTGCGCCCTCCTCACAAACGCCACAATATAATATTGTGTTGATTTGGTCCCATTTGCGACCCCTCGATGGCACCGCCCAGTTACAACGCTGATTATGCAATTTCAAAGTAGCTGCGAATAGAGAAAAATGCCAAATATGGAACAAATATTGAATTCATCATGAAAAATAAAATTTGTAGTTTATTTTGCAATATCTGAATAAGCAGTTTGAGATCGAAATACAGAAATTAATATAATATAAATTTAATATATTAGAGTTGAACATCATATAGGAAAGTTCGCGTTTTGGACAAATTTTATTCGAGTGCGAAGCACTAGACACGTGATGATAATGTGTTCGTTAAAGCTGAAGGGGAAGGGTATAACTGTGCGTGAAGCAACTGTGCATGAGCACATCTGTGCACGTCGGTGGCCACTGGTATAACTGTGCACGTTGTTGGCCACAGGCACAACTGTGCACATGAACTGTCGCTAGGGCACCATCTGTGCACGTCGAAACTTCAACGTGCACAGTTGGGAGTGTCTCATCTGTGCAAGTCTCAAATAATACGATCAGATTTTAAAATTGCAAGTCCACGTGCACAGATGGGATACTCCCAACTGTGCACATGGACAGATGGGAGTCTCCCAACTGTGCAAGTCTCACTTTTCGAGGGGTACAACTGTGCACGAGTGCACGTCGAGGGCCCATGGTACAACTGTGCACGCTGTTGAGCAATGGCTCGTACAACTGTGCACGTGCACAGATTGGACATTTCCAACTTTGCACGCCGAGGCTAGCGGTACATTGTGCACGTTGTTGGCTACTGGAATAACTGT
Organism: Andricus grossulariae; assembly: GCA_011634705.1. Taxonomy (NCBI): domain Eukaryota; kingdom Metazoa; phylum Arthropoda; class Insecta; order Hymenoptera; family Cynipidae; genus Andricus; species Andricus grossulariae. The sequence continues at coordinate 67,341,618 of JAABKJ010007545.1, read as the reverse complement.
CCACGTGTAAAGATGGAACACTCCCAAATGTGCACGTCTACATTAATGCTATCAGATTTTCAACTGACAAGTTCACGTTCACAGATGGGACACTCCCAACTGTACACGTACACAGATGGGAGACTCCAAACTGGGCACGTCTCAATTTATACGATCATATTTTCGCTTACAAGTTCAAATGCACAGATAAGAGACTCCCATTTGTACTCGTGCACAGATGGGAGACTCCGAACTGGGCACGTCTTGATTGATGCGATCATATTTTTTGCTTAACAGTTCACATGTACAGATGGAACAGTCCCAACTGTACACGTGTCTCACTGAATAAGGTAAGATGCTTAACTTACGAGCCTGCGTGCACATATTAGAGAATTCCAAATGTGCGCGGATCAGTTAATAGAATGAGAATCTTCATTTAAAAGTCCACGTACTCAGATTGTACCCTACCAAGTGGGTATGTCTTAATTAATACGATCTGTTTTTCAAATTACAAGTCCACGTGTACAGATGGTACCCTCGAGACTGTGGACGTCGCAATTAACAAGATAAGATGCCTAACTTACCTCCACTTTTGCATACACCTTCTCACACAGTTCACACATCCTCTTTTCCCTAGAGAGCCAGAATCTATTGAAATGCTTCATGCACCCACATTTCATCCTCGCTATAAGCTCCTGACTTCCTTTTTCTCCTTTCTCACACAAATATTGCGATCTCGCCCTTGCCATAATCCACACATAGTTCCCGTTAAACCTTGACTCTCTTATTCTCTCTTCCCCTGCTGTCTTCTCTCTCTCTCCATGCCGTTTTTCTTAACCAACTCATATACCTTCCTTCTTCATACATCCTTCTAACTTCATCCATCTGTAGCCCATTCGTTCTAAAATACATTTCCCTTTCAGCCTCCATTTTCCCACCCCCTCTCCTGTTCTCCTTCCCCGACCGACACTCCCTAACCAGCTTACTTCCCCACTCGTCCAAAAATTACTCCTCATATTTACAGGCACGACTCCCCGCTAGAATTCCTGCACTCGTTCTCCCCGTGTTCCTCCTAAAAATATAATTAGGCGTGTTCCTTTCTATCCCCAATGTCCACTTTACATACCTCTCCTGTGTCCTGTTTACCTCTTCACATTCCTTCCACCCCCATACCTCTACTCCAACAATAGTACCCTCATCACTAGTGAGTCAAACAAGTTCATTCTCCTTTTAAAATCATCTGCGAACAACTTCTTCCCCAACCCCCACACCTGCCTCATCACCACATTTGCCCTCCTCACTCTCTCTTTTATGTGATCATCCACTCACCCATTCCTCCAAAACACACAACCCAGGTACACAAACTCTTTCACCTCCTGCACCGTTACTCCCCTCCCTTATCCCTTCCATCTCCTTTTCTGAACACCACAATCTTGGACTTTTCCGCATTCAGTTCTAACCTGCTCTTATCGTAGTATCTTCTCAACCTCTTCATCATCTCCTTTAACGCCTCCTCACTTCTAGTCAGAAACACTATGTCATCTGCATACGTTAGTGACCAGATTCTAACCCCTCCTATCCTGACTCCTCCTACCACCACGGCCTCCAACCTACTTTCCATATCCACAATTAAAATCGCAAAAAGCAATGGGCTGAGCGGACAGCCTTGCCTCAACCCCCTATCCATCCAGAATCCCTCCGAAATTCCCTCCCTTCCTCTATGTGGAATTTTAAATAAAGAGTCCAATTCTATTAACTGATACGCGCACAGTTGGGAATCTCCGATATGCGCACGCGGACTTATAAGTTAAACATCTTATCATGTTAATTGAGACATACACAGTTTCGAGGGTACCATCTGTGCACGTGGACTTTTACGTTCAAAATCTGATTGTATTGATTAAGACGTGCACAGTTGGGAGCGCACCATCTGTACACATGGACTTATAAGTTGAAAATCTAATAGCATTATTAAAAACTTTCACAGTTGAGAGGGTTCCATCTGTGCACGTAGACTTGTAAATGAAAATTCTGATCCTAAGAATTGATACGCGCACAGTTGAGAGTCTCCTATAAATGCGCGCGTGGACTTGTAAGCTAAGCATCTTATCTTATAAAGTGAGACGTGCACAGTTTGGAGCCTCCCAAGTGTGCACGTGCACAGTTGGAAGTCTTCCATATGTGTACGTGTACAGTTGGAAGTCCTTCATCTATGCAGGTGGACTTGTAAGCGAAGAATATGACTATATCAATTGAGACATGCACAGTTCGGAGTCTCCCATATGTGCACGTGTACGATTGGGAGTGTCTCATCTGTGCATGGGAACTTGTCAGTTAAAGATCTAATAGCAATAATGTAGACGTATCCAGTTGGCAGTCTTCCATCTGTACAGGTAAACAGTTTAGAGTAGTTCATCTGTGCACGTGGACTTGTAAATTGAAAACTTGATCGTATAATTTGACACATGCATAGATGTGTCAGTGCCAACAACATGCACATTGGTACCGCTTGCCCCCGACGTACACACTTAGGACTGTCCCGTCTGTGCACGTGCACTGTTGTGCCAGTGGCGAACAACGTGCACAGTTGTACCAACGGCCAACAACGTGCACAGTTGGACCACCGGCCCTCGGCGTGCACTCCCGCACAGTTGTACCCCTCAAAAATTGAGATGAGCACAGTTTGGAGTCTTTTATCTGTGCACGTGCATGGTTGGGAGTCTCTCATCTGTGAACGTGAACTGTTGATTGGACACCATCTGTCCACGTTAGCCGTTGCTAAGGTACTATCTGTTCAGGTATAAATTTCGACGTGCACCGTTGAGATTCTCTCATCTGCGCACGTGAACCATCGCTAAGATACCGTCTGTGCATGTAGATATTTCGAAGTGCACAGTTGAGATTTTACCATCTGTGCACGCCGAAATGTAGACGTGTACAGGTGGGCCGGTGCACAGTTGTTCCTCTGGCCAACAACGTGCGCAGTTGTACCAGCGGCCATCGACGTGCACAGATGGGCTCGTGTAAAATAGCTCCGTGCAAAGCTTTCTGTCACCCAAGCTGAAGGAGCCTTGATAAAAGAGAATTCATAATCACTAAATTGTAATTGTCGGTGATCCCACATTTAATTGTCAAAGGTCTCTGCGTAAATGTGTGGAAGTACAAAGACCGAGCGCGTACAGAAATTAAATAAATATACTCTTCAATCGTGAAGAGGGGGGGGGAGGGTGTCAACGCTTCTTGGGTACGCCACTGGTCTCATGTCACTCTTCCACCCACTGCTCTCAGCGATGGCCTGATGCAACATTACGCATGCGGTAAGCATAGCTTTGTCATTGGTGCAGAATAAATATTAAAGAAAATAGCTAATTATTCTCCTTTCTCTACCAATGAAAAGCTACTCTTCACGCATGCACAGTCTTGCTCCGGGCCCTCGTTTGGAGTACTGCTTCCACCCCTTAGTCCCATCATCAAACCTCCTTCACGACCCCTTTTCATAGCTTGACCTCTTGTATCACTCACACCCCAGTCCCTTGCCTAAATAAAACTAATCCCTTCTAAACCTCCTCCATCTCACTCGCTCCTCCTCTTTGCACTGCTCTTCTATCAATTACCTGAATCTTGCATAGAATTCATCTTCATAGCCCCTTCTTCCCCTCACCCTTATGGTTCCACTTCCATACTCTCTCCTAATAGCTCAAACCTTTTTTTAAACCCTCTTTTCTATAAATCTAATCTGCCACTGTATCCTTTATACGATTCTCCTTATTTCCATCCATCACTCTAATACCCTATCTAATCGCACTCCAGCGTCCTCTCCTTGCCTCTCCAGCACCCTCTATCCCTCGACGTGATCAAATCACTCTCATTACCTCTTTTTATGACATATTTCTTTCTGCCCGTCTTATCTCATGTCGTTCAGCGCCGACTCCTTACCGCGCTGTCATCGTCCTTCTCTCCCCTCTATTCGTTTTTGCAAACGGAGAAAAATGGATGGTCAAAGTTAGAGGCTCAACATTTAGAGAGCCAGCCCGTTGTACTAGATGGTCTAAAGATCCTATCAGAATTTTTTCGACATAGTCAGAGAAACTCTCATTTTATAGCGAATCTGACTGTTATAAAAAGATCAGACACACTATCAGGAATAAGCAAGGTATCCTTCGGGGATAGTCGATACGGTCATCTTTTTTCCACTCATTTCGACCATCCAGGGAAGAGCAAATGACCCATCGCGGAGGGCCAATCTGATTAGTTACTGTTGGCGTGTTTATTTAGAATGAATAAATGTGTAAGTCAAATTTTCACAACAAATAATAAAATAATGTAAAGTGCATAAGAATATTTTAAATTATTGTAAATTCATATTTAAGGCAAAACAGATATTCCTTGCTTTAAATTTGAAATCGATTAATTATTTTTAAGGAAAGAATCTAATAAATAATTTGCATTTTCCGTTACAAGCCCCTCTTGTCAGAAAAAAATTATTTTTAATAACTTTACTCTTATCATTTGCTGTATAAAATTGCTTTTCACATTTAATCAATTGAAATAGGCGCGCCAACCTTAACCAATACGGTTGTCGACACGATGGATGCATTGTGAAAGGATTCAAGAGTTGGGAACACCGTGTTTCAGAGCAACTTCGGAGTGAGTGAATGTTATTGAGCCGTTCAGCATCACATTTGCTGTCTATTGAACATAAACATATTTTTAACGAGTTTAGTTGCTTTTTAGTATTTCGGAAAGGCGCACACAGTAATAAATATCGGAAAAAGTTCGAGTCACGCGACGATTTTAATCATATAATAAAAAAAATTTTATTATTCTCTAAAAATTTTATATACAGAGCAGAAAATATTTTTGTCGATGGGTCACAGTGACCTCTAGAGGTCATATGAATGTCAAAACCAATCTTTGAAACTTCTGAACCTAGTAGCTTGTCATGGTTTGCTAATATCGAGGGAATGAGCCTTACAAAATACGTTTTCGGGTGCGCTGATCACAAATCTGTGGCCCTATGACGTCTTTTATGTCAGGATCAAGGTCATTTAAAGGTCTGAGGTCAAAAAGATGATATCTCTCGAAATAACGAAGTTAACCTTCAAATGACCTTGATCCTGACGTGTAGAGGTCATAAGAGTCACGGATTCATTATCAGCGCACCCGAAAACGTAATTTGTAAGTATCACTACCTTGATATTAGCAAACTATGACAAGCTACTAGGTTCAGAAGTTCTAAAGAATGCTTTTGACCTTCATGTGTCCTCTAGAAGTCACTAGATCCCGTGGGAACAAATATATCCGAATGTAAAATTTTCCGCTCTTTCAGAATCTGAGGTCAAAAAGATGATATCTCTCGAGTTAAAAAAGTCGACCTTCAAATGACCTTGATCCTGACGTATAGGGGTCTTAGGAGTCACGGATTCGTTATCGGCGCACCCGAAAATGTATTTTGAAGAATCTTTACCTTCATATTAGCAAACCATGACAAGCTACTAGGTTCAGAAATTCTAAAGAATGCTTTTGACCTTCATGGATCCTCTGGAAGTCACTCGATCCCGTGAGTAAATATATATCCGAACATAGAATCTTCCGCTATTTCAGAGTCTGAGGTCAAAAAGATGATATCTCTCGAATTAATGAAGTTAACTTTCAAATGACCTTGATCCCAAAAATATTTTGTAGTCCTGCGATATTTTCGAACAATTTCCACTGATGTTGAGGCAAGTCGTCTCATGGTTAATTGGAAAAAATATGGGCAGTTATAAGAATTCTCTCACTGGTAACATTAAATATAACATTTTTAGCAGAAAAGAGAACATGATGGAGAGTGAATTAAGTTTATTCTTCTGAATTCTCAACATCAAATTTAATGCTTCCAAGGGATCAAGGATAAATGCGTAGCTGGACGCTCAGCTATCACTTTGTTGTCACCGTGTCGTTTCTGACTAAAACGTGCACAAAATTTCATCATTCATTGACGATGTAGAAAGTAACAAGATATGGGACATTCTTTTCTGAATTCACTCTGATGTTTGAAATCTTACAATACAGTTACCCCGCGCCGCGTCCTCAGCCTTTCATGCTCCAAATATAATTTTTTGCAATACCCACTTCAAAATTTGACCTCTTCATGCTTCTAAATGGTGCCTAAAGGACACTATTTGAGTAGACGGTGTGCGAAACAATTTTCGCGCATGCGCAGTTTGAAGATGGTTTTAGACACTGGTGAAAAAGCTGCGCATGCGGACTTTCGAGGTGAGGCACTTTAGACACTGGCATAGATAACTTTAAGCACTGGTGTTGGTATCGTCTTGAAATAAATTTAGATTTAACTTGTACAAATCTTTTGATGATTAAAGTTTTGTTTATAAGGTTTCGTAGCCGTTTTCTTGCGTCGTGCAAAAGGGCATAAGCGTCAACATTTGGCACAGCAAAAGGGCATAAGCCGAGGGTTTTCACAACTCGACCGATGGAGTGTACACTGACTTCAAATGATTTCAGTGACTTCACGTGAATTCAAGTGACTTCACGCCAGTGACTTCACTGAAGGTGTGCACCTGACTTCATGAGTTTTTAATCCCTCGGAAGAAGCCCCAAAAAGGTTTTTTCATAAAAGATTATTACATAATTTTTTTTTCAACAATTTTTGTTTCAATTTTGTTTACACCAAATTCAAAGGAAAAATTCATCTTATTTATTTTTTCAAACATTTGTTTTCAACAACAGAAATTTTTTCACAACATTTTTTTTCAAACATTTTTTTCAAAAAAATTGTTTACGAAATTTAAAAATCTTTCTTTTTAAGATAAGTATTTTTCGTTAACTCCTCCTTACACAACTTTTTCGGTTGGGCGTTGCAAAAAGTAGCGTCAGTAACGTCGCATTTGCTATGTCGGTAGTTACGACACTGCACGAGTCGACCCTCGGGACCAAAAATCATGCTAAACTCGACGGACGCCAGTTAAACCACAACCAATTAAACCGAGACTTCAGTGTGGTTTAAATTCCGAAAGTTTTGGAAGGATTTCATAGGATTTATATAATTTAGAATATTGAAAAAGACTCCAAGGGATTTCAGAGAATTTCCAAGATTTACAAATATTTCAAAGGAGTTTTAAGAGATTTTATAAGATTTCCGAGGATTTTAGTAATTTTGAGGGATTTTGAAGACTTTCAATAAGGTATTTTGATGGATTTTCCTGGATCTGAAAGAATTTCATAAGGCTTCAAATATGTCAAGCTTTCTAGAGGAATATCATCAGCTTTTATGTAATTTCACGGGATTTCAGCGGATTTCATACTTCAATGGATTTCAAGGAATTTATTTAGAAAAATTGAGGGATTTCAGAAGATTTAAAAAAATTGAAAAGATTTTTTTATCTTTTGAACATATTTCAAAAACTTTAAAGGTGTTTCAAGGGAATTAAAGGGCATTTTAAAAGACTACCAAGTATTTCCAATCGCCTAAAAAATTTCAAGATATTTTTAAATATTTCAAAGGATTTGAAACATTCTAGGGTATCTCCAAGGATTCCAAGAAATTTTCAAGTGATTGAAAAAATTTGAAGGAATTTCCAAGGAGTCTAATCATTTGAAGTTATTTGAAAAATTATATGTGATTTTAAAGAAATTCCCAGAATTTTAGAAGATTTAGAAGAATTTTATAGGAACTATAAGGTTTAAGGATATTTAAAAAGATTGTAGAGTATTTTCAAAGAATTTTAACGGATATAATGAGATTTGCAAAGATTTCAATGGTTTCAAAGAATTATAAAAGCTCTCAAGGTATTTCAATACATTTTCCAGGAATTCATAATATATTATAAGATTTCATAGAATGTCACGGATTTTTCGAGGGATTTTATTAGACTTCAAGGTCTTGTAAAGATTTAAAGTGATTCTACAGTATTTCAAGGAGTAACAAAAGGAATTTCATAAGATTGAGGGAATTTCAATAGGATGTTCAAGAATTAGAGTTTTTTAAATTTTTTATTTAATTTTAAGGATTACGTTATTGTAATTAATATCAAAAGAGTTATAAAATCTTGATGAGGATAGTATCCCCACGAATCCTACCGAATGCTTGTTTTTCATTTAGTGAAATTTAAAAACTAGCAACCTTCAAAACTGATGCAGTTCAAATTTAATGCCCGTAAAAATTAATTAATTCTGAAAAAGCATTGACAACTGTATATTTGAAATTAGTTTTACCTTGTGAAAACCCCAAGCATAAAAAACTTAACATTTAAAAATGAGTAACGTTCCTAATTGAGCATTTAAAAATTAAGAAACTTCGAAACAAATATTTGCGAATACAAACTTTTGTAACTAAACAACTTTTGTTACAAGGTTTCAAAAATTCAAGTTTCACAGAATTGCGCATTTAAAATTATAATTTTAAATTAAAATTACAGAAATTTCAGGCTGGTAAAAATTATTGACAGGTATTATATCATGTAGTATCAAATGACATTCAAAGTGATAGGATAGATTTTATTGTTAAAAAACGAGATTTCAGTGCAAAAAAAAACACTTACTGTTATTTTCACTGGTCAAAATTGAAGAATTTAAAATATTGTAAACCCTCAAACTTTTATTATTTTTAAAACGTTGAAAATTATATGACTTCCAATTGAAAGCTTTGAAAATAATGAATCCAAGGCTAATGGAACCGTCAAAAATTAAGTAAAAACAATCATAAAGCATTTCCATGCATGCGGAGCAACTGCATGTTACATACTAAAAGACAAACATGATGTCAAAACTGACGTATGCTATAATAAACTGTCAAATTGACAGTTGGGCAATGTGAAGAAATGAATTTGAAAGAAGTTAAGAAATTCTGGGGGCGGGCAATTGCTGGTCCCGCAACAATGTAGATTGTTGTACTTGCCCCTCCATTGATTTTTTCTTGTGAATATAGAGTAAGAAAAATAAATGAATACATGAGAATAACAACGAAATAATGAGCAATGTTTCGAAATTCTGTTTTTAATGACTAAAAGCAATTTGGGCACTATTTATCGGTAAGCATGAGAAATATGTGAAAATAATTTCTCCTTTCACTAAAAAATAATTTTGATTATCTGAATGACAGCTGGATGAAGAACATTTATTTTTTCACCTCACAAAAACATCACACATTTTCATATATGTTAAACTTTCACACACTTCCTGAAATATTGTAAATAATGGTCAGATACTTACGTTTTGGCATAAGATTCTATTAAAATTCTAAAAATTAATTTAATTTTAGTTTCTATCCAGTTTTTATTCTTATAATGTTATATAATGCAAATAATGCATTTCATCTTTTTCCTACTTAATTATTACTTTTTATATAGCTTTGAATATGATCCTAATTTCAAGTGGCTTATTGTTGATGTCTTCACTCTATGATGAAAAGAACTACCAAGTAACGGCGTTAATATGAAGTTATCCACTGTTGATGCGAAAGTTTTCTTTAGCACCAGTTTCAGTTTTTATTGGAAGCAGATCTTTTGTACATGTCTCACTTTTCATGTCAAATATATTAATAGACAATTCGTTCATCAAAAATATAAGTCCTACATTCTTTCATTTTGTGAATAGATTCCAAAATCTAATTTTGAGAATTTACAGTACTTTATGGGAAATCGGGCGTGCTTGAGAAGAGGAAGGTCGAGTCTCCCAGAATTTGGGAAACTAACAAAATTTAAAATGCTAAAGTTTGATTATTTGTAACAGTGTAACCTGAAAATCGGAAAGAAAATAGAAAATGTTGTATGTATTTGTCAACTTGCTCTAATCTCTCACCATTCAGGACAATGTTGCACATTGTTTTCTCACTTTTTCCTTCAAGCACCATGATTTTTGTTTGATTGATGCTAATTTTGAGGCCCATGTTCTTCATGCTTGTATTCAGTTTAGTCAACATTCTTGGCAAGTCCTCGATTGATTCTGCCATAACAATCTTGTCACCCTTGTTTCACGCATTGCATGATATCGAACCAGTCACGCAGTTCCCATTAATCCTCACACTCGCTTTACTACCTGCATATATTTTTATTTTATTGCTTGTAGAAGCCATCCATGATTCTATACTCTTTAAGGACTTCCCAAAGTTTATTTTTATTTACTTTGTCAAATGCTTTTTCCAGGTCAACAAATGCACAGAAAACTTTCTTTCCTAGTCTCAAAATTTTTTCTGTGATTTGTTTTAAGCTAAATATTTGATCTGTACATGACCTTCCTGCCATAAATCCATTTAGGACTTCCCATATATTTTCTTCTGTTATTTTCATTTCCCTACGAATAAGTATTTTTAAGTATATTTTTCCCACGGTACTTAATAAGCTGATACCTCTGTAATTATTGCACTTCCGGTTTCTGTAAATTTTCAATCTTGATTCGCGTTTGTTTAGTTTTTTTTGTACTCTTCCTTCTCCATCCCCGCCCTAAGTTTATTTTGGAGACTAGAAGGTAATGATCCGTATTGCATTCGGAACCTCTCATGTCTCTTATATCTTTTACTAGTTCTCTTAGTCTATTATTTGCAATAGCGAAGTCAATTATACTGCGGTGATTTCCTTTACACCAGGTGTATATGTGGATCATTTTATGTCGGAACCAAGTATTTGTTATAAATAGGACCCTTTCTGAGCATAAGCTAACTAATTTTTCCCCGTTATAATTTTTTCTTGTTGGATCCCCAAACTTACCTAGCACCCTTTCTGTATCTGTATCCTGACTTCATGACGTTGGACGCCGACCCATCCGTTCATATCACTATCAACTGGGGCGCAGCACGCTATGATCAATAATCTTCTGATTCCTACCTGCGTTCTAGCACACAACAATCTGGGAGATACAAAATCATGATCTTTGAGATGCTGTCTTGCTTTTTCATTCATAATCAAACCGACTTCTTGAGTACCATGTGATTCACTACCTACTCCTGACTAGATTTCAAAAACGCCTTTCAACACCCCATTTTCTATGTTTCTACATTCCCGACCCTTTTTCTTCGTCTCAGGTACACATAAAATATCTAGTTTCCTTACGTGCATAGTTTCTCGTAGTTTTCTTACCTTAAGATCATTCACTCCTCTAGCATTCCAAACACCCAGTCCATTCCGAGGCTATTTTATTTTTTGTATTATTCATGGTTTATATTGTACACCCAACTACCACCTTTTTCCTTTTTTTTTTTTGCGAGTCGAAAATCATGCCCGAGGTAAGAAGTGGTTCGTCGTACGGTGAAGATTCATTGTTGTAACGTCAGTCCCACCAAAACTTCTGTTACAGGGGGGGGGGGAGAACAATAACTCTTGAAAAACGGTATTTCAAGTAATTTGAAAACTCACATAATCTTTGAATATTCTTTACAATAGGTTGACGCTTTTCATTTTAGCCTTTCTTCTCAAAAATGTTATAAATCTAATCACCAGAGAAGCAAAATTAAGAAGAAACTTTGCAATTTATCAATGGAACACAATAATTCAATAACTTGAAACAAACATGAGGTAGAATTTGATAATAACCATGATTTTAAAGATCCCTGGATTATGTACATGTCAAAAATCAAGGTTTATGAGGACATATGTTTAGGTGAAAAATTCAACTTTAAATTTGTATCAAATGAACAAAAATAATTTTTAAACAGAAATCAGAATCTAATATCGAAAATTAGAAGATAATTCTCTTGGAGGAGTTTCTCCAGAAGATCCTGTCTTTGGCTTCTAATTACATAGAAGAACCTAAGTAAATGTCGGATTCTGACAGTATTATTGCTAAGAATATTCAACTTTATGAGTGCTTCATTTAATATAATAAAGATATTCTAATTACCTGAGCCGACAATTGGAATGTCAAGGTTTTGACATACAAATGCGATTATGAGGATAAAATGGCAACGTTAATCCACGAATTTGAAACATATATCGAATACGATTCCGATCAGATGAAAACTTTGAAGAAATAACAAAAGGTTCAATTTGATCAATCGCTGGATGATAATATGTTTCTTAATCCTAGTGTTGTTAACAAATACCTTAGTATAACCAATTTAAATCTAACTGGAATTCATGAGAAGCCCAAAGTGGATAGACCAGATTGGCTGCTAAGACATGTAGCTTCTTTTATTAATAATCCTTCTTATATCATAGCAAAAACTCTTTGCAAAATAATCTTTGATTCTTTACTACCTTTAGATATCTTGTTAAAAATTTATCAGCTTTTAATGAGCGTATCAGCAATATATAAATTCCTGATCATTGCTTCTCTTGACGTCTCATCGGTTTTTACTTACATCCCTTCTGATTGGGTGTTAAAGAGTATAGAAGAGAGATGGTGTTTATCAGTCATTCTACTGAGATATCCTCAGATGAATTCAAAGAATGTATTTTACATTCATTAGATTTTATCGTTTAGAAACTTGGTGATGTTCTTTATAAACAATCTTTCGGAACCCCAATGAGGTACCAAATAACGAAAAACATATTTTTTCAAAAGTTGAAGGCTTAGAATCTAATATTGACAAATTACCAGATAACTCACAAAAGGAGTTTCGATACAAGGTACTGTCTTTGGGTTCTAATTACGTAAAAAACGTAAACAAATATCGGATCATGATAAGAATATTTCTAAAAATATCAAACTCACTAACTGCTTCATTAAAAGCAATAAAGATATTCTGCTCACTGAAACTGACAAGGGGAATGTCACGGTTTTGATGAACAATAGCGATTAAAAGGATTAAATTTCAATGCTACTCAACGATTTCAGAACACATATCAAATAAGATTATCATGACATGGAAACTTTGAAGAAATAACAAAACAAAACGTTTAATTTGATTATTGGTTGAATGATAATGTTTCTCAATCCTAGTATTGTCAATACTCCTTCTTATATCATAGCAAAAACTCTTTGCAAAATAATCTTTGATTCTTTACTACCTTTAGATATGTTATTGAAAATTCATCAGCTGTTAAATACCGTATCAGCTATATAAAAACTCCTAATGATTATATCATGGCTTCTCTTGACGTCACATCGGTATTTACTAACATCTCTTCGGATTTGGTAATAAAGAGTATAGAAAAGAGATGGTGTTCATCAGTCATTCTACTGAGATATCCTTAGATGAATTCAAAGAATGTATTTTACATTCATTAGATTCTACCATTTAGAAACTTGATGTTCTTTATAAACAATTTTTTGAAACCCTCATGAGGAATCAAACAAACAAAAACATATTTTTTTCAAAGTTGAAGACTTAAAATCTAATATCAACAAATTACCAGATAACTCACGACAGGAGGTTTGACACAAGATAATGTTTTTAGCTTCTAATTACATGAGAAACCTAAACAAATGTCGGACTTTGATAAGATTATTGCTATGAATATTATTCTGCTAACCGAAGCTGACAAGGGGAATTTCATAGTCTTGATGGACAATAGCGATTATAAGGATAAAGTGGCAACGTTACTCAACGATTTTAGAACATATATCAAATGAGATTCTGATCAAAAGAAAACTTTAAAGAAATAACAAAACAAAAGGTTCACTTTGATCATTCTTTAAATGATAATATGTTTTTCAATCCTAGTATTCCTAACAAATACCTTAGTAGAACCAATTCAAATCTAACTAAAATTTAAATGTAGCCTAAAATAAAGAAACCAGATTGGCCGCTCAGACATGTAGCTTCTTTTATTAATACTTATATCATAGCAAAAACTCTTAGCAAGATAATCTTTGATTCCTTACCTACCTTTCGATATGCTGTTAAAAATTCATCAGCCTTTAAAGACGGTATCAGCAATATAAAAACACCTGATGATTATTTCATGGCTTCTCTTGACGTCATTCTACTGAGATATCCTTAGATGAATTCAAAGAATGTATTTTACGTTCATTAGATTCTACCATTCAGAAACTTGATGATCTTCTTTATAAACAATTTTTCGGAACCCCAATGGGGTATCAAATAAAAAACATATTCTTTAACAAGTTGGAGACATAGAATCTAATATCGACAAATTACCAGATAACTCACGAGAGGAGTTTCAACACAAAGTACTGTCTTTGGCTTCTAATTACGTAAAAAACGTGAAAAAATGTCGGATTATGATGAGATTATTGCTGATAATATTAAACTGACTAACTGCTTCATAAAAAGCACTGAAGATATTCTGCTTACTGAACCTGGCAAGGGGAATGTCACGTAATATGTTACGCAATCCTAGTATTGTTAACAAATACCTTAGTACAGCCAATTCAAATCTGACTAGATTTTATGGGTAGCCCAAAACAAATAAACCAAAGTGGCTGGTTAGACATGTAGCTTCTTTTATTAATACCCCTTCTTATATGATAGCCAAAACTCTCAGCTTTTAGAGACCGTATCAGCAATATAAAAATTTCTGATCATTACATCATGGCTTTTCTTGGTGTCACATCGGTAGTTAATTATATTCCTTCGGATTTGATGTGAAAGAATAGAGAAGACAGATGGTTTTCTAATAGTTTTTTCAATGATCTTCTTCATAAACAACCTTTCGGATCCCCAATGGTGTCTCCCATATCTGATATATTATCATGAACACTAATTCAAGAATTGAAATCTAATTCCTCCTCAAAAACTGACTTTGAAATTCCAGCTTCTACATATTATCATGAAACAATGAAGAACACCTGTCCTAAAGCTGTCCTATACACTTGTCACTACTTTCAGCTAAAAAACTAAGCATTTTCTGCAGAAATGGTTAAAACAGTTGACATCTGGAGAATGTTCAACTAGTAACTGAAATTCTAAACGTGTAAGCGACGCAAAAATGATGATGAGTCATTTAAAAATGTGCTTAAATGAAAGGAAATTTTCTTTTCAAAGAGACGAGTCCTAATGGCGGAAAGTTGAGCTTTCGAGGGAAAAGAAGCTTCAAAGGCGCGCGAAGTTTCGCAGCGAGTGTTGAAACCAATGTATAGGAAAGGTACATTACTGTCTCTAATTATGGAGCTCGGTCTCACCTACATACCCAAATATGTATGTGTATTTCATCCAACTTGGACTTGAAGGTGGAAGTGCCAATTAAGAATTACGACTGCAGACTCAAAATTAAATCCGGGTCTCTAACGGTCGGATTTCTCTTCCGCGTTTCGGCTCAATTATCAGTTTCAATTGGATTGAGTGCTAGACGATACGATGAACAATTGATCTACCACTGATTCCCAACAGCGTTTTTCAAATTGACTGATAAATAATAATTGTATAGCGAAAACAAAGTTTCTTGTTGCGATAATTCAAGATAAGTTTGTAAGATTTTAGAATAAAATCAGCACTGAAGTTAAATTCATCAAGCATGCTTGACTTAAAGATCAGTCTGATTTTCAGTCAATAGAAGTGACTGATTTTTCTGCAATAAAAAAATTGCGGAGTTATTTCTAAATTAAAAGTCTTAATTGAATTCCTACATTTTAATAGAGGCCGTGACTGTTTGAGACATCAAAAAATGCGCATTAGGTCAATCAAAATGAAAAATCATACAAAAATTAATTTTTTTAAATTGAAAATTCATAATTTTAGTTTAAAATTAGTTTTTTTGTTGTTATTTAAGAGTCATATTTGAACTGGAAATTTAACTTTGTTTGAAATTTCTTCTTAACATGAGCTGTTACGTTTTTGTGTTGTTTAACTCTTTTTTATGATATTTTTCTGGATAAAAGTTGAACTAATTTGTTAAAAATTCAACTATTTGGTTGAAAATTCGCCTTTTTCGATAGAAAATTATTATTCTTTGTTAAAAATTCATGTTTCTGGTTAAAAATTTAAATATTTAATTAAAAATTAATTTTCTCTATTGAAAACTAAACAATTTTGTTAAAAAGTATTCTTTTTGGTTGAAAAGTCGAAAGTTTTGTTGAAAAATCGTTGTTTTTTTTTTGCTTAAAAATTAATTATTTGGTTTAAAATTAATTTGTTGTGTTTAAAACTCAACATTATTGCTAAAAAGTATCCTTTTGGCTTGAAAAGTCAAAAGTTTGGTAAAAAAATCGTTTTTTATCTAAAAATTAAATTATTTTGTTATAAATTGATCTACATCGTAGAAAATTCAAAAAAATTTTATTGTATATTTTACTAATTGGTCAAAAGTTGATCTACTTTGTTATAAAAGCATTTACTTTCTCGTTGAAATTTAATTTTTTTAACTAAAAGTTTAAGTTTTCTATTTTTGGTTAAAAATTGATATTTTTTTCGATGAAAATTCAATCATTTTGGCTGAAAATTGATGCATTGAAGTGGTTTGTTGAAAATTAATTTTTTTGGTTCAAGATTCATCATTTCAGTTGAAAAGTCATCTTCTTGGTTAAAAATTGTTCTTTTATAGATGAAAATTCACATAAATTACTTATACCGAAGCACAATTTTGTAAAGTTTAAAAGTTCTAAATATTAACATCATTTTATAAATATTTGATAATAAAACTCTGAAATATTTTTCAAGAAACCACTTATAATTCTGGTTTAAATTAATAATTCTATACTGAAAAGGATTTTATTATGGTTAAAAATCGATTTATCAGCATTAAGAAAATGTGTCATTTAACCTTAGTTGATATTGTTATTAACAAATTATTAAATGCATAGAAATATTCATTTTATTGCATTATATGAATTGTTTTTCTCATACAAACATTAAAAATATGTTTTCAATTGATTCACAATCATACATATTCATAAATATTACATATTTCATGTTCTTAGTAATAAAAATTATACACACAAATATTGTAACTTAATTTCTTAAACTTGCAGAAATTCAGCTTCTCCTGTGATATTATTGTCGGTCGAAAATTGACGAAAAAATGAATTTCATGTAACATTTTCTAAATTAAATAACAAATGACGTCACCTGCAAAGTCCGCTAATAAACAGGGCTCTTTCTGAGACATTGGCAATCGAATTTATAAAGAAAAACTACATAAATTTATTGAAAAGTATTCAAGTTGTGAATTCGTTTTTAAAATTTGTTATAGAAGAAAAAATTATTGTTTTTTTAAAAGATATCAGAGTAAAAGGATTTTTTCAAGTTACTTAGAGTTAATTTCGTTGAAAAAACGAAATCAGCTAGCTGAAAATGGACGAAAATCTGTATTCGTTTATAAAATTCATTTTAATAAATAACCAATATTATAAGCAAAATATTTTTTCAAGTGATCAGAAAATTATTGGATCGTAAGAACGAAATTAACCGTTTAAAAATTGACGTAAATCTGTATTTGTTCAGCAAATTCATTTGAACAATTAGAATTGTTTCTAGGTATTGAAAAATCGTACATTTTATTTATTCTTGACTAATTTTTTATTCATTTTGTTAAAAAAGCGAAGTGTTTAGAGCGCGAAATGGCTAAGATATTCATTTGTTTATTAAATTTGTTTATAACATTAACACTTATTCTTAGTGATTTTTGAGCAATTTCTAACATGTCGAGACGCAGACGCATCTGCAATTTGCGATCAAAACCATTTGATCCATTTTAAAAATTTTAATTCTAATATTGATATTTGAAAAAAAGAAAATAATGAATAATGGAAATGAATAAAATTATTGCAATAATTCAGTAATTGCTCATCATATCCTGAAATCATATTAACAGAATTTTTACCCTGAAGAACAGTTTACCTTATAGGTTAAAGGCAAAAAATTATCATATTACTTTTTCCAAAAAAAATAATGATTATTTCAAACTATAAATATTAAAAATTGGTTTTAAAAAATGCCTTTTATATATATCTTTTTTTAGGTTTTCATATACCCCTATTGAAACCCTTATATTTGCGTCAGTCTGGTGGTCACATTTGGGCCTTATTATTAGCATACTTGAAAAACCCCCGCCAAGTATCTACGTGAATTTTAATATTTTATTTATTTGTGTTGCAGGTTTCGTTTTCAATAAAATACTTAAATTATTGTTTTAGAGAAATATAAAAAGAGGCAAACTGATTTTATAGGTCTCTCATACAATACTTTATTGTCCTTATTATTATGAATTTGGTGCAATGTACTTTTTGTTAGTCATTTTCTTCCAATTTTTTGGGTTAGCGGATTTATTCAATTTTTAATTTATCATTCAAACTTACAGAATAATTATTTTTAACCATTTTCTTAAAGAATCTGATAAAATATCAGTAGAATTTATTCCATGATAGGTTTGTTTCCGCAAATTTTGAAAAATGTTAATTTTTTTATATAAAAATGCAAACCTAACCCTGTGGTGTCTTTATGGATAACTTTCTCATTAAAATGCGGTATATGCACACCTTGTTGTTGATTTTTAAAAAACTATTGCTTCATATGACTTGATTTATAGGTTCCGCAAACTAAAAATTCAAAAAATCGCCATATTTTAGCGACTGATCACACTTTCGATTTCTAAGCTACTTTTTCAGGGTAATCATCTCGGCTGATAGTTTGCCT
Organism: Andricus grossulariae; assembly: GCA_011634705.1. Lineage (NCBI taxonomy): Eukaryota > Metazoa > Arthropoda > Insecta > Hymenoptera > Cynipidae > Andricus > Andricus grossulariae. The sequence continues at coordinate 67,323,173 of JAABKJ010007545.1, read as the reverse complement.
GAAAAACAGGTAAATGAAGTAACTTAGGATTATCTACATTGCCATGAAATAAGGTAGCAAAATGAACTTAGATGTAAATTGAACATAATAATACAATTCGGAGGTAGATGAAAACAGAGGCAAGCACTTTGGACTTGATCGTCACGATTCCATGAATATTTAACGATTCAAATCCGCCTGCGCTACGATGCGATGAAAGCTACCAGAAACTGAGATCATTTAAAGAAAAAACATAAATAATATCTCTTTTGCCGCTGGATACGGCTGTTTAATATTTTTATTTAATTCTTCAGCTTCCTGCTACTGAATACATGTCATTTAAAATTGCTATTCATAAATTATCCGAGCTGGGATATGAATTTCTTATCAGAGATGGCATTTACACGACCTAAATCGAAGGCTTTATTGGAATTAAGAGATACCGAAGTACAATTTTCTTAACCTGGCTACATTAATTCAAAAATTCATTGACAGACGATCCAATTATTTAAAAATGCATGGCGCCATTTTCGATGAATATCTCGAAGCTACACTGTTAGAAGTAAGTTCATGAAATTTCATGAAAATGTTAGTGAAGCTTCCCAGGCGCAAATATTATATATAGTTTATATATAGTGTAAAGTAGTATATATGATATTCATTTGTTTGATATAGAAAATGTATGAAACAAATGAATAATATATATAATACTTCACTCTATATATAAATTATATATAATATGTCCGCCTGGGTTTTTACACTGCGGTTAGCGAAAAACTCATTGAAATTTCATGCAACACTGAAATTTAAATAGCGTTATTGAAATTTCGATGTCAGTTTTGAAACTATTTTAGGAGATAGTGCATTGCATTTTTTGTAAATGTTCATGAATATCGTATGGATATTCAATATAAATAGTGAAACTTTTTTAAGAACATATATTATATAACATATATGAAAACTGTTTTGTACTTAAACCCTTTGCAATTTCAATTATTTGAAGTGAATTCAAATCACTTGAGAATTAATAATTTTTTAATTGCTTATTACACTTTCCAAAATTCAGCCTATTAAATTTGAATTGTAAAATTAAAATCTATGAAAGGAAAGAATTAAAAATGCAGTGTTTAAAATGTAAATTCAGAAATCTAAAATTGTAACCATTCAAAATTATCGGAATTATTCATTTACTAATGAATCAGTTTCAGGTAGTTTGATTTTTATCTTTTTTAATTTCAAACTCCATTCTTAATTTCAAATCTTTCTTTAGAATTATTATTCATTCTTGAAATTTTCCAATCAAATATTTTTCATTTTGAAATCATTTATTTGTCGAAATCTTCACCTAAAAATTGGATACTTTTAATATGTTATATTGAAAATTAAAATGAAGTATACGAACCATGATTGCGCTGACATGACTGCATTTCTTGAAATTGTAGAATATCAAGCGTTTCAATTCGAAATTGTTTTATATTTACATCATAAATAATTAAATTCAAAAATGACTATCGAGACTTTTCATATGAAATTTTTAACTACTTATTGTCGGAATTGTCCTGAAAATTTTGAGTAAGTATTTGAATTTGAAACATTCAAAACGACTAGATAGATTTTTTAAATAAAAAATGTGATTTCTGCTAAAAAAGAACACTGTCATTTTCACCGTTCAAAATTTTAGAACCTTGAAAGTTTAATTATTCTAAACACTTTTAAAGATATATACTTTCTAATTGGAAATTTAAAAAAATTGCAAAACGCGCGAATTATAAAATAAGGGAAATCTCCCGGTGTGATATTTCTCTCTCGGCTTTATCCCGGTTCTCCCGATTCTCCCGGATGGGTGGCCACCCTGAAAAAATGTATAAATCGATAGAAAAATAGATCATATACAAAGCTTCTAAGTTTAATTTCATGATTTATTTTTAAATTTTGTTTATATTTTCATTTTGGCTTATCAAATTAATGAAAACTGTTACTTCAGTTTCAACGAATGTTTATACAATTTACATAAACGACAGCGAAATTCATACAACCATCAATAATAGTTTATGTACAAGCAGTTCAAACAGGTTTCAGTCCATTTTGCGACATTTTAATAAATTTTTCTTCAAAATTGAGTTTCGTGTCACTGCAAATTAACGAATATGGTCTCAAATTAAGTTTCAAAGTTAAATTTATGAAATTTCAGTGACATAAGTAATTGAAACTCGTGTTCGTGATTGGATGAATTTGTCGTTTTTTTGCGGTTCAAAATGTAAATTCTGGAAATTTCAGGTTTGTGACAAACGTAATTGTATTTAAATAATATATTCAATTTTATAATTTTATTCAAAATGTTAGTTAAAATACTCTGCTTTAACTACAATCCTAAAAAAAGATAGAATATCATATTCTCCCAAAAATATAACATGTCCCATTTTTAAAAATGCTGCTAAAGTAACGTTTGCTTGGTTAGAAAAAATATTCTTTTTACAAGCCCGATGAGAATTTGAAACTACATTTTTATTATGCAAGTTACCCTATAAAGTTTGTACGATATACAAATATGTTATTTACGTAATACCTTTATATGCTAAAACTTAAAAATTCTTTTTTCTTATTATCAAATAAGTCTTCTCAATTTTTATACATTCTCAAACACTAGGAAATTGCAACTCAAAAAATTGTTTTTATTAATTTCCAGAGTCCAAAGTAATTTTTTAAAGGTTTAAATACATATCCGCAAAAGCACTATTTTCTCTTTTAATTCAATCAAAAAACCTGCATATGTGACAATTTTCTTTGAAACTGGAGAAACTATTTCAAATTTTCCAATACGAATAATAAGTCAAATATTTGAACAAAAACAAAATTTTCATGACATTTTTTCCATATTCTAAATAATATAAATAACATACACGAGCGCTTTAGATTTGTACATTTTTGATAATGCTCGAATCTATGAGAAAATCATATTTCCAAACAGATTTTAGAAGCTCTATGAATTATCTAAAAAGTTTTTTGATGATTGGGCATTTTTTGATGTTAAAAATATGAAATGCATCTAAAAAAATGTAAAAGAGAACCCTCTTTCAGTTTTAAAAGTGTTGACACATTTTTTTATAAGTATTTCAAACGCATGCAAATTTTCAACAGCTCAAAGAATTTCTACGAATAATAATTGACAAGACTTTCTAAATTTATTTCAAATTTTCATTTTTTTGTCGCAATGTGTCATTTTCAGATATAAAATACATAATCGCTTGATTCAAATTTTATAAGGGACCAAAAACGAATCCTTTTTTTCATCTTGTGTGTTCTTAAATCTTAAAAAATTGCATATTCCCTCAACCATATAAAATGTAAAATTTTTGAAAAATTCTTATAAATTTTCGTCTTTTGATTAGCTAAAAAAAATATTATTTCTATGAACTTAATTTAAAATGGAAAATTACAATTTTAATATTCAAATTAACCTATAATTGTTATACACTATACAAATATATTATTTAGTAAATAGTTCAAATGTTGAAAATTAAATATCTTAGCGTATTAGCTACGAAATATTCTTCATTTTTCTAGATTTTTTAAAATTAGGAAGTTGCAACTCAAATACATTTGATAATAATTTCCAGAGGCCAAATATATGTTTTTATTTGCAAGTAGATATCTGAAAAAAATACTTTCTTTCTAATAGTTCAATTGAAAAATCTGCAAATAATTTGAAAATTTTTTTTGAAACTTTGAAACATAAGGTTTTTTGAACCTATTTTAGCGGAAATTCAGATGAATGGATAAACTATTTGAAATTTTACAAAAGAAATAATAAAATAAACATCTCAGCACCCGAAATATGCATATTTGTACTAATATCGGATTTTTATTATATAAATCGAAACTTTGCTTCAAGATCAAACCATAGCCACAGTTCACTTTCACTATTCTATAGCACTAAATTCAAATTTAAAGTATTTGATAAATTTAATTTCCTTCAGAAAAAATGTTTTCAATTGAAAAGTTTACTGAGTAAATTTAATAATGAGTTCATTAATTATTTAATCAATGAGTTCTGTGAATTAAGTGACTTATAAAAATGAAAAATCTGTGAATGCATGCTATTTTTTCATCTTTGAAGCTTGAAAATGATAAAATTTTTAAATAATTCATTTACACTATTTCTGGATTCTGGAAGTAAATTTATACAATATATGTATAAATACAATTCCAGGATGGACTTTAAGAAAATTTTTGGATCTTTTCCCAGTTAACAAATATTTTTCTAGGTCATTTGAGTTAAAAAATTAAAACTAAAAAAATTAAGTGTTAAATACTCAACTGCAATATATAAGAGAAGTGTAAAGTATTTTTAATTAAAATGTAAAAAATTGTATTACATACATCTAACAAACTATTAATAATGTCATGTTGAAAATTTTAAGGTAACCCATCATCAATTTTTTTTGAGTTTGTAAATCTGCATTTTTTCTAGATTATAAGAGTATATTTTGGTTCATATTTTTTTCTGAATTGAACAAAGGAGTTTGATTGATAAAAAAAATTCAAATAATATTTCTATTGAGTTGAAACTGGGCACATTCTGTATTTTCAACGTTTTTCTTATGGCAGAGGGCAAACATTTTTTATTTTCCATCTTCTTCTCAATCGGAAGACGGAATTTTTTATTTTTGACAGTTTTATGGAATTATGAGACAGAACATGTTTTCTATTTAATTTGTTTCTGAAGTGAAGAAGAATTTTTTTTTTAATTTCTGAAAATGATTTTATTTATTTTAAATTAAATAGATTTAAATTGATTTTAAAAAGATCGGACTTTTTCTTATTTTATACATTTTTCTTAACATAAAAATGTAGAAATTTGAAAAAATATATTTTTATGAATCAGTATAGGGACATTCTTTACTTTTAACATTGTCAGTTTAATTTTTATTTTGAATTTTTGAATTCAAACTGTTTAATTTATATAATTTTTCTATTTGAAATTTTACAGTTTTGATCACTTGGTTTTAAAACAGTTTTATTTTCAAAGCCTTTTTGAACCTATTTAGTTTTCAATGCTTGAATTTGAAAATTTTACTGTATAAAAAAAATTGTGGATCTATGATAAAATAACATTAAAAAATTTTATGATCAAGTTATTTAGAGTTAATTATGTTGAAAACAACTAAATCTGCCTGTTATATGATGACGAAAATCTGTATTTGTTAATCAAATTATTTTATTCAATAACAAATTATATCATCTAACAAACCTTTCAAAAAATATATTCCTTTCTGAGTAATTGCCGGTCAATTTAGTAAAAAAGTACATTCATTTGTTGAAAAGCAATAAAGTTGTGAATTCGCTTACAGAATCGTTTATAAAATAAAAATTATTATTCTTCAATAAAGTGTCTTCAGGAAAGGATTTTTGCAAATCATTTACAGCTAATTCCATTGAACCAACGAAATCTGCTGGTTGAAAATGATAGAAAATCTGTATTTATTTATTAAATTTATTTGAACAGTTAATTATCTTCATCAGGTATTAACGAATCGGACATATTATTTATTTTCGACTCATTTTCAATTAATTTGGTTCAAGAAAGGAATTTTTTAGAGCGCAAAATGTCTAGAATATGCATTAATTTATTATATTTGTTTGTAAAATTAACAATCTTTTGATTTGAAGAAAAATATTAACTGAGAATCGCTTTTATATATGTTTCCAATCAGAAATTTAAAAATTCAGAGAAACCTTCTGAATACATCGGACCAATAATTAGATTGTGTAATACTATTATCAGGGAGAAAACCAAGGGAGAACTTGAAATTTACATAATTAGATTATTATTACTTATAGGCTATTTAGGGTACGAAATTAGCTTTTAATTACCACAATTAGCCTGACATTCCTATAAATCAGAGGTAAGAATAAAAACTACTTTGAGCGAGAAAAATTATTTATTAACAAACCTGTCAATTTGTTTGAGTTATATGAGTTTATTGTAGAAAACAAAATAATTGAAAGTTGTTATAATTATCCAGTAAATAAATTTAGGAAAAAATTGAACTTTTTTATAATATTTCATCAAATCTAAAGAGTGTTTTATTGATTGCAATTTTTATTAGCAGACTTGGATTTCCTAATTTTTTTAAAAGAATTTACCCCCAATATTTTTCACCACTTTGAATATCAACCAGAAAAACCAAAAAATGACAGAGAATTTATTTTTTGACCAGAATTTTGTAAATTTTTGGAAACAAATTTATGTAGTCACTTCAAAAATCACAAATTTTATATTACATGAGATAATGAAATTTGAAATAAGTTTGATTTCAACCTTTTTTTTTTAATTTTACGTTCAATTGTTCACTTTTCCAATTACGAAATCATCCACTTTACTATAAGTTATTCTAAAATAGTTTACTGAAAATTGTTGCCTTCTTTATTTTCATTTTGAGCGTACATTTTCAATGAAAAAAGTTTTAAAATTCAGTTCCAAAGAATTAAAGAACTAAAAGTTAATAGCATATGAATTTTAAAATTTCGTATAAAAAAAGTTTTTATTTAATGAAATTTGAATATAAATAAATTAATGATTTTTAAAATTAAACTGTCGTTGGAGTATTAAAAATCGAACAATGATTTATTTACAAGACGATTCTGAATTTGTTCAAAATCAAACAATTTACAGGTTTAAATGTTAAAAATTGACCTATTTCAATTCATAATTAAACATTTCTATTTAATTTTTATTTTTATTGAATATAATTTCATTCTGAAATATCTTACTTTTATCGCATTCAATTTGAAATTTTTTAGTTGAACAAAAGCAATAATCTTTTTTATATTTGAAAGTTTCGTTAATTTGAAACGACATCAAATGAAAATAATTGATTCTGTAATTCAAAAAGTGTTCAGTTTTAAACAAAATTTTTAATTTTTCAATTCATAATGTTTCTAACCTAAAATTGCTTAGCATGATATAATTTTAATTTTTAAACGTTGGAAAATTTTAATTTTGTTAGAAAATTCGTCTTTTTGGTTTAAAAATACATGCCTTTTGGTCAAATTTTTTTTTAATGCAACTGTTTGTTGCAAATGCTTGAATTTTGCAATAAAAATAAATTTTTCACTGAATATTTAACTATTCCATTTTTGGTTGAAAAATTATATTTTTTAGTTAAAAAGCTCACCCATTTCGTCTCTTATGATACAAATTTCATCTTTTTTCGTAGATAAGTCATTTTTGTTGGTTGAAAATTCATTTTGGTTCTTTCGGTTCAAAAGTTCATGCCTTTTAGTCATAATGTTATCCTTTTTGTTGAAAAATACAATTGTCTGTTGAAAATTCTTGCATGAAAAGAGATATCAAACTGAAAATTCAACTATTCCATTTTTGGTTGAAAACTTATCTTTTTTAGTTGAAAATTCGTTTTTGTTTTAGAAAATTGATATTCTTGGTAAAAAATGTAGCTTTTTTGGTTGAAAATTCCACTCTTTTATCGAGCATTCATTTTTTTTTGTATAAAAAATTAATCTTTTTTGGATGATAAGTCATCTTTCATGGTTGAAAATTCCTTTTTGCTGAAAAAATTTTTTTTTTTGGTTTGAAAATTATTTTTTGTTAACTGAAAATCGATCTTTTCTAGTTCAAAAATTCAACTTGCTAGTAAAAGACGTAGTTTTCCTCTCTCTTTTTCTTGGTTCTTAGTTGAAATGCAACAGCTCTTGGTTACAGTTAATCGTGATTTAGTAAAAATTCGACCATTTGATTGAAAATTATTTTTTTTTGAGGTTGAAATTATAAGCTATTGAAAATGCCTATCTTTTGTTTTGAATTTCAAATAATTGGTTATAAGTGCAATTGTTCGCTCGAAAATAATTTGATTTTATTTTTTTTTAAATTCGTCTTTCTTTTGGAAATTAACTTTTTTGTCAAAAATTTTTCTTCTTTTCTTTTTTGGCTGAAAATTCAACTATTTGGTTGAAAATGTAGTATATTTTGACTTGAAATTGTAGGAAATTGAAGCATTAATTATTAAATTTATTATTTCATCAACAATAATTTTATTCAACAAAAACTTCCCTATTATTCCCCTATTTTTGTAACAAATCACGTAAAAAATCCCCTGTCTGAGATCATCTTGGGCTGTGAAGTCCGTTTCCATAGAATCTGCTTAATTAATGGTTCGAACTTTTTTATACCTTTTGAAATTTGTATAATTCTAAATTTGTGCTCAGTATATCTTTAATTTAAATTGAGGAAATTCGAGAAATTAAATCAACCATTCCTAATTGACAGTATTGTCTAGACTCTTTCCATGAATAAATTACCCCTTAAGAGAATGATAATTCCACCTCATTAATTTTAAACTCTTTCAACCGACTGCTATCATAAATTTTCAACCAATATGAATTATTTTCTACCAACAAAGATGAATTATTAACAAAATACATTGATTTTCATCAAAATAGTTATATTTTTAAGCAAAGAAATGAAGTTGCAACTAAAATGAGGAATTTTTAACCAGAGAAATGATTTTTCAACTGAAATAAAGAATCTTCAACCAAGAAAATGAATTTTCAACAAAATACATGAATTTTCTATCAAGTGTTTAAATTTTTGAATGAAGAAGATACATTTGCAACCAAACACATTCAATTATCAGCAAAAAAAATAATTTTCAAAAAAAGAAGAATTTTGAACAAAATAGTTAACTTTTTAACCAAAGAATTGCACTTTCAACTATGATGATGAATCTTCATTTAAAAAAGTGAATTTTGAACCAAATAGTTGAATTTTTGACTGAAAATATGAATTTTCAATTATGAAGATTAATTTTCCACAAAAAGGACAAATTGTCAACGAAATACATAAATTTTTAACTGAAAAAGATCAATTTTCAACCAAAAATGGAATAGATACATTGTCAGTTGAAAAATCTAACTTTTAACAAACTAAATAAATTTTAAATAAAATAGTTAAATTTTTAACCAAAGAAACAAATTTTAAACTAAAATGAGATATCTTATAAAAAAATATTATTACTAACCAAGAAGATTAATTTTCTACAAAAAATACGAATTTCCGAGCAAATACATGAATTTTCAACTAAAAACGATACATTTCCAACCCAAAATGAAATTTTTATATTTCAAGTTAATGAAATTCATTTTTAATGAAGAAAACGAATTTCCAAAACAAAACCGTTAAACTTTTAACCAAAAAATTGAATTGTCCACCAAAATGATGAATCTTTTAGCAAGACCACAAAACACGGATTCTTAACAAAAAACATGCATTTTAAACCAAATAGTTGAATTTTTGAACAAACAAGATTAATTTTGAACTAAACACATTAAATTTCCAGTAAAAGAATTTATTTTCCAGGAAATAAAAATAGTTGAACAAAATAATTAAATGTTTGAAAGAAGAATTGAAATTTCAAGTACAATACTGAATCTTCAATAAAAAAATTCAATTTTGATCCAAATAGCTTCTAAGCCTTCTAAATATTAAAAAAAATTATTCGAAAAATTCTTAATTTTTTTTAATTCTGAAAAAGTACCAAAAAAAACTTAAAATCCGTTAGATTCTGTTTGAGACCAATTTTTAATTCTTTTGTAATGTTTCAAAACATTTTTTAATATTTTTCAAACATTAATTTTTCAAAATAAAAAATCATAATAAAATCCTAGGAGTCGAAAACAATTTATTTTTAACTCATGAAACGTCTCAAAATTCATAAAGAGCTTCGTTTTTCGAAATCTTGAAAATGTTCTAAGCTTTTGTAATCTTGCAAAATTGCAAATTTTTTCTTTAAAATCTTTTTAATTTTTTTCTGGAAATTTCAAAAAATTGTTTGAAATGTTTTGAAATCGTTTTTGATTTCCCCAAAAATCTTATTTTTGGTATTTTTGTTGATAACTTAAAAAAAGTTTTAATCATTTTTTAATCTTTTCAGAACTTCTAAACCTCCTAAATATTTAAAAAAATGATTCGAAAAATTCTTTTTTTTTTAATTCTGAAAAATTACAAAAAAGCCTAAAATCCTTCAGATTCTTTTTTTGACCAATTTTGAACTCTTTTGAAATGTTTTGAGACCTTTTTGTATATTCCTTAAAAACTTATTTTCCAAAATAAAAAATCATAACAAAATCCTAGGAGACTAAAGAAATTTTATTTATTCTCATGAAATGAAATTAAAAATATTTGCTTTAAAATCTTTTACATTTTTTTCTGAAAATTTCAAAAAATTGGTTGAAACATTTTGAAATCGTTCTTGATTTGCCCAAAAATCTTATTTTCGATATTTTTGTTAATGACTTCTTACATTTTGAATCATTTTTTAATTTTTTCAAAACTTCTAAACCTCCTAAATATTTTTAAAAATGATTCGAAAAATTCTTAATTTTTTTTTTTAATTCTGAAAAATTACAGAAAAGCCTTAAATTCCTTCAGATTCTTTTTTTTTTTTTTTTACAAATTTCGAACTCTTTTGGAATGTTTTAATACCTTTTCGAATATTCTTAAAAAATTAAATTTTCCAAGTAAAATATCATACAAAAATTTTCCAGAAATCTAAAGAACATTTTTTTATTATCATGAAACCTCTCAAAATTCACAAAAAGCTTCGTTTTTCGAAATATTAAAAAAAAAGGAATTTTTTTAATCTTGCAAAATTGACAATTTTTGCTTTAAAATCTTTTACAATTTTTCCTGGAAATTTCAGAAATTGTTTTTAATGTTTTGAAATCGTTTTTAATTTTCCCAGAAATCTTATTGTCGGTACCGGCAATTTTTTTTGTTCAAGGTACAGACTCATCTCCTCATCTCTTCAAAAGTCTTGAAAAGGTTACAAATTATATTATGGTAGATTTTGTTTAAGAACATATTGTTGTTCAAACAATGAACTATATCTTTAATTTAAATTTTTTTAAATAACCAAGAAATTTCTTTAAACAAATCAAATTGTCCTTGACCACATTGCAATGCAAACATTTATTTCCTTCAAAGAAAATTGTTTCTGGACAAGGTTTACAAAATTTCTTCAAGACGTTTTATTTTTCAAAAATAGATCTAATCGTTTTTGAAGGTATTGTTCATTATGCCTTGTTCTTAATTGCATAATTTAAAAAAATATATATATAAATTGGATATTCTTCGTTTTAAAGTATAAAAATGGGTTAAATTTACAATAAAAGCATTACAGTTGTTATCAGACAGGTTTCGAAACTGAATAGAAGATTACAAAGTTTGCATACCTACACAATAAAACAGTGCCGACGTGAAATTATAAAAAATTGTTGTTTATCATTAATCATAAGTTAAATGAGCTGTGCTTCTCAAGGTTAAGTAATATTAATGATACACGTGCCTAAAAACAAATTTTTAAGTCTTTCCTGCATTTTATATGCTCTTATATAATGAACGGTACACTCATATGATTAAAATTATTGTTTAAAGTTGCCATTTTATATATAAATTTTTATTTGAGTTTTATATTATTTATGATGTTGATATCAAGTTCCTATTGTTGTGACAAAATAATATTTAGTTTCTTTACATTGTGTTATAAATTGTCGGGTGACGCAAATTTTCCATGCTAATTGTATCTAATGAGAATTTTGATATTTATTAATTATATATGTTAATCAGTAAATTTCATATTCATCCTAAAAAGGTACGACTTTTTTTATAAATCATCAGAAGAGAGTTCCGATTGATGTAAACAGATATTACGACGTACTAACTACTACACTCAAAAGTTCAATTATATTATGCTACTTAATTATTACAATGTGCTTAATAACTTTATTGTCTTAATTCTCTCCCACTACCTAAATGTTGGTATTCCAGTTTGCCAATAAAAATCTAATGGCTGGTATATATACAAGCATAAAAAATTCAACATCTTACCAGTTGTTCAGAAAATTCTTTAAAAAATAGTTCTTTATCTAAAAATGACGATTTTTATTTGTAGTGTGCTCCTCTTTTTTCTCATGTATCTCAATTTTGTTCGTAAGTATGGTATAATACCAAATCAAATGTTAATTAAAATATATAATATACGATATTCAAATCAAATTCGCATTTTTTTGCAGCAGTTGAAACATATGTTATTATCATTGTACGTTTTTTATTTTGCTGAGTATTTAAAAAAAAGTATCGTATTTTCATAAAAGATTTTGTTATTAATTATATGTTATTATTTGTCATGGAAGCAATTTAAATAAACGTTTTTTAACCAAACGCGCAAAGGATGTTAGACGCAAAGTATATTTAGAATTATTTTTAATTCACAGTAAATTTCTCTGCATTCCGTGAGTTCCTCTGAATTCCACTGAATTCCGTGAATTCCTCTGAATTCCTCTAAATTCCATGAATTCCTCTGAATTCCGTGAATTCCTCTGAATTCCTTGAACTCTCTAAATACTCTAAATTATCTGATATCCTTGATTCCTCTAAATTTCCTTAAGACCTTCCATTCCCTGATTTCCTTTTTTTTCTCTGAATTTATTGAGTTACGTAATTGATATTGAGGAAGTTGGCTCCTTCTATAATTCTCCTCCTCTCACTTCATCTTGCTTCACTTCCCCTCCTTGAACCTACTATTTTTCACCTCACTTACCCCTTCTTCGACCCTCCTTTCCACTTCTTACTAGATTACTCCTTTCCTCTCCTTACACTTCCCCTACTTCCCTCATTATCATATACTCATTCCCTACTCGCCCCCACTTCCCTTCTAGGTCACCCCTTATCTCTTTTTTCTACTTTACCTTCACTCGCTTTCCTTTATTTCATTTCTAGTCCTTTTACTGCCCGCAGGTACTACATCTCCTCTCACCTTCTAAGGTATCCCTTATCTCTTTTCACCTATTTCACATCCATTTGTTTTCCTTTTCTTCATTTAGCCTCCTTTTACTTCTGCAGCTACTGCGTCTCCTCTCACCTTCTACGTTTCCTCTCACCTTCTACGTCTCCTCTCAACTTCTACGCCACACCTGATCTCTTTTTCCTTACTTCACCTCCACTCGCTTTCCTTCTATTCATTTATCCTCCTCTTACTTCTCGCAGCTACTACCTTTCCCCTCACCTTCTGCATCTTCTCTCATATTCTATGCCAACCCTCATCTCTTTTCGCCTAATTTACCTTCACTCGCTTTCTTTCACTTCATTTACCCTCCTTTTACTTCCCGCATGTACCACGTCTCCTCTCACCTTCTACGCCACCTCATATCTCTTTTCCCTTTCTTTGCCTCCACTTGTTTTCCTTCTCTTCATTTACCCTTCTCTTACTTCCCGCAGCTACTATGTCTCCTATCACCTTCTGAGCCAACCCGTTATCTCTTCTCCCCTACTTTACCTCCACTTGTTTTCCTTCTCTTCATTTACCCTTTTTTTACTTCCCGCAGCTACTACGTCTCCTCTCACCTTCTACGTCTTCTCTCATCTTCTACGCCAACCCTTATCTCTTTTCGCCTACTTTACCTTCACTCGCTTTCCTTCTCTTCATTCGCCCTCCTTTTACTTCCCGCAGGTACCACGTCTCCTCTCACCTTCTACTCCACCCCTTATCTCTTTTCCCCTACTTTAACTTCACTCGCTTTGCTCCTCTTCATTTACCCTCTTTTTACTTCCCGCAGCTACTACGTCTCCTCTCACCTTCTACGTCTTCACTCACCTTCTATGCCCATCCTTATCTCTTTTCGCCTACTTTACCTTCACTCACTTTCTTTCTCTTCATTTACCCTCCTTTTACTTCCCGCAGGTACTATGTCTCCTCTCACCTTCTACGTCTCCTCTCACCTTTCACGCGAACCCTTATCTCTTCTCTCCTACTTTACCTCCTCTCGCTTTTCTTCTCTTCATTTACCTTCCTTTTACTTCCCGCAGCTACTACGTCTCCTCTCAACTTCCACGTCTCCTCTCACCTTCTACGTCTCCTCTCACCTTCTACGTCCCCTCTCACCTTCTACATCTCCTCTCACCTTCTACGCCAACCCTTATCTCTTCTCTCCTACTTTACCTCCACTCGCTTTCCTTCTCTTCCTTTACCCTCCTTTTACTTCCCGCTGCTTCTACGTATCCTCTCACCAGACTTCTCCTACTTCATTTACTTCTTCTACTTCACCTCCCCTCTATTTTCTTACACTCATTGAACCTCTTAACCTCCTTTTACTTCGTACAATGGCAATAGGAATAGTGCAATAGGGTGGTCCAAAAAAATTTTTTTTTCTAATTTTTATGAATACCGTCCGGAAATTTGTTAGAATTCACAACAAAATAAAAAAAAAATTTCAAGTGGTGCAAGCCCCATGAAATTTAACACTTATTTCCCATAAGAAAAAAAAGACGTTTTTGTACATTTCATTCAGAATTCTCAATATTAGCTGAATCGAGATGAAACTCAACATTTCTCTTCACAATTAGCCATAAAATAAGAGTAAGATATTACTTTTTGAATATCACCCCCATAAGTATGTTTTATAAGGTCCCAAAAAAAACACCATAAGTGAAAAAATGGGTTTTTCAAGTTTTTGGCCCTAATTATGATTTTTTTGCAATTTTGTTGATGCAAATTGTTTCTGATATATAAAATAGTACTCTATACTGATAATTAGATGTTTTAATAAATTTTTTAAACAATTCATTATTGTTTTTAACAATGTTCTCTTAGAATGGAGATAGAAAGTCACCGTTTTTTCAACAAAATTTCTCTTTTTGTCCAATTTTCAATTACAAAGAGAGGTAATAGTTCATCAATATTAACAAATATAATTGTTTAAACAATTGATTATTATTCTTAATGATATTCTCTTAGAATAATGTTAGAAATTTGCAGTTTGTTTCTGAAATTTTCCACTTTTTGTTCACTTTTTACTTTGAGTGAGTTAAATAATTTATGAGAGTTAACAAAAGTATTTGACTAAACAATTTATTATTATTAATAATAATATTCAATTTAAATAATGCTAGAAAGTTGCGGTTTTTCTGAAATTTACAACTATTGGTCTACTTTTCACATAAGGTCGGTTAATAATTAATTCAGTTTAGCAAAAATAATTATTTAAACAAATTATTATTGTTTATAACTAACTTCTGCTTTATTAATGCAATATAGTTGCGATTTCTTCTAAAATTTTCAACTTTTTACTTATGTTAGTAAATTAATGAAGTTAACAAACATAGTTGTTTAAATAATTTATTATTGTTTATAACTATCTTTTCTTAGATAAGTGCTAAAAAGTTGCGGTTTTTTCTGAACTCTCAAACTTTTTGTCCACTTTACACTTAGTGAGGTAATAATTATTGCAAGTTAACAAATATGCTCATTTAAACAATTGATTATTGTTTATAATTATATTTTCTTAGGGTAATGCTAGAAAGCTGTTTTTTTTAATCTTTAGTTTTGCTTTGACTTTTTAGCTACAAACAAATAATAAGTGAACCTTAACTTGTAAAAGTTTTTTTTTCAATTACAACAAGAAGTTTATTAAAAAACATAAACGAAAAATTTGGAATTGACTCTTTTTTTATATCAGCCTCCCTCCAGTAAAATATATTCACGAAAAAGAAGGAGATTGTTTAAAATAATTTTCTCTCCAACGTTTATTTATTATTTGTTTATAACTAAAAAGGCAAAACAAAGGTAAAAATTTCAGAAAAAGCCGCAACTTTCTAGCACTCACCTAAGGGGAAATAGTTATAAACAATAATTGTTTAAACAACTAGTTTTATTAACTTGCAATAATTATTACCTCAGTAAGTGAAAAGTGGGCAAAAAGTTAAAAATTTGAGAAAAGAAATCTAAAAAATCTGGCATTATTAGAGATGAAGATAGTTCTCAACAATAATAATTTGTTCAAACAATTACTCTTGCTAAACTTAAATAATTGTTAAGTCACTTCAAGTGAAAAATAGGCAAATAGTTGAAAATTTTAGAAAAAAAGCAACTTTCTACCATTAAGCAAATATAATATTATTAACAATGATGATAAATTGTTTAATCAAATTATTTTTGTTCATTTGAATTAATTAATACGTCTGTCAAATTGAAAATTGGAGAAAAAGTGGAAAGTTTTTGAAAAAAAAAACGCGACCTTTTGTCTCAATTCTAAGAGAAAATTGCTCAAAAAAATGATAAATTGTTTAAACAATTCATCTAAACATCTAATTATTAGTATAAAGTACGTTTTTATGTATAAGGAACAATTTGCATTAAAAGAATTGCAAAAAAAATCATAATTAGCGACAAAAACTCGCAAAACCCATTTTTTCACTTATGGGGTTTTTTAGGACCCTATAAAACAGACTTATGGAGATGATATTCTAAAATTAATATTCCATCCCTATTCTTTGGCTAATTGTAAAAAATGTTGAGCTTAAATTTAATTCCACTAATATTGACGATTCCTGATAAAATTTATAAAAAAGTATTTTTTTCTCATGGGAAATGCGTGTTAAACTTCATGGAGCTTGCGCCACCTCTAAATGTCATTTTTTCAAACAAAAAAATAGATTTATTTTCGTATGAATTCGAACAAATTTCCGGGCGTTATTCATAAAAATTCGAAAAAAATTCCAGTCCATTTTTGGACCACCCTACTCTGCAACTACAATTAGGATACCTTTATTTCAGAACATTATCTTTGGGCTTCGTTGAAAAAATTGGTTAATAACAAATCCTTGCACATAAATTTTTTTTCTTACAGAATCAAGTCCACAACCAGCACGTCGAAATGATGCTGCAATGTTCTCGTCAACATCAAGCCCTCAACTTCCTAGAGTTTATAGAGTTGGTCGACAGTTTTTCTTGGAAACTAATGATAGGAGGACTATTCCCATTGCTCCACATTTGGCAGCACTGATGGGTGCATTCGAAGAACCATCCCTTCTCTCCCAAGGTCTAGAAATGAATGATGATTCTCACCTTCTCGAATACCTTCCCCAACCCCCAAAAAAAACATCCTTCAAGTCCACCCCTGCAGTGTTTAATAGAATAGTGTTTACTCGAATAACAACCAGCCTTCCTCAAATTATCAGTATATTAGTACATAACTTTTTTGAAATAATGCAAAATTGCTGGGACTCAGAAAAAATTCAAGTTCTTGGATAATTATACAGGCACAAGTGTCATGTGCGGTGAACTATACCACCATAGCTGTATGGTTTTGGGTTCGCTGTTTCCGAATCTGGTAACATTGTCCAAAATTGCCAGAAAGGGCAAATTTCGAAAAAACCTGACGTGGTGGGGTAAATTTGATATCAGATTCGGATTCAGCGACCCCGAAAACATATAGATGTGATGGTCTAGTTCACCGCAGATGACACTTTTATTTGTTTGTGCCTGTGTTATTGGTACAGACTGAGAATTTAGTACAATTCAGTAGTTCTAGGTGATTTTTCAAAATTTTTGAATTGATTGATGACATGTTTAATGAATATATTTTCCTTACAGAATTAGATCAACGACCGCTGAGGAAACAACAATCCGCGCCAGTGGAATATTCTCTCAAAAATGGTGATGTAGTGCACCGAGGTCACGAACCTGTTGGAACAGTTCGAGAAAAGAAGATTTATAAAACTGATCGAGACGGTAATTTAAAAACTAAAATACAATGTCAAACATATAGTAGAGAAGGCTGCTAAAAAACTTATGGTTTTCCTAATCATGGAGTGTTTTAAAAAACACGTGCTTCAAAAAAACAAAACGTTCCTCTAAATCTGACAAATATTGTTGAGATTTGGAAAAGAGGTTTCCAAATTTAATTTGTTAGCAATCATTAGTAAACTTAGAAGTTAGTACAATTTGATAGTTCGAAGTTAATGATTTTTCTAAACCTTTAAATTAATTATTGACTTTATTTTTCATACGATCAGGTGAAGAACATATAGAAGAACCTAAACCTGGCGATGTAGTGACAAAAAGTGGAGCTATTGTTGCAAAATACGAGAATGGTATCTTTCGCGAGTGGAATCATAAGCAGTTAATTTAAAAACTAAAATACAATCTAAAAGACCGTATTTATTGTAGATTCATTCAATTTTAAATCAGCTTTAACTCAACGATGAATTAACGGCAAGCCAGTGCTGAATCTACGTTGAAATAGTGTTGAGGCCAAAAAGCAGATTCTGTTGATTCAAATGAATATATTATCAAATTCATAGCATCACTATTAATCTAAAATAGTTATTGTTTTATTGAATAGTCATTTGAAGTTAAATTAACTTTTGTCCGATGTTGACTAAACTTGTGTCGAATATTGAATCAACTTTGGGCGATGTTGAAACAACTCTCTGCAATATTGAATCAACGATGAACCAACTATGAATCAATATTAAACTAAATGACGAGTCGTAGTACTAAGTCGACGCTTGTGCTAATCAGATTTGAAATTTATGATAAATAAAAAAGCATCTCTCATACATAGATCTTGTCTTATTCAATATAATCCTGATAACTTTCTTCTTGATCCACTTTGGATTTTCGATATGTAGCCTTTCATGGAGTTTAGCTATTTGAAGTTCACTTCTGAGTTAACCATCAATAGCAAGGTCTTTGCCTAAAAATTCTGAAGTACACAGTCTTACTTTCCACCTAATTGGACTTTTAACTTCAGTTTTTCAGTTTCGAAATTTTGATTTCTAGAGATACCACCCAGAAGGTATAAATGGTTTTTGAAAGTCGTTTAATCACTTTGTTTGCGGCTACATAATGTTTTGGTTCCTATCAGCTGTTTCCGTTGCAGCTTCTCGGAATGATCTAAACTTTCTGAAAAATCTAGCTAATGGTTCGAAGAATTTTGGCAGCAAAACATGAAAAGAAGCTCTGTAGTTAACAGACTTTATTTATGATAAATCGGAATTGCACTTAGGACAGTTGGGGTTTTCACTCTCTTTTGCTGAAAAAACACCCATCAGAGTGGTGCAAGTTGTCTGACAATGTCACTTAAGCTTTATTAATTTGAAAATATTAAGTATTGATTACATAAATACGATTTTATATTTTTTGTTAAATAAGTAAAGTTTATATGAAATGAATATAAATAATTTTATAATTCGTTGTCATTAAGAACGATTAGGTGGACTCCTTAGATAAACAATATTTTAAAGACTGAGATCACCGAATAAGACCTTGGGCTGTTGACTTCTTAAAAGTTGTTATAAATTGACCATCCCTAACTTATATTATCAAGATTAATTTTAAATCATACATATTTTTTTTTCATCATACGTCACTAATTATTTAATTCAATACGATCGAAGAAAATGAACTTGGTCTAGAAATAAAAATTACTTTGAAGTGCAAAATGATCATCTGATTGCCTTTTCCGATTTATTCCTATAGCATTGAGGTTATTATTTTTCTCTGAAATTTTATTGGAATTTCTGCTGTTTGATGTTTCAATTTGGAATTTTAATGATTTGTACGTATTTAAACCAATTTCAGAAGGTTTTAAAGAATTTAATAGAATTTTGGAAGATTAGGATCTCTTGGAAGATTTCAAGAAATTTTAACAGATTTTGTCAGATTTCCGAGGACTTCAGTGATGTTGAGGGATATTATAAATCTCTTAATATATTTTTTAAGATTTTTCAGAATTTTGAGAAATATCCTCGAATTTCTTGGAATTCACAAAAAAAATTACATTTTCTTGGTTGAAGAAAGTTTAGAGAAGATAATGTTAAATTACGATTAATTGCAAATGCTGTTTGTAAATTGTTTAAACCATTTTTAGAGACAAATTCAGTTTTAATATTTTTGAAGGAATTGGCTCAATTTTTTCTACAAAATCAAGTATGAATTCTTTCCGATAAACTTTTTCTATAAAAACTTACAAATTTACAGAAATTTAAAATTATTTAAACAATTTTCATAAACTAATTCAGAGTTTGGCAATTTTTCAAAGAAAACGTTCAATTTTTTACGGAATCCACTAAAAATGTCTTTCTGTTGACTTTTTGCTATGATCATTTGCAAATTCACAAGAATTAATAATTATTCAAATAATTTTCATAAACAAATTCAGAGTTAGACCTTCTGTTGTTTTCCCGAAATCCCGCATTACAAAGTCGAGCCTGAATTGTTATTCTTTATTTAAACACAAAATTGACATTTTTGTTGGTTAAAAATTTGAGAGAATTTATTTTTTAGAAGAATTCCTAATTGTTTCAATAATTTTCATAAACAAATACAGAGTTTAGCTATTTTTTAAAGAAAACACTAAATTTTTTAAAAACAAATCATCTAAAAATATCTTCCCAACGACTTTTTGCTATAATTATTTTCAAATTCGTAAGAATAAATAATTATTTAAACAATTGTCATGAACAAATGCAGAGTTTGGATATTTTTCAAAGAAAACGCTGAATTTTTTAAAAACAAATCATCTAAAAATATCTTCCCAACGACTTTTTGCTATGATCATTTTCAAAATCATAAGAATGAATAATTATTTAAACAATTGTCATAAACAAATTCAGAGTTTGGCTATTTTTCAAAGAAAACGTTGAATGTTTAGAAAAGAAATCATCTAAAAATCTCTTCCCAACGACTCTTTGCTATGATCATTTTCAAATTCATAAGAACAATTAATTATTTAAATAATTTTTACAAACAAATTCAGAGTTTGGCTTATTTTTGGCAAATAGGATACATTTGATACGGAATTAACTGAAAATTTCTGCTGTTTTTGGCCCTTACGACATGCAACGCGATTCTACTAGAATATATTTTGTCAGAGGAGAGTATTCTGCAAATATCTTTAGTATCGACGTCATCATAAATATTTTGTTTTCAAACTAATTCTTTCAAATTTGGTTGAAAAACGTGAAAAACAAGATCACGAAAGTTTCACTGCAAGCTGGATTTAATAATTTGATTCATTTTTTTTCGCTGTAGAATATATTTTATCAGATGAGAGTCTGCTCTGCAGATATCTGCAGTATCGACGTATGATAATCATTCTAGTAGAATCGCACTGAAATTTTGTTGAACTTCTCTTTCATGTTTTTCAACCCAAATTTAAAATAATATGTTTGAAAAAAGAATATTTACCCTTGAAGTAGTGGAAGTGAGGGGAAATTAGGAGCAGGGAAGTAGGGGAAGTGAGGGAGCACAGGGGAGGTATGGAAAAAGAAGTGTGAGTAAATGAGGAGATGGGAAATAAAGGTCGCTAGGGAAGCAAGGGAAGAGAACGGAGGTTGGGGAAGTGAATGCTTGTAGGGGAAGCGTGTGAGGGTGGAAAAGTAGGGGAAGTGTGGGGAAGAATAGTACGGTAGGTTTGGAGAGAGGTAGCAAGAGAATAAGGGTGAGTAGGGGAGGGTAAGTAGAGGAATTGTGGAGACGAGAAGTGATGGAGGTATGGAAAAAAAGTGTAAGTAAGTGAGGGGATGAGAAGTAAAGGTGGCTAGAGAAGGAAGAGAGTAGAAAGAAGGTAGTGAAAGTGAATGGTCGTGGGAGAAGCGCGTAAGGGTGGAAAAGTAGGGGAAGTGTGGGTAAGGACAGTACGGTAGGGGTGGAGAGAGGTAGCAAGAGAGTAAGGGTGAGTAGGGGAGGGAAAGTAAAGGAAGTGTGGAGATGGGAAGTGGTGGTGGTATGGAAAAGAAAGTGTGAGTAAGTGAGGGGATGAGAAGTAAAAGCAGCTAGGGAGGGAAGGGAAGAGAAAGGAGGTAGTGGAAGTGAATGGTTGTAGGGGAGGCGCGTGAGGGTGGGGATGCAGGGAAAGTGTGAGTAAGGACAGTATGATACTGTCGAGAAGATGTAGTAAAGGAGTAAGGGTGAGCACGAGTGGGGACGTAAAGGAATGGTGGAAAGGGGAAGTAGTGGAGGTATTGAAAAGGACGTGTGAGTAAGTGAGGGGATAGGGAATAAAGATCGCTAGCAAAGGAAGGAAAGAAAAAGGAGGTAGTGGAAGTGAATGGTTGTAGGGGAGGCATGTGAGGGTGGAAAATTAGGGGAAATTTAGGTAAGTACAGTAGGGTAGGGGTGAGGAGAGGTAGCCAGAGAGTTAGGGTGAGTAGGGGAGGGAAAGTAAAGGAATAGTGGAGAGGGAAAGTAGTGGAGGTATGGAAAGGGAAGTGTGTGTGTAAGTGAGGGGATAAGAAGTAAAGGTCGCTAGGGAAGGAAGGGAGTAGAAAGGAGGTATTGGAAGTGAATGGTTGTAGGGGAAGCGTGTGGGGGTGGAAAAGTGGGGGAAGTGTGGGTAAGGACCATAGGGTAGGGGTGGGGAGAGGTAGCACGGGTAGTGATGCATATCGATCATTTTTGGACAAAATCAAGATTTGCTTAAAACATAATTAGATGAAACTGAAATGTAATGGAGATCAGGAATTTGTAATGAAAAAAGTCGATCGAGACGAGACGATCATCTCGATTGAGTGATCGTTTGTCTCGATGTGATGAATATGGCGTTCAAGGTTCCAATTTACTCTGACGAGATTTAAGAAAAAATTTTCATGATCGATACGCATCACTTAAGCACGGTAGTCAGGGTGAGTAGGGAAGAGAAAGTAAAGGAAGTATGGAGATGGGTAGTAGTGGAGGTATGGAAAAGGAAGTGTGAGTAAGTTAGGGGATGAGAAGTGAAGGCGGCTAGGGAAGCAAGGGAAGAGGAAGGAGACAGTGGAAGTGAACGGTTGTAGGGAAGGCGCGTGAGGGTGGAAAAGTTGGAAAAGTGTAAGAAAGGACAGTAGGATACGGTTGGGGAAAGGTAGCAAGTGAGTAAGGGTGAGTACAGCAGAGAAAGTAAAGGAAGTGTGGAGATAAGAAGTAGTGGAGGTATGAAAAAGGAAGTGTGAGTAAGTGAGGAGATGGGAAGTAAAGACGGCTACGAAGGGAAGCAAGAAGAACGGAGGTAGTGGAAGTGAATGGTTGTAGTGGAGGTGCGTGAGGGTAAGAAAGTAGGGAAAGTGTGAGTAAGGACAGTAGGATACGGTTGAGGAGAGGTAACAAGGGAGTAAGGTTGAGTACAGGAGGGGAAATAAAGAAAGTGTGGAGAGGGGAAGTAGTAGAGGGAGAAGTAGGGAAAAATAAGGAAAGGGAGGGGAAGTGGATGGGTATGAAAGTACGGGGAGGGGAGTTAAGGGAAGTGAGAGGTACAGGGGGAAGTGAGAGGTACAGGAGGAAGTAGTTGAATATAAGAGGGTATGGAGAGGAAAGTATGAGAGGGGAGATTTGATCGACTTAGTTAGGATCCCTAGGTCTATGTTTGATGCTTGTTGACTCTCATTAAGCAATATGTGTTTGCAAGTTTACATTGCCCTGTATCCTGGAGACACAGCGACATGGCGTCTCTTGGCTCATGGAAAGGAGGGGAAATGGCTAGATGGTAGATGCGAACAGGTAGAACACATACACCGAATTTAGTGAGGGCCGTGTTTCAATATTGGCCGACGCTGCCTAAATGTTGGTGCTCACTATCAGAGCGAATGATACATTATTCATGCACGATAAAGTATTCTCTCGGCGAGCGACTGAGTGCACGAACGTGTGTAGATCAACTGACGAAATGTCGACAGATGGTATGAGGAAGGTCCTCAGGATCTACTTTCTTTTAATAATGAGTTCTAGAAACTAATTCTCCAAACAGGAAAAAACAAAGTGTAAAAAGGTTCGACATACTTTTTTTCCAGGAAGGGAAATGAGGGAAGGAGTAGTAGAATAGTGAGGAAGAATGAGAGGAGGAGAGGAGAAGAGAAGGGGGAAGTGAGGGAAAATGAAGAGAGAAATTGTAGGGGAAGTAAGAAGAAATTATGGGAGAAGTAGGGTAAGCAAGAGGAAGTAGGGGATCGAGAAGTAGGAAGAGTAAGAAGAAATAAGAAGAGGGAGAGAAAATGAAAATGAGGAGAGGAAATGTAGAGAAAGTAAGAGGAAGTGATAAGTGGAGAAGCAGGATAAGCGAGAGGATGTAAGAGGTGGAGAAGCAGGAAGAGTAAGGAGAAATAAGAAGAGGGAAAGAAAATGAGGAGAGGAGAGGATATGTAGGAGAAGTAAGAGGAAGTGATCGGAGAAGTAGAGTAAGCGAGAGGAAGTAAGTAGTGGAGAAGTAGAAAGAGTAAGGAAAAAGAAGAGGGGAACTAAAGGAAGTGAAGGGAAATAAGGGGTAGGACATAGAGGTGAGGAGAAATGAGGGGAAATGATGGAAGAAGTAGGGTGATTGAAAATAAGTTTAACGGTTATACAAACTCTTCAGGTTCGATCAATAACTGGATGTGAAATGAAAACAAAAACTTTGATCTCCTAACGACGTGGGAGAACCGATTGCATTCCACTTCTAACTGCAGAGAGTAAAAACATTCCTGCATCCCTCTTCCGGAAGTTCTACGCTTTGCTACTAATTGGCTAAATCGAAATTCAGGGGAAGTCAGTAGTCGAATTCTTGGCTCTCGAGAAATTCTAGAATCAAAAAGGAAAAAGAGAGGGACAACATTAGGTGTGGAATGGAGTAGGTTAGTGAGTGAGAGGAGGAGGGAGAGAGAACCCAAACTGCAGAGTAAGACCAGATAATGAGACTAGCCACTGCTTCAGTGCGCACCGTAAATGGCGATAAGCTTAAGTTGGCCACAGTATTCTGTTTAGCTAGATCCACTTCATATCCCTATACAAAAAATGTATGCATGAGGAGTAGGTGAGATTAAGTGAATGAGATAGGGAATTAACAAAGAGATCAAGAAGTGTGGTAAATTCAACACCTTCTTTGAGATTAGTTGGAGAACGGTGATCAGCGGTTTCTCTTTTGGTCAACTGAATGTTAAATATTTCTTTCAGAACTCATTAGACTTAGACAGATTCTGAAGAAAAATGACAAAAACGTTTTTTTTTCTCATGGGAAATACATGTTCAACTTCATGGGGCTCTATAACAAAATGGACCAAAAATGCATTGGCAAATTTTTTTTCTCGAATTTTCATGAATGACGCCCGGAAAGTTGTTCGAATCCACACACAAATAAATCTATTTTTTTAAAGAAAACAATGATATTTAGAGGTGGCACGTATTTCCCATAAGAAAAAAAGACGTTTTTGTAAATATTATTTAGAATCCTCAATATTTGCTGAATCGATTTGAAACGTTTTGTCTTCACAATTAGCCATAGAATACGAATAAAATATTACTTTTTAAATATCACCCCCATAAGTCTGTTTTATAGGGTTCCAAAAAAACCCCATAGGTGAAAAAATGGGTTTTGCGACTTTTTGGGCTAATTATGATTCTTTTGCGTTTTTTTAAATACAAATTGTTTCTCATGCATAAAATACTACTTTATACTGATAATTAGATGTTTAAATAAATTGTTTAAACAATTTATTATTGTTTTCAGCAATTTTCTCTTAGAGCGGAGATAGAATGTTGCGGTTTTTTTTTAATTTTCCACTTTTGGTCCAATTTTCAATTAAAGAGAGGTAATATTTTATTGATGTTAACAAATATAATTGTTTAAACATCTTATTATTATTGTTGATAATATTCACTTAGAATAATGCTAGAAAATTTCAGTTTTTCTCAAGTTTTTAACTTTTGTTCACTTTTAATTGAAGTGAGTTAAATAATTGACTAAAGTTAACAAAATGATTTGTTTAAACAATTTATTATCATTATTGATAATATTAAATTTAAGTAATGCTAGAAAGTTGCGGTTTTTCTGAAATCTAAAACTATTTGTCCACTTCTCACATAGGGTGAGTTAATAATTAATTCAATTCAGCGAAAATGAATATTTAAACAAATTATTATTGTTTGTAACTATCTTCTTCTTTATTAATGCAATACAGTTGCGGTTTCTTCTGAAATTTTTAACTTTTTACTTAGTGAATTAATAAATAAAGAAATTTAACAAACACATTTGTTTAAATAATTTATTATTGTTTATAACTATCTTCTCTTGGATAAGTGATAAAAATTTGCGGTTTTTTCTAAACTCTTAAACTTTTTGTCCAATTTTCACTTAGTGAGGTAATAATTAATGCAAGTTAACAAACATACTTATTTAAACAATTGATTATTGTTTATAACTATATTCTATTAGAGTAATTCTAGAAAGTTGTTTTCTTCCTAAATCTTTTGCTTTGCTTTGATGTTTTAGTTATGAACAAATAATAAATGAACCTCAATAAGAATAATTTTTTAAATAGCATTTTACTTTTTTAAGTGAATTATTTTTGCTTTGTTCATAACTAAAAAGGCAAAGCAAATTTGAACATTTCAGAAAAAAGCGCCACTTTCTAGCACTTATCAAAGATAAAATTGTTTAAATAACTATTTTTAATCACTTGCATTAATTATTACCTCACTAAGTGAAAAGTGGCCAAGAAGTTACAAATTTTAGAAAAAGCCGCATTTATCTGGCATTAATAGAGATGAAGATAGTTATTAACAATAATAATTTGTTCAAACAATTATTTTAGCTCAAAATAAATAATTATTAAGTCACTCGAAGTGAAAAATAGACAAATAGTTGAAAATTTCAGAAAAAACCGCAACTTTCTAGCATTATTCAAAGATAATATCATTAACAATAATCAGAATATCTTTAAACAATTATGTTTGATAACATTATTGAACTTTCACATCTCCCTGATTGAAAATTGGACAAAAAGTGGAAAATTTTTGAAAAAACTGCGACTTTCTATCTCCATTCTAAGAGAAATTGCTAAAAACAATAATAAATTGTTTAAACAATTTACATAAACATCTAGTTATCAGTATAAAGTAGTATTTCACGTATCAGAAAAAATTTTCATCGAAAAAACTGCAAAAACAAACATAATTAGCGTTAAAAACTCGCAAAACCCATTTTTTCACTTATGGGTTTTTTTGGGACCCTGTAAACCATATTTATGGGGTTGATATTTACATAGTGATATTTTATTCGTATTATATAACTAATTATGAAGTGAAATGTTAAGTTTCAACTAAATTCAGCTAATATTGAGGATTCTGAATAACATTTACAAAAACGTATTTTTTTCTTATGGGAAATACGTGTTAAACTTTATGGGGCTTGCGCCACTTCTGAATATCATTTTTTTCAATGCATTTATTTGTTTGCGAATTTGAACAAATTTCCGGGCGTCATTCATGAAAATTCAAGAAAAAAAACCAATGCATTTTTGGTCCATTTTTTTATAGAGCCCCATGAAGTTGAACACGTATTTCCCATAAGAAAAAAAAAAACTTTTTTGTCAATTTTCTTCAGAATCGTCAATATTAGGCGAATCTAGTTGAAACTCAACATTTCTCTTCACAAGTAGCTATATAATACAAATAAATAACTATTTTTTTAATATCTCCCCCATAAGTCTGTCTTATAGGGTCCCAAAAAAACCCATATGTGAAAAATTGGGTTTTGTGAGAATTTTTCGCTAATCACGATTTTTCGCGCTTTTGTGAATAACATTTTTGCTAATTAGATGTTTAAATAAATCAAATCCATTTAATTTAATAGTAATAATTGTTTAAACAATGTATTATTATTCATAATAATATTCTCTTTGAATAATGCTAGAAATTTGCGGCTATTTTCCAAATTTGCATCTTTTTGTCCACATTTTCCTCTACTGAAGTAATAATTATCACAATTTAACAAAAATAATTGTTTAAACAAATTATTATTGTTTATAACTATCTTCTTATATATTATTGCTAGATAGTTGAAAAAATTGCATATTCAACCAAAAAAATTAAATTTTCATCCGGAGAGCTGCATTTTCAACCAAATAAGATAAAATGTCTATCAAGAAGATAATTTTCTACTCAAAAAGACGAATTCTCAACAAAATACATAAATCATGAGACATGTGTTTGAATTTTTAACTAAAAAGATTAATTTTCTACCAAGAAATACGAATTTTTAACCAAATAATGAATTTTCAACCAAATATTTGAAATTTTTAACTAAAAAAATCAATTTTAAACCAAAAATGGATTAGTTAATACATTTTTATTTAAAAAATTATTTTGAATTCAAAAAATTTATTCTTTTGCAAAACCGTTTAAATTTCTACCAAACTCTTGCATTTTAAAACCAAAAAAAAAAGAATTTTCTTACAAAACAGTTCAACTTTCAAACCAAAAACATGAATTGTCAATAAAAAAGTTTATTTTCAACCAAATTGTTAAATTTTCAGTTAAAAAATGTTTTTTTATAAATTCAAACGAATTTTTAACAATGTAGTTCAACTTTTAATAACAAAGATGAACTTTAAAACAAATTATGCATCTGTAACCCACAAAATAAATGTTTAAGAAAGTAGTTCAACTTTTAATCAAGAAGTTAAATTTTCAATAAAAAATGTAAGAGTCGATATTTCAACAAAAAAGATTTTAATTTTATATAAAAAACAATCGAATTTTGGCCAAAAAGAAAAATTATTAACAAAATACTTGAATCGCCAACGAAAAAGGATTAATTTTTAGGCTGTATCTAATCGTCCCGAAAAATTAAGAGAGTTGGAAAAGGGGATGGACTAGTCGTCCCAAAAATTCGGGCCGACCAGCCAAACCTATAAAAAATATTGTGCTAATCATCCCGAATCTCGGGGACCAAATAATACAATTCTCAATCAAAAATTAAATCATAGACATTTAACCGTACGTACATTAAACAGCTCCACAAAAAAATCGAGAAAAGTACCCCTGGAGTCTGACTATGTCAATCATATGTTTTCGGGGTCGCTGAATCCAAATTCGGGGTGCGTTTGGCTCCATCACGTCAGATTTCGTCCATAACCTCAATAAACATGAAAATCGCTGATTTAAGGTGAAACATCATTCGTACCTATGAAAAATGGTAATATCCAATCTTTTCGAGGTCGCTGAGTACGAATCCGGAGTCGTTGTGGTTCAATGACGTCACGCTTCGTCCTTAACCTCAAAGGAAAACGGTGAATTGGTAATTTTATGTGAAACATATATTTCTAAATGTACCAAAAAAATTCCGAATTCGTACTCAGCGACCTCGAAAACATAGGATATGATCACTTTGCATTGAAAAAATGTATGTTTTTCATAAAATTACCAATTCATCGTTTTTCTTTAAGGTTAGGGACGAAGCGTGACGTCATAGAACCTGAACGACTCTGAATTCGTACTCAGCGACCTCGAAAACATAGGATATGACCACCAAACCAAACCAGCCAAACGGACCCCGAATTTGGATTCAGCGACCCCGAAAACATATGATAAACATAGTCAGACTCGAGGGGTACTTTTCTCGATTTTTTCTGTGGAGCTGTGTTATTAACACATTTTATTTTATAAAAATAATGTCATTAGGATTTCACGTTAGCTTAATTAACAGAGCTTACATTTTACCTGTAGGTTTATTGCCTAAGCCTATACAATCTTAATAAGATTTTTTTTGGGGAGTGGGGTCGGAACAAATCGCTAATCTACAAATTATGAAATTTACGTAAATAACGAATATTCATGTGGAATCGTGAAACAACTTTTTTTTTGTAAAGAAAAAAGTATTATTTTCGAAAATAATTTTCTGCTTGTACTTTCCTTTTGCAGAACTAGCTAGTCCTCCAGGATCACCGCAGAGGCATATTAACCAGACACCAAACATTCAGCTTAATCTTTATCGTTACAGAGATCGTAACGGACATGTACAGTACTTACCAGAAGACCCTTTTTTGGTAGCAATAGAGGGTGACTTCATCATAGGCGCTGTCCTAAATCAGTGGGTTTTGTATCCATTCATTGATGTTATAAGGGGGCAATATTTAAAAGTTAAGATACACAAAGTTACCCTTGAACATGAAATAATAATAACCACGGTTCGGCATTGGGATCCTGTGCTTGATAAGTTCCACTTACGTTACCCGCATACAGGAAACTTGCGTCTTGCAGAGCGTGAGAAACTATATGATATGAACGCTGCAATTCTTCGAACTCTTGCCATGGGCTCGGTCCTTAGCCGTCTCCCCAGACGGTTATAGTTTGAGAAGAGAAACTAATTGTAAGCCAGGACTTTCCCAACCTTGGCCCAGCATTGGTCCATACTCGGCTCAGCCCTGATCCAACACTGGCGCATAATTAGTTTAGATCTGTTTCAATCTTTATTATTATAATAATTACTAACCGACATTGTGGTCTAGGGTAGAGTTTTGACTAAAGCTCCAGTCATTTAACAGTGACTTACACGGGTTTTACTGCGATTTTCCTTGTGTACTGAAAAAATATTTCAGGTAAATACTAAAGATGGGACGAGCAGTAGGATTCCTACTGCTTATATATGGAAAGTATTTCTTTGATATCTCCTTTTGTAATCAAATAAAAGTTGATTTGATGCAAAGAATGCCGTTCATTACTGTAAATTCCATTATATGATAACTCTTTTGCGTGGAGTAACAAAGGTTTGTTTCACTAAAACAAGTTTTTTTTTGAATATTTACGCAAAGGAATATGGTTTGTAAATTGGCCATGGCTATCGGCTAGGTGTCCAGTTTTTTGGGATGAATAGTGAAAATCCTATGAACTTGATTAGCGGTTTTGAAACAAATTGATTTTCAACTAAAAAACTGCATTTTTAACCAATATTGATTTTATTCCAAAAAATACAAATTTTCAACAAAACATGCAATAGTTCATACTTCTACCACAAAATATTTTAATTTGAAATGAAAAACAGTTCAATATAACCAAAAAAGAAGAATTCTCAACAAAATTCTTCAATCCCCAACTAAGACAGATTAATTTTTAACCATACGCTGAATCCTTAACACAAAAATTGATTTTATATCAGAAAATACGAATTGTAATCCAAATACATATTTCTTTTACCAAATAGTTCAATTTTCAACTGAAAAGCTCAATCTTCTGCCAGAAAAGATGAATTTTCAACATAATACATAAAATTTTAACCAAATAGTTCAATTTTCTACCAAAAAATA